>NW_019379596.1:393801-429884 GCF_000648655.2 Copidosoma floridanum
AAAAAAAAAAAAAAAAAAAAAAAAAAAAAAAAAAAAAAAAAAAAAAAAAAAAAAAAAAAAAAAAAAAAAAAAAAAAAAAAAAAAATAGTTTACTACTGACGATGGTTGAACTTCGTGAGTAGTAAATTAATGCACGAGGTTCTCGCGAAGTTCAACCATCATCAGTAGTAAACTATTTTTTTTTATTTTTTTTATTTTTTTCAAGTTTTTGTTTCAGTAAGCAACATAAATGCAGTACTAACGTTTACAGAGCTTCGTTCTTTCTGTGAGTCTGGCGACCCTCTTGTTACCTGAGAAATTGTGTCTATACTCATCTCATGTTTGAAGAACTTCGTTCTTACCGTGGGTCCCATGACCCATTTATTTTTTTTTGTGGAGAGAGAGAAAATGCATTTAGGCACACCACAGAGACAGCAGTAGTGTGGGACTTGGTAAATTTTTTCTTATTAGACCACCCATACCTGCTAAACCCCCCCCCCCATGCCGCGTAGCTTTTGATCCACCCCAAAACCGCGTTAGAATTACTTCAGTGTGGAGCCACCAGGAAGACCATCGCGTCTCACAGCATTAACGAGCTAACTTGCCAACAATTGCTAGAGGTGTTGATGATCTCGAGTCCTAAAAAGAACTCGGGATCCCTGAAGACCAGCGACCTTTCTGGAGCTTCATAGTGGGCCGCTAACCTGGCAAGCACCACTATAAGCATGATGCTTTTCCTTGCTGATAAGCAAAAAGTACCTAGCGCAGCGTGGATCCACATACGCCTGTCTCTCAGCTTAAGACTTTTTTGCCTTATTTCCGTCCTGCTTGGGCGTTACCCCTGGCCTCTTCTAGCGCTTTTTTAAAAAAAGGGCAGCTCCCACTGCCTGCTTTGTGCTTGTTGTCCATCGTTGGGCTAAGGAAGCACCGTGCTAGACCCGGGCACTCTTTCTTCCGGTAATTTGAGCTTTCACACCAGAAGCAAAGCTTTGATCTGTTTTCTTCTCTACAGTTGTCTAAAACTTGTTTATATCCCAGGCATTTGTAACATCTTGTTCCTTCAATTCTTTTTTGAATTCGGCAACTTACTAAGCCGAATGGTAACCTGCCTTCCTCTTCTGCTTGTCTGGCAGTTGTTAAGTTAAGCTTTATTAACGACAGCTTTTGTTCTTTGGTATTAGGTTACAAGAGAGCTACTTCTGCCTCTTGGATCTCAAGTCCAAAAGTCTTAGCGAAAGCCTCTTTGACCTCATCTTCCTCTACAATAGCATCCAGGTCTCGGACCTCTAATGTCACTTTTTTGTTGCTTATTTTAACCGTACCCTGTCCGGCTACCGACTTTTCAATTTGCTGTGAGAATGCAATAGCATTTCCTATACCTTTGGCCTTAATAAGTATGTATCGTTTTTTTTGTAGTGACAATACTTTGGACTGCCACATTAGCTATATCAGGGTCAAAGTTCGCCTTTATTGTCCTCAGCACCTTGCAAAGGTCTGCCTCTCGGCCATCTTTACTACTACTGTTGTTGTAAAATCCACTTTTTTTCTGGCTTGTTTTTTTGTTCAGGAGGAATTTTTCTTGTTTGCCACTGGTTGTTTTCTTTTTTTTTGGGGGCATGATTTGCTAGCGTTTCTAAGGGCTGCCTGATGGGCTCCTGTTTCTTTTACTTCGTTCTATTTCCTTTAGGGCAGTGTTCAGGGTTCTTTTATGTACCTGCCGTTGGAACTTATCTCGCCTTTGTTCCCTACACTGCAGGGATTCAAATGACAACTTTCAAACGTTTGCATATACTTCTTTGTTATAAAGAAAGCCTTTTTTGAGCACCTCTGCCTCTCAAAAGTGTTTAAGCGCGGCTTTTAGCCCATTTTTAGCAGCGTTCGCTGTGTTGCCGTACTTATCGTTGATTGAATGTAGCGTCTCTGTAATATCATTCGTTGCTAATTAGACTGTATCAGCCACTTGCTGTTGCCTAAATCTGAGCTTAGCACCATCTTCTTCTAGAAAGAAAAGCTCTTTCTGGGTCTAGTGGCTAAATACTATAACGTTTCTGTCTACGGTGTCGTTAGTGCCTATGCTCGACTGGCTTCCTCTTCGTCCTTTGTCCATTAAAAAGGGGCCATGGAACATTAAGAAGTCCCTGATGGCCATGAGACACGTCTGTGTGCCCCCCTCCCCAGAATCCATGGGGCCTTTGACAGTCACCTGGGCTTCCACCGGATTGGAACTGCCGGCGGATTTTCTCAGAGAGGTTACCACCTGGAATACAAGTTTTGCATCAACGTTTTTCATACTCGCATCTTTTTCAATGTCGTACTGACCCATGAGGGCCAGTACTACCCTTTTTTCCAGAAATAAGTATTTGGAAAGGGTTAAAACCAGGGCAGCAGCCCTCTCTGTTACCAGAAAAAACCGCTTCTTGCTCGGGCCGGCCAGGAGTCGCCACTCTCCCTCAGTCCCACCCACGGAGACTGCCCTCGCGTTGAGCACCAAGTCTAAAAATGGTGTTCGTGCGTAATGTTTGTATATGTTGGTACATAACGGTCATTTTAGCGAGACGAGCGGCAGGTGTACAGTCCCACGACCGCGCAGACAACCCAACAAAACGGGCTGGAGTAAGGCACTAAGGTGCCACCATGTAGCCTCCTCAGTAGTAGTAAGCCTAGATTAGTCGGCCCACCACGTCTTTTTTGTTAATGAGGCGTACAGCCACATTAAATGTGGTTACCCAGACTTACCTGGGCCTCATCGTTGGGCTTCACCCGCCGCTAGGCCTCCAACGCATGCCCAGGAAAGGACCCACCACACGCAACCCGGAACAATCCGTAAGTATCCCTGTGTTTATTTAGTGAGAGTGTCGTGCATGTATCTGAGAGGAAGTCTTCAACCACCGCTTACTCCTATTTACGATGGGTGCTAGTTTTTGTTGGCCCGCATCAAGCAATGGAATGCTATTCACGGTTGCAGCAGAAAGCGAAGAACAAGGAGCACAAGCAGAGCTGGCCCATGCATCCACACTGGTGAAGACAAGGGGCATTAGTCTCCCGCTCACACCACCACAGATATACATGTTAAACCCACATACGCTCCCTGACCCAAGCCTCCAACCACCACTATAGAGAGCAACCCCAGCTGCTCATCGTCACCTCATGTCTTTAGAGGATGCCCCTATCTGCCACCCGGGGAAGCGCCCGGTATGGAGAAACTAGCAAAAACTACACCCGGGGAATTTTATTATTTGCTTCAACGTAATTACCTCCAAATTCTTTCCTTAAATACACAATATGCTGATTTGTCTGAAGTCACCTGTCAGAGTTAAATAAATCTTTTTGGGCATTGGCAGGACTAGTGCTTGCCTCAATGCGTCTGACTATGGCAAGAGTAAAGACTAAAATACATTAACAAAACCTGGGAAAATAACTGGTAGGTATATTTTAAGAAATATGAGGTTTAGTCTAACAGTTCCAGTTGGATAAGAATGTGCAAAGCTGGAGGTTTTCAATTATCCGTTGATTCAACATGACCAAAGCAAAATCAAATGGTCTAGTGAGAATCTCGGTCCTTGCGGAAATGGTAGTGATGAAGACTCCTGTGGCTCAAAAAAGTGCTTTTTAAATTCTGAAAGAGGTATAGAAAAATCTGCAGTAGGCTCATTGCGTCTAACTAAACCAAATGACCAAATGGTGTTCCAAAATTGCTCAGTTTTCCAACATTCAGAAGAAATACATCTATAACAAGCCTGCATGGCATCCTTTACATTTAATTTGACTTCATTGTGCAATTGTTTGTTAGCAGTATGGAACTCATCAGTCCACTGATGTGGATAATCTTACCGTACCCGATTATGCTTTTTTAATAATTCCCTAGTAAGAAATCAAAGCCCTTGTGCATGCCTACTTCTAATAGCTACTTCATGGTAGTAGTAGTTGTAGTAGTAATAGTTTTTTTTTTTTTTTATTTTTTTTGTGGAGGAAGAAAAACTTCATTAAGAAACACCGCAGGGACAGCATTTGTGTAAAATTCGGTGATTTTTTTTATAAGACCACCCATACCTACTCAAATCTTGCCATGCCACGTGGCTTTTGTCTCGCCCCGACACCGCGTTAGCATTGCTTTAGAGTGGAGCCACCAGGGAGACCATCGAATCTCACAGCTTTAACGAGCAACCTCGCCAACATTTGCAAGAGGTGCTGATTCTCTCAAGTCCTAAAAAGGACTAAGAGTTCCTGAGGACCAGCACACTGTCTAGCGCTTTATAGTAGGCTGCTAAATTAGCAAGAACCACTATAAGCCTAATGCTTTCCCTTGCTGATAGGTACAAGTACATAGAGCATTGTGGGTCCACATAAGCCTACCTTCTTACTTAAGACCTTCCCACCTTATTTGCGTCTTTTTTGAGTCTTCTTTCTAGCTTTTTCTAGTGCTTTTCTAAACAGTGGGCAGCTTTCACTGCCGGCTTCGTGCTTCTTTCATCCGTCGTTAGACAGAGAAAACACCGTGCTGAGCCTGAACATTTTTTTTCTGGTGGTTTGAGCTTTCACACTGAAAGCAAATCTTCAATTTTTTTTCTTCTTTACACGTTCCTGAAAAACGTTCATATCTTAGGCATCTGTGACATCTTGTTACTTAACTTTTTTGTCGTATTTCGCAGCTTACGAAGCTGACTTTTAACCTACTTTCACATTCTGCTTGTCTGGCAGTTGCTCTTTTCTTTTCTTTTGGTTTTTTTTGTCCTTCAGGAGAACTTTTTGAAAAAAAAAAACAGGTAGTGGCAAACAAGAAGAAATTCCCCTGAATGACAAAACAAGCCAGAAGAAATAAGTGGAGGCTACAACAACAGTAGTAGTGAAAATGGCTGAAGGACAGACCTTTGCAACGGTGCTGAAGACGATAAAGGCGAACTTTGACCCCGATAAGGCTAACATGGCAGTCCAAAGTGTTGTCACTACAAAAAAAGGAGACATACTTATGAAGGCCAAAGGTGTAGAAAATGCTACTGCATTCTCACAGCAAATTGAAAAGTTGGTAGCTGGACAGAGTACTGTTAAAATGAGCAACAAAAAAGTGACATTAGAGGTCCGAGACCTGGATGCCATCGTAGAGGAAGATGAGGTCAAAGAGGCTTCCGGTAGGACTTTTGGACATCAGAGCCAGGAGCCAGAAGTAGCTCTCTTAAAGCCAAATGCCAGAGGACAGAGGCTGGCTCTAATAAAGGTGGACGAAGCATCTGCCAGACAAGTAGAAAAGAAAGGCAGGTTACGAGTTCGCTTAGTAAGCTGCTGAATTCGAAGAAGAGTTGAAGTAACAAGATGTTACAAATACCTGGGATATGGACATGTCTCAGGCAACTGTTAGAACGAAAACAGATGTAAGCTTTGCTTCCGGTGTGGAAGCTCAAACCACTGAAAGAAAGAGTGTCCAAGCCCAGCATAGTGCTTCCTTTGCCCAACAACGGACAACAAGCACGAAGCAGGCAGCGGAAGCTGCACCCTATTTAGAAGAGCCCTAAAAGAGGCCAGGGATAAGGCCCAAGCAGGATCAAAATAAGGCAAAAAGGCCTTGAGTTGAAAGACAGGCTTATGTGGACCAACGCTGCGCTAGGTACTTTTTGCTTATCAGCAAGGAAAAGCATCATGCTTATAGTGGTGCTTGCCAGGTTAGCGGCCCACTATGAAGCTCCAGAAAGGTCGCTGGTCTTCAGGGATCCCGAGTTCTTTTTAGGACTCGAGATCATCAACACCTCTAGCAATTGTTGGCAAGTTAGCTCGTTAATGCTGTGAGACGCGATGGTCTTCCTGGTGGCTCCACCCTGAAGTAATTCTAACGCGGTTTTGGGGTGGATCAAAAGCTACGCGGCATGGGGGGGGGGGGTTTAGCAGGTATGGGTGGTCTAATAAAAAAAATCGAATGAGTCCCACACTACCACTGTCCCTGTGGTGTGCCTTAATGCATTTCCCCTCCGTTCACGAAAAAAAAAAAAAAAAAACTACCACTACTACTACTACTTCTACTACTACTTCTTCTACTTTGGATACACACATTCTCATTAAGATGTTTAGTATTTCTCGACTTCAGCTACATGTATTGGGATTGTAGGTTACTTACTCAGAAAGGCCCTATTTGATTAAATTGTAAAGAATTTTCGTTGAATACGTTGGATTTTGAAAAAACGATAAACAATTCATGATAAATTATCACAGTGCGTAAAATGCCAAAGGGTTTTTCCCACTCTTCAGCTTTAACTAATTGACGAATTTTTCTAGAAGTACGTAATTCAGCCTTATAGAAGACTAAGTTTGACTACGACAGCACTTTTTTTCTTTAGCTGTTTAGGAACCACAGTAAAGTGACCCTTGAAGACTTAATTGTCGTCTTTGCAAATGTGTTATCGAAGGCACCCACTTAAAGGTTACCGAAAATAAAGCTAGTGAAAAACTTTGCAGGATTTGAATATTTTGTCTCTTGTCACTGTTAATCAACTGATTTATACCTTTACATTTGTCTTAGAAAATTAGTTCTTTTATTGCCTCCTTAAATATTGTAGGGACACAGCGATAGTCCAACTTCCTAAGTGCCCCACATTTCAGAGAACTCCGAGAGGCCATGGTTAAGTTAGTGTAGTATTATGTAGAACGAGTTGTAAGGGAGCAGGTGCTCTTTTGTTTAGTTTTTTACGCTTGCATGCCATATTGAGTCACGTATTGATTCATGAGTTCTCGTGCTTTTTTCAGGTGATCCTCGTAACTTAGGTTTTATTTCTTCTGGTCATTTTTGAAAGGCCATCTTATTTTACACCTAAACTTGATCTCTTCTTGAAAAAATCTAACCCTGGTGTGGGTGAGAAATGATTAACTTAGCAATTTTACCACTCTAAAAAGATGAGCAGAGAAACATAAAAAATCGTATGCGCTACACAACATGAACGTACAGTATCAATTTCTGAGTGTGTGTCCCTCCAGTAACACCCAGGTAGGAATACCGTACTGTTGTCCACTGCGGCTTGCTACAATTTTTTTTAGTTTATAGTTTTTACACAAATCATTCTTGATGTTTTAAATTTGATTTAGGACTACCTTAATAGTAAAATTGCTTTTTTCTATAATTAATTTACATAAATTAAACTTTCTTTAATTTCTTCACGTATATAAAATAAAATTTTATGTGCAACATGTTATTTTAATTTTTGTTTTTCATTGTTCATCTCCAATCATTATTAATATAGCTTCCTTGTCTACTACTCTTGTCAAGTAGGAGAATTTGACTCTTGCCCGATTGGAAAGCTTAGCGGGGGTCTAGCTTGTGCCTACCTAGGCAGCCGAGCTATCGTAGCTGGATCCTAGCGAGGCAAAAGTATAGAGGTAGATGGCGTGATGTAACGCCGCTTAGTTTGGCCCTACCTATAGGCAACCTATACAGAGCATTTTCTGCATACTCTACCGAAATTGCTGTAAGTATAAGTGTTCTGCTCTGCTCCTTAACCTCGCTCACTGGGTGTGCGTAATATACTGTACTTCAAGAAATGAATTCTTAGACTAGGAGAATAAAAAATTGTATAACGTTTTACAACAGTGGTAACTTTTTTATTAAAAAAATTAATTATTTTTATAATGTTTATAAATACAGTAGAGAAAAAATAGTGTCAATTTAATAAAAATGTGAGAATTTTTATTAAATTTTTCTGTATTTTTTTTTTTGCCTCCTTTGCAATTGCACGTTTTAAAGCATGATGTCTCTTGACCCTTTCCTTACTTATTCCTAATGATAACTATCATTTCACTGGCTTACTCATTTGACCAAAAAAATTTTAAAAACCATTTAATAAAAATGCAGAGAACCTTTAACATGTCAGTTAATCATCTTACACACACTATTCCGAAATGGCTGTCATTAGCATCAGTTGTACCTATATAATGCAGCTACAGCTACAGCATAAGGAAGAGTGAGATTGAAGATACCTAGCTAAGCTTCGTACCAAGTCCACCGTTACAAAACCAACCTTGGGCCTACCTAGGCCCCCTCTAACTACCAAGGCAGCCAAGTTAAATTTCCAACCGGGTGTGCATACGTACAGCAGTGTTAGTATTCTGCTACTATCTGTCACGTAACCATGAAAAAGATTTTCATATCCTTCTTAGCAAATATCTTGTAAAAGTAGTCGATGATCAGTATTTTCTGAAACAGAATGGATATGAACAGAATTTTTTCTACAAGTACATCATTAAACGTCTTCTCAGATTTTTTATTTAGAGTTGGAAAATGCTTGTACACCTAATTTTTTAAGGCTTTTGCATATGAGCTTACGTTGAACGGTTCAACTTTAAGCTGAAATTTCTCGAGATTTTTTCTAATTTTGAGTATAAAGAAAGTTACCATTGGATTTAGCAGGTTTTAATCTACTTAACTAATCATATTTTGTCCTCTCAAGTGTTTGCAAGGGAGTTACTTTGACAAGGGCAAAGATTAAGCTTTTTTTACAGAAATAAAGTATAAAAATACTTACCGTTTGTGTATGTATACTATTAAAAATAATATAAGAACTGCAAAAAATCCGAGGATTGATCCGAATGCTCCAACGAAAAGAATGCTACCTTCAAACCAGGTAGATGCTATTCTAGTTGTCATTGTTAAATTTTCTGCATTAGGAAAACGAACTATAACTGGTATCATATTTGATCTGTAATGCAAAAAAGTACAAATATTTACGTTAAATGTAAGATTAATTTTAAGGTCTTATGATCTATAGACGGAATATTCTTTAGGCAGTGGCAATGCAATTGATCAATGACTCATAATACCTTAAAGCATTAAAACAGTGGGTAACTCATGAGTACATTATTTTATTTTTAATAGATTTTTAGCAAAAAAGTTATTATAAGATAGTTATGATATCTTGCTTTACTATGATTCAAAAAAGTCTTTGATATTAGTGTAATTACTAATTACCTAGATGGTCTACCAGAATCAGATACAACAGCAACAAGTCGTGCAATATTTCCATTGAACCGTGTCGTAGATTGTAAAAGTAACTCACCATCATTACGTATCTTAAAGTATCTAAGATAAAAATGAGCATATTAGTTTGGATTGCAAATAAACTTGACTATAACTTTAACTAGTTATTATTATTATACCTTGCATCCGGTCCTCGTAGAGTAAAAAGAACTTTATCTTCTTTATCACCATCAGCAGCTTCAACTCTTCCTGAAAAAATGGATATCATAAAACTATAAAATTAAAGACATGCGAAAAATTGTGATTGTATGTTAATGATGTTAATATTTCTTATATTCATACAATAAAAAATGTATGAAGTTGTTGACGAATCAACTATTTTATTATTTACAGTGATATGTTATGGAACAAAGTGAGCATTATTGACATTAAAACATCATCGTTTTGCATGATAATTGTTATAAAACAACCTGTTTTCAAAGCTGTACAAGTTATGATTAAGAGTTTTAATAAGTATAATTGTGAATGACATATATGTAACTGAGGCATTTCATGCAAATGGAGACAACAAAAACGTTTTTTCTTTTAACTTTGGCCATATATAGTACTACTTGAGCTAAGAATACTCTTACTCTTAAGGACTTTTTAACCCACGTTGTGGCCATCAGTGACAGTCACAGAATTGTAATTTTTTTTAAGACCGCTTTGTTGGTTATTTTGCTGTTTAATTAATTTGAGACATGAGAATTTTTTTTTGTAAAACACGATCAACACAATTTCATAATTTTTGAGGTCATGTTTTAGTATTATTTCAGCGTTTTAAATTTTAAAATAAGGATTATGTTCAGACTACTATAATTAAAGAATTCTTTTCTACATTTTTTTTATATTTTGACTTTTTTTTACTACTTGAGACAAAATTTGTTGTGTGATGGTAACTGACTGTAAACAGGCCTAAAAATAAGCCCAAAGTTCCAAAATCACGGTCTTTCGTTATTGTTAAGACTAAGAAATCATAAGTAATGAAACAAAAACAAGTTGTATGATTTTTGAGGTTGTCTCGTATTTATTTTAGGTTCAAATATTCTGAAAGAAAATTGTATTTCCAAANAAATTTCTATATTAAAAAATACAATTATATTTTACATATACATTAAGTATAAAATGTATCCAGCACATTTTTCATCAACATTGCCGTATTCGAAAAAAAATTCATATAGTTATAACATTTCTACATCACAATGAAATTTTCAAATTTTGCCTTGCATGTAATAATATTCATATTGTCTTTGTGCAGCAATTTGAAACAACACTACGTTTAAAATAAAAATTGTTGATACTAACTACCAAGAGTACACAGAATCTTATCAACAATAAAATGTTGCAAGCATTTCTTTCCGTAATAAAGTATATTTTACAACTTATGTAATTTTTTTGGGTGTTAAGCATCATTTCAAGCCAGAAAATACCTATAAAATAGTGCCTTAAAAGAAAAAAAAATTTTTTTCTTACATGCTTATATTTTATAAGAGTATATTGTGGTTTTTTTAAGGTATAAATTTATTCAGTGGAGTACTTCCAAACTAGCTCAATAGAAAGTAATATTTGTTATGCTTAATTATACATTATATGCATTTTATACTATGAGTTTACTTTTTTTATTTTTTTTATAAAATTTAAAAAAAGTATCATTTTCGATCATTATGCTACCAGAGAACCAAAGAAACATATGTTAGTTGTAAAATATTTATTACTGTCAAAATAAGCCCATGTAATCTATCATTGTCCATCAGACGCTGTGTATTTATGTTAGTTAGCATTGATATCTTTTCCTCTAAAGGTAGCGTTGCTTCAAATTGCTGCACAAAGCAAACAGTAGAAGAATTTATGGTATAATATAAAGTTTCGACTTTTGTCTTACTATTATATGAAGCGAAGTCGCTAAAACCGTTGTAATCGCTAACAGCGAAAACTACTGAACCAATTTTGCTGAAATTTTGCACACTGATTCATGACAATTCCTAGATGGTTTTAGTACAGATTTTATCTTAAAAAATGTAATAACAAAGGCAATAAATAAGCTTAAAGTTTTGCAAAAATAAGCTAGCTTTTCACTTTAGTTCAGTAGGATCCGCTAAGTGGCATCGACATAAAATCAAGGCTACCTGTAACATAAATAAATAAGTGTGGTTATATTAGGCCAAAGCGTCTCGACTAATGATGCAGTCGTCCATCAGCAGTTTGTCAAGCTGCATGAAGAATGTAAATGATAGTCGCAGAGCTAGATAACCTGGTTACGGACGACATTCTTCTCTAAAGAGAAAGAAACCAAAGTTGACATGCACCTCAAATCTCGACAATTGCCATCAATAAGAAATTATTCTAATCAATAGCGGTCTCTGGCGTAATACCAGAAGAATTATTGGCAACAAATGTGAGCCAGGGAAAACATCTCTGAGAGGCATGGGAGTAGCCATAACGGCTATCTTCTTAGTGGTCACGTCCCCAACGCACATACCCACATGATCCCGTTAAACGATGAGTGGTTGGTTATCCAGGGAACGATCTATAGACGGAATATTCTTTAGGCAGTGGCATACCTCCCTCCATCACAGTTTCCATACATAGAGACCTCCAGGCTTGGAGGCAAGCTACCGGTAGCCAGCTCTTCATCATCAGGAATAATAATAAATAATAGCTGGAAGTTTCACCACTGGCGCGTTTTAGGGTCATTACAAGGATTTACGTTCCCTACTTAACCACCAATCTCATTGGTTCATTTTAAGGGCTACCTAAGCGTAAACTACCTTGCCAACAAATATATTTCTGTAACCATTTCCGGAAGCAACTTGTCGACTAAAAGACTATATTAACTAAAGACAGCCACTATCAAACCAAGTCAGCCATTCACTGGCAGTCGTCAAGAACAGAGTTGTTCTTCGCAAGGCTGGAAACCTGGTGACCGACGACCTTATATTACCCCTTCGACTCTAAGCGTTCAACCAGGAATCACAGAACCTCTCCAAGGTCTGCACTGGACAAACCTATTACAGCTATGGAAGAAAAAAAACTTGAGCCAACGGGACAGCCTCCACTAGGCAAGTATCACTAACCAATCTCCCCATCTAAGATCACCAAAACAACTGAATCTGCAAAATAAAAAAGGTGCACAAGTATCACTAACCAATCTCCCCATCTAAGATCACCAAAACAACTGAATCTGCAACTTAAAAATGTGCTTTAGACACCAACGTCTTGGACGTTATACCAGGAGACGTTGAAAAAGATCTTTACAACTAGCTCCAAAGCTTTGGACTTTGAAATTTTTCTCCCGATCAGTCTGGGGCTTCAACAGCAGGCCGGAGAAGATCACCCTGAGGTCTCTAAGCAGTCACAATTGCTGTTAACTTCAGTCAAGAAAGAGTTTACGTAAGAAGCTTACCGGTCTTGTTTAGGGCCTTCAGACATCGAACTTCCTTGCCAAAAAATATTAGAACTCAACAAAGTTGACAGAAAACAGCCTCTTGTGGTCACAAAAGTCTTAAGAATGCCAAAAGTCGCAAGAGGGTGGATTAGAAGGAAAACTTTAAATGTATCTCATAAATATAATTCCAGGCGTCAAGAAACTGACACAGAAAATTTATCTAGATTGGAACAGTAGCCTCAAAATTGACAAATAAAGAGTCCATTACGTGAGAGATCAGCTTTTCATGGTACCCTCACAGCAATCTCTGAAATCTTTCAAGATCCTAATTCAGATTTATAAATAAGTAGAAAATGTATTTGTGTTTTTGTGGCAGCAAAAATTGTAGGGTTAAAGGTCCAGGTCTTCGCTTCACCCGAGACTTACGAAATAAAACACCGTAATGTGTTGAAATGTAATGTGAAACGTTTTTAGTTAGAAATTTTATATATAGTTTGACACTTCTCACAACCAATATATTCTTATCTAAAACATAGTTGTTTAGAATGCATACACTTTATTTTTTCTCGTATCTTACAACCTTATTTCCAGAGCAACAGTCAAACTATTTGTAAAATTTCTAACTGAAAACGTTTCACATTACATCTCAACACATTACGGTGTTTTATTTCGTAAGTCTTGGGTGAAGCCAAGATGGGGGGCCGCTAGTCATTAATATTTTATTACTCTGTAAGAGGCAAAAGAAGGGCATTTCCTCTAAACTATGAATTGCTATCTAAACCAGAAGTGAGGTTGTCAAAATACCATTATTTTTACTGCCTTTTGCTAAAAATTTTGTTTGTTTCGATTTGTTTTTTTCAATTTGAAGGCTTATTATGCACTGGAGGCTCAAAAGAAAAAATCGAATTAACTGTTCATAAAGAAAGTATTTAAACGTCTGCAACATATATATCTAGATAATTTCTATACTGAATTTAACAGTATGATATTCCAATTTTTGTTAAACTTTTTATGGGTTTGAAATCAGTTATTAGCCTGAAAACTATATTTATTTGCAACATGGAATTTCTTATGTAAACTAACCTAAATCCTTGTTGATTTTTCCTGGATGGATGGATAATCTGCATGCAAATCTCCAACTTATCAAATGCTTATTAATTATAGCTAGATACTTAAAACTACCAACCATATTAATGATATCAGTGTACTGCATTATGAAAATGATTGCGTTAAATTTCTTTCAAATTTTCTTGATTATAATTTTAGAGAGTTTTTTTTAATGAAATGAGCTTTTGACTAATCTCTATTAGAGTTTTATGAAGGGGGGGGGGGGAGAATTTATTGCACTGAGTATACTATCAAATGTGGGAAAAAAGTGGGATGAACGAATGCTGCTTATACTATTATGGAACCAAGATTAGGATCTTGAACAGTAATAAAAATTGGAGATCCATCCAAACTGTTCCTTTGTACTGCACGTAGTCAGCACAAGAATTGCTTTCTGTCGCAAAAATCCTTTCTCTATGTAAATATATTTTATATCTGCTGATAAAATACGAGACAATAAATTATCGTAGGGGTTGATGCGCAAAGCGTGCATAGTCATGAAGCTTTACTTGCGTATATAAAACTTGACTTGTCAAAAATAGAATACAATAACTTTTATGTTTGTATTATTATAAATCTGGCATTCTAAGTTTATTGTGCTTTTACGTTTGTGAAATCTAGAATTTAATAATCGTCTTATTAACATAAGGATTTGGAATGAATTTACACGGTATTCAAATCACACGAGTTATTACCCTGTCTGTGACCATCAGGTGAGATATTAACTGAGATTTTAGGTGATTATCTCAGTAGATAATATTACGTTTGTATGTAATACAGTAAACAAGAAATAACAGCAGCAGTCAAGCCATTAAAAAACTAGTCTACAACTTTTATATCAGAAAGTAAGCAAGAAGCTGTAAAAAATGTGTGACGAAAGTCGATATTTTTTTCACTCTCCCCTCTTTTAATGATACTTCACCACCTGGCACTAGTTCCATCCACAACACACAACACAATGCCACGTCACTATGGCACAGTAAACATTTGGAATTTTATTTAATACTTTTTTTTTTTTTTTTTTTTTTTTTTTTTTTTTTTTTTTTTTTTTTTTTTTTTTNCTTACAAAGTATCTCACCCACTGTGAAATAAGTGATCCTGACACATAAATTTTAAAAACTTAATGTTATAGTTTTGTTCGTAACTTTATTGAAATTAATATGTTCGTTGATTATTTATCGCTTTATTTGGTTAATTAAGAATCATATAAATATTTAATATATTCTTTTAGTAAACTTTTTTTTGTGAAATATTTATTTTTAAAACTTAAAAAATATTATATTTTATTAGCAGTACTTCTACATATCCGTAAATGCTCATTTATTTTTAACTAGCGGCCCCCCGTCCCGGCTTCGCCTGAGACTTACGAAATTAAATACCGTAGTGTGTTGACATGTAACGTGCAACGTTTTCAGTTAGAAGTTTGACATATATTCCTTACACATTTCAGAACAAACATCTTCTTATTCAAGACATATTTTTTTGTTATTCCATAAAGTTTATTTGATCAAATAATTACCTATTAAAATTAAAAAAAATAAAATCATGCTGAAAAGTACCGTGCGTTCCTTATGCCATAAAATAATCGTTAGCCAGAAGGGGCCGTTGATTAGCAGTTTCTTTCGTATAATTTATGAAAAGGGCTACTTTTAAAAGCTGTTAAGATTTCAAACTTTCAAAAAATATGTACTAAAAAAATTTTTTTTCTCTTATCCGACAACCTTATTACCAGAGCAACAAAGTTGTGGAGCATAATCTTTACACTTTTTATCGCAACAAAAATAAAAATAAATTTTCTACTTTTTTAAAAAACTGAAAGATTAAAGAAAATTACTATGAGAGTACAATAAAAAGCTGATCTATCACATAATGGATTCTTTATTTGTCAATTTTTAGGCTACTGTTCCAATCTAGATAAATTTTCTGTGTCAGTTTCTTGATGCCTGAAATTATATTTATGAGATACATTTAAAGTTTTCCTTCTAATCCACCCTCTTGCGACTTTTGGCATGCTTAAGACTTTTGTGACCACAAGAGGCTGTTTTCTGTCAACTTTGTTGAGTTCTAATATTTTTTGGCAAGGGAGTTCGATGTCTAATGGCCCTAAACAAGACCGATAAGCTTCTTAAGTAAACTCTTTCTTGACTGAAGTTAACAGCAATTGTGACTGCTTAGAAACCTCTGGGTGATCTTCTCCGGTCTGCTGTTAAAGCCCCAGACTTATCGGGAGAAAAATTACAAAGTCCAAAGCTTTGGAGCTAGTTGTAAATATATTTTTCAACGTCTCCTGGTATAACGTCAAAGACGTTGGTGTCTAAAGCACATTTTTTAGTTGCAGATGCAATTGTTTTGGTGATCTTAGATGGGGAGATTGGTTAGTGATACTTGCCTAGTGGAGGCTGTCCCGTTGGCTCAAGTTTTTTTTTCTCCATAGCTGTAATAGGTTTGTCTAGTGCAGACCTTGGAGAGGTTTTGTGATTCCTGGTTGAACGCTTAGAGTCGAAGGGGTAATATAAGGTCGTCGGTCACCGGGTTTCCAGCCTTGCGAAGAACACCTCTGTTCGTGACGACTGCCAGTGAATGGCTGACTTGGTTTAATAGTGGCCGTCTTTAGTTAATATAGTTTTTTAGTCGACGAATTGCTTCCAGAAATGGTAGTAAAAATGTATTTGTTGTCAAGGTAGTTTGCGCTTAGGTGGCCCTTAAAAACAACCAATGAGATTGATGGTTAAGTAGGGAACGTAAATCATTGTAATGACCCTAAAAAGCGCCAGTGGTGAGACTTCCAGCTATTATTTATTATTATTCCTGATGATGAAGAGCTAGCTACGGGTAGCTTGCCTCTAAGCCTGGAAGTCTCTATGTACGGAAACTGTAATGGAGGGAGGTATGCCGCTGCCTAAAGAATATTTCGTCTCCAGGTCGTTCCCTGGATAACCAACCGCTCATCGTTAAACGGGATCATGTAAGTATGTGCGTTGGGGAGACGACCACTCATGACTACTGACAAGGACGCCATCGTGTCTGCCCATGCTCTTCAGGGCTGTCTTCCCTGGCTTACATTTGTAGTCAAAAATTTTCTGACGACACCAGGCAGGATGGTGGAACAGTCTCATAACGGTGAAGTGTTGGAGCAGATTGTGCTCTGGCTAGTTACTGATATTTCGCTGGAGACGCTATCGGTTAGAATAACGTTTTATTGGTGGCATTTGTCAATCCTAGTCGTTCCAGGTGAAAGTAGATCTAGGTCACTTGCCCATTGGAGAAGAGTATCGTCGATTCCTGGGATTTCAGCTGCACGACTATCATACCCATTCTTGAAGACGCTCGATGATCTGCCAGCAGACGACTGCGGAAATGCTTGATACACTCCGGCCTATTATAACCACACGCATTTAATTCTGTTACAGGTAGCCTCGATTTCATATCATTGCCACCTAGTGGGTCCTATTGTACTAAAGTGAAAAGCTGCCGTATTTTAGCAAAACTTTGAGCTTATTTCTTGCTATTGTTATTTAATTTTTTAAGATAAAAACTATGCCAAAACCATCTAGGAAGTGTCAAGAATCAGTATGTAAAATTTCAGCAAAATCGGTTCAGTACTTCTCGTGGGTAGCGATTACAACGGTTTTAGCGACTTTACCGCATAAAATATTAGTAAGATAATTTGTTACTTAACGATAAATATGCGCATTCTTAGATATATTTTTGCATTTTTTTAATTTTTCCAATACATTTTTCCAGCAGTTTTAAATTTTTAAATCTTTTTTTATTATTAGGTTATCTATATATGGTTCTTTAAACATATGAATTACTTCTAGCTTAAATATTTGGAAACTTCTGAAATAATTGTCTTAAGGCATATAAATTAGATTAAGCTTATTATTACACAATTCCTAACACAAAATGATGTGTTAAAATTCACGAAGCTGAGTAAGAAGCACAAAATATTGAGAAAATTTTATAAAATATATTTCTTTAATTGTAGTTACAACTAAAGTTGAAACTATTGACTTACATACATAAGGTGAAGTTCATCAGGTGTGGAGTTCTTGGTCATATTACCGAATTCCTCAATCAGTTTGGCAGCGCCAATAATCCATGCATGTAAAAAAGCTATGACGCTCATATAAGTAATAAATATTTAATGCATCATGACATTAAAAATTTGTTTGGATGCGCTAAATTTTGTTACCAGACCGTTACCTTTCTCAGGCTTCAAATTAATTAAAAAATTTTTTTTGATTGTTACTTTAAACTTTGCAGTTGATAAAGGAAAAGGTTACATACTCATAGTGAATCTATAATATTCAAAGACTATGACCTTTTTTCCTTTGAGTACAACCTCAGAGAGTTGGCAGTAATCAAAATGGGTCAAAATTTTTCTGTACCAAGTAAACTATAGGATCGAGAATTAACACACAGTCAATGTCTGCGATTACATGTTGGAGAGTGGGTTCGTTGCCTAGTGTAAAAAAGTGTCTGCGATTACATGTTGGAGAGTGGGTTCGTTGCGAAGTGACAATACAATGAAGGAATTTAGAAAAATAAACAAAAGTAAGAATTTTAATTTAGTTAAATCTTACTCTAAGTAAAACAAAAGGCTCAGTCCCCACAAGGAATGCTAATTTGTTACGTCCAAGCTTCTATAAGTATAGGGCGGAACTCCTTGATTCATTCTACAAACAAATAAATGTCATTTTTGTCTATCAGGAACCAGCCATCGGCCCGAAGGCTTTATTTGTTTTTACTAACAGTATACTTTACTTTAAAATCATTGACTCGGCGTTGTGGTGTTCAATTTCACTGAACAATATGTGTGAAGTGGTACGCTGAGCTGGCGTTGACTTACTGGTAAAGTTAATGTCTCATGACACACGGTAGTAGCCTCTCTTATTCGTCTTTTTATCTTACGTCCTTGTAAAGGTCTTAGTCATACAGTGTCTATCTTATTTTTCCTCGATATTCAATTTGTCCATTAATTTCAATTATTAGATCTTAAAATGTTTCATGTAATTCAGCAATTGAAAGGTTTTCAGTTGGTAAAATTAATTTAATTAACAACTAAGTTATGTCTTATCTGATGATTGAATAAATTTAGAAAAGCCAGGAATAGTTAATTTTACAAAGAGTATAAATAATAAAGCTACAGATTCGCATTTACAATGTCATACAATTTATAGTTTCCTTAACTCAACTTACTTCTATGATCGTTGGTTATCCGCTGCTTGTAGGCATGCAGTCGCAAGATCTTACAAGGTTGACCGCAACGCTGTTACTTATCTCACACAGGATCACATGTGGCGATGATAATAATTAGGCTTCTGCTTTTAATGTCCGAACCTACATCGTCGGTCCTTTTTTTCTCATTCCTTCTTGATTCACTTTTGAGTGAGTTTACAGTGGCCTGGTTTACTCGAGCTTTTCTCACACAGTTTAGCCAGTGCACTAAGTCTTACATTTGCTTGAAGTGCACGCTTTTAACACGTAGCTTAATCACCGAACTAAGTCTTACATCCAGTTAACAGACGCAACAGAACTCACTCTTCAACCACTACAGTTACTTTGGAGCACTTGATGAAAGACAAAAAGCGAATATTGATAAGTGCAAGGAGTTTTTATACTCTTACGTTTAAGAAGGACGGGTCAAGTTGGGAATTGAACGAACAATCAGAGCTTAAATTAATTGCCCTCAACTGAGACGAGTGCAGTGGTGGTGTAATAATTTCACAGTAATTGATGGTTAAAACTGCTGATCCCTCGGATTTTACATTAAGTGCAAGTTGCTGTCAAAATTGTGTATATTTCTAGTGTACATCTGCAGTAAAGAATGTGGAAATTGTTGATTAATCACATTATTCGGTGTACTTGTGCGAATTGATTTTGTAAGATGAGCGTTTTATAAGATTGTGTAAGGGTAGTTTGACTTTCGCGACGGTAGCTTATTTAAAAATAAGTAAGTAATATGTCACGCAATTTCAGAATCAGGTATACTGCTCGATGGCCTGAGATCGCTGAGCTTTTGCTTTTTATTATTCAAAAATAAAACTCTGTTTTTTGAGGTAGTAGATATTAAGTATATGACATGGGATGTTACACGCCCTCCCTTAGCTGATTGTCGCCCTCGGAAGTCATAAGATCAAAAATAGTCAAACCCATGTCAAGTACTTAAAATTTGAATAGAAACATATATATATATATACATATTTCTAGTGGTATAAGATATCAAATCAAAAGAATAAGACATTAAAATTGTGTTTTAAATATAAATTAATACAATTTATAAGATAAATCATCATTTTTTAAGATTTTGTCGTTGCAAGTCTTCCGTGTTGAACTTATTATGGGTAATGTTATGCTACAATTATGATTGTAGAATGGATTGTCATTAAGAAATGGCAGCTTAATAGTCACAATTTTGCTTAGTTCGGTAGGAATCATGTTTGCACTTGATTTATAAACAAGGTGATTTTAAGTTGTTGGTCAGTTTTTTTTTTTAATTTAAAAATTTGCAGTTTACAAAGTCTCCTAATAGCGTTAATGTTTTACACTAAATTTCTACGGAATCCGTAATGCTTCATTTACCTTTCTCCATTACTCGATTGAAATCAAGGGAGAGGAGGTACTGCTGTGTTGCTGTCACGCCTTTATTATATCGTTTTCAATCCTGTGTAAAATTGTGTTATAACACGAAATATATTTTTATTGATGATTTACATGTATAAAATGCTTTTTGTAAACTATAAGACATGAATTGCAGTGTCTATTTTTGTTATAACTCGACAATGCATTAGTGTTAAGCAAAATGTTGTTGAGAGTCGGTTAGAAATACACCTTTAAAACGTGAAATCTTCCGTTGATGGTTTCACACGTACATATAATTGTTATATGTTTACAAGTTGTATGTTAAACAATAAAAGAGTATAATTTTAACCAGTAGTATATGTAAACTCGTAAAAAAAATTTTTTTTGAAATCTTAGTTGACGATAAATTTTTTTTCTTTTTTTTATGGATTAAATATTTGGGTACTATTGGTAATGAATTCCAGACGTTGCTTACATTTAAAAATTTTGAAAAAAAATTTTAGTATCTTTAATATTATTTCTCATTGGTCATATATTACTAACTTATAAACAAATGTACATTTTTAACAGAGCCCACAATAAGGTCACAAATGTTAGTTAATTGTGTTGGCAAAACCTGGCAGTTAATTTAATAAGTGTAAGTTAAAATAATTTTTTATATAGTGAATAGCAAAGTTAAATGGAAGATAGTCGCCTTCTTAACTCACATATCTTGTGGGCATTGAGTGTAAATTTTTGTCAAATTGCAGTTTTGCAAGGTAAGTGTAAGAAGCAAAGTTTTTTTTCCAGTTTTATTCGTGTGCTCTTCCAGACCAGTCAATAAAATATAAAAAAAAAGTGATGTATCGACGGCAAAATACTATTTTAGTTAGTATTAAAAGTGTACCGTTATACTGTGTGTCAAAAAAAATTTTTATTTATGAAGGTACTTTTCTTTTTTGTTTTAGTTCGGGTTAATGTCGTACCCCTGAGAAGAAAGGATGATGGGATCTATAAGGAACGAAGTGCTTGTTGAAGAAGGGGCTGAATTAAGTTATGAGAAGTTACAGCCCGTTTCTCTTCGACGGAACGGTTAAGTACGTATGGGGGTAAATAACTGAGAAGAAATAATAGTTGAATTATCATTTTAATTGTGGTAATAATTTTTCTTTTTTTTTCTTTCTTTTTCAGATAGTGGAATGTTTATGCATGCTAAAATTTTACGGAGGCCAGTTAAAGCGCTGTCGAGGTACGTTGATGGAGGGGTATGAATACACCATTGTGCTGAGTAGTCGAGTGATGATTTTGGAAGCGAGGAATGACATTTTTGGTTTCCAACGTTTATTCCAATTGAAAGAACAAGTAGTTGAAACTGCCATTCTTGGATTGGAGAAGGTTCAAGAAATGATGGCAAAGTACGTTTAAAAGTTATGTAGTAAGTAAAAATTGTTTATTGTGTGATTAAATAATAAAAATATATACNTTGTACGGGCTAGAAGAATAGCCAATGGTTACTTCTTGTAGTAATTTATCGATTTGATTTCTAACTTCTTTGTATAGAGCAGTAGCGTATCTATACTGTTGAGAAAAAATATATATTTATATATTTACATACTTCTATCATTAAGGCTTGAAGGGCGGAATGGTCAAGAAAATTTAACAAAGGAGCCTATGAACGTCAGCTTAACTGGCTAAGGTTAGACAAGGTTCAGGGGAGGATGTCTACAACTTCCGGTCATTGTTCACGTGATCTGAGGTTGTAGTTGATACATTTCCAGAAATTGGGATATCGGCGCATTACACTACCTTCAGATTTTATATAAAAGAATATCTAGTGTAGCAATGTGATCCAACCATGGAGCCGAAAAAGATACAACAACAAAAAATATTGAACAAATAGTATTTATAAATATGTATGAATGGAAAAGAAAAAACAAGGTTTCTTCTATAAATTTTTTTTTTTTTTTTTCAATAAATAAGTTTGCGACTATGAATTGGTTGTATTTTTATTTAACCACCTAATTACTGTGTTAAAAACCCGATCAATGTGATGTATAGTAACGGTAGGAGTAATAAAGTATAATAATTTGATGTGTCATCAGACGCAGACAATTATATGTGTTCGTGGTAGTAGATGCCGCTGCACTGCGTGTGCTATACTGAGCCAAGTATGTATACACTTACAGTGGCGTAAGATTTCGGCTGTTGTCAGTAGCTTCGACATTTTGGTTCTCTCTGCCCCCCCTTTTTTCTTTTTTAAATGGTTGGAGAACTGATGTACGATATTTTGCTGAGTCGTCAGACATTCGTATGCACAGACAACCACATGTATTCGTCTGGTTCTACGTATGTGTTGCTGAGCTGCGTCACATTAATTTGTAAGTATACATACGTATTTGGTCAGGTAAGAAAAGTGGAAGCAAAAGAAAAGGTGCAGAAGTGTGGAAAGAATAATATGAATA
This sequence comes from Copidosoma floridanum, assembly GCF_000648655.2. Next base: position 416,288 of record NW_019379596.1, read on the forward strand.
TAGGTGTTTGGTAATATTAGTGCATGCCTTGGCTGGGTAATTTGATATTTTTCTTTGAGGGCAATGTTTTGCTTCCCGTAATATGAGTACAGAGAGTATCTGTATCTTTAGGAATGCAGGTTCTTTTAGTAGGTATACGTTGCATTGATGGTCTTGCCAAAGTTGCAAAAATTTTGGGCTCTCCAATTGGTTGTCTTATGTTCAAAGATATTGGAAAATCCATTGTAAGATCTCTTTGGTTTCTGATTTTATGTGACCAATTCATACAAATTTATTAAAGTATAAGTATGAGAATTATAATAATTAGGTTTCGTCCAAATGCTGTAGTGAGGTAAATTTTTTTTAGGGTTTCTCCGTTTTATGGTTTGCAACTTCTCTCAGTTTTCCTTCGATGTCTTGTAATTATAAGGCATCGCTTGAGTCAGCCCATTTTGTTAATATTATTTTCTCTTCTTTCTCTCGATCAAGTGTATCGATGATACTGCTAGGAATTTCATCCTGAGATAATAGCGTTGATAAATTCAGAGTTAGCTTAGGTTTATAAATATAGGTGTAATTGAGCTTAATCAAGTTTATGCCATATAGGAGAACATCACGTGAATGTGCAATGCACTCTCCACTTAATGTTGGACTTCCTGTGCCTTTGAGTGTTAATTCTTGGTAATAATCATAATTAAAAATTAGATGAAGTGTTAGAGAATCTCTAGCATCGTCAATTCCTTCCATTATTACATAGGTAGGTTCACATAGTAGTAAACAATCATAGTGTAAACATTCATTTATGTAGTCTTTATCTGATAAAAAATAATTTCCTTGGTAGTGACTGCTAATCGCCCATCATCCATTATGGCTGTTGTACGAGAAAAGCTATGTAATTTAGGAATCGTACTTTCGTGCTTCGTCTTTTGGTAGAGAATATTTGTCACAAAACAAGTCAAATTCTATTACTATTTGATTTAATTGTTCAGATGAGAGTGGAAGTGGGTGTAGATGACCTTCGGTAGTAGTTTCGATTGCGTTAATTAATGTTTTATAAGACTGTCATATGTAATAAAAGAATTCCTGTAAATGTACAACCTACACGTTAATTGATTGTAAGATTGAATCTATTTTTTCTTGTTCTAAGAGATAAGTGGTTCTATTGGTTATTTCTCGTATTTGTTAAGTGAGTTTTAAATTATCCATCATTGTTTGTTTTATTTCTTTGTGAAGCATTACTAGATTTGATCGTACAATGTTAGTTTGGTTTGCAACAAGAACAAAAATATTCTCTGTTTTCAAATAAATATTGTTCAATTTAGAGACGATTTCTTTTTCATCTGTTGCGTCCATTATTCTAAAAATTTTCTTAGACATCCATCCTACGAGTTCAAGAAGAGCGCCTCTTTTTTATACTGTGAGACTCGGATATTGATGTGTCAAAGATTTTAAAAGTTGGTAAAAAAATTTTTGTAGCTCCAATTGTAATAAGTTAACGTTTCTAAGTAATTGTTGTAAATATAACATAGGTATTCATTTTTCACATCGAACATACTGATCAGTCGCTTACAGGCTACAGTCAATTAAGTAAGATCTCGACAAATGTAAGCGATCACGTAAAGCCTGTATACTGTCATATAATTTGCTTGAAAAGGGCCTCATTCTAAAGTGGCCGAAACGTTGCTTTTATAAATAAATAAAGACCATTGGACAGCATTGCCGTTGGAGTCATACTTTAATATTGAAATATAAATATTTCTGTGCTTTGAAATCTCAATAATAAAAAATCCATGAGTCTTTGGAATGTAGCTGATGCATTGCATAATCCATATGGCATACTTATATACTCGTTATGTCTGTAGGGAGTACTGAGAGCTGTTTTATGGCGATCTTGTGCAGTTACTTCAATTTGATGGAATCCATTAGCTAGGTCGAATACTGAAAAAAATTTTGACCGGCCAATTTGCTCTAATATCTCTGTAATAAAAGGCGATGGGTTATCATCAGGGATACATTTAGTAATTAGTTTTCTGTAATCTATTACGAGATGATGTATCTTTTCTCCGTTGGGTCCTTGTTTTTAGGGAACAATACACAGCGAATTATTGTACGGGCTAGAAGAATAGCCAATGGTTACTTCTTGTAGTAATTTATCGATTTGATTTCTAACTTCTTTGTATAGAGCAGTAGCGTATCTATACTGTTGAGAAAAAATAGGTTTATTGTCAGTTGTTGGTACATTATGTTGCACATACGACATACGTGGAGCAGCATCATATTTGATATAAAATAGATGTGAATACTCTAATACTATTCGGTAAAGTTGTTTATAGCTTATCTTATTATAATGATGTTGGCAAAGTTTTTCCGTAATATATGTAATTCTTTCCTCTGTTGTTATATTAGGAACATCATCGCTAAAATCTGAGTCAAGATAATTTTCTGAATCATCTGGATCAAAAGGTCCGAGATTTTGCGGAGAAATCGTAATTTCTACTGGTTCTTCTCTAGTGTTTACAGCCATCGAAAAACAGCGGCCTTTATCGTATGGTACTGCTGCTTTGCCTACGAATATACCGAGAATAGTTCTTATTAAGCGCAAGTATGCTTGCCCATGGCTGTTAATTTGCTCAACAGAGCTTTCTATGAGAACTTTCATTCTTACTGGTATTTTATATACACGATTTTGACCAAAGGTTACTCCTGTAGGTTTAAAATGTTGAGAAGTTGGAAGGGTTTGCAAGTTTTCTTCATTTATGCTAGTACCATCTATAATTTTATAACAATTATTTTTATTACTTGTATATTCCGTCGTTGTATCAAGTCATTTAAGTTCGCGTTCTTTGTCACTTATTGTTACAATTCTTCCTGTAAATGAAATAGGACTTATAGGTCTTTTTTTATCATATAAACTCTTGTGTTATAATAAAGCCTGACCCGTTCTTTAGCTAGACATAAATTTCTTCATACTTTTGTCTAACTAAAGGGTGTTTCTTGTGCTAAGACGTGAAAAACATGATTTTTATCAAATCTGTTTAACGTTACTGTTTCTAATGTTATAATATTTTGAGAAGTTAATCATATAAAAGAAATGTTTGTATCAGTATTTATGATAATATTTGGTAGCAATAAAGATATTCTTATAGCGTTAACGTCAGTTCCTGTATCTATTATAAAAGTGTCTTCACTTCCATTTAATTGTGAAATCTTAAGTCTTACTGTCAGTGCATTGCCAATGTTTCTTGCGACGGACACTCGAGTGATTGCACAAATTGGTTTGTCAGTGGACGCTGATTCAGGTTCTTACTGGCTATGGGGTCTAGGTGACGAGCACCGTTCCCATGAGGATGGCCTGGTTTAGGAATCCAAATAGGCTAATAATTGGTTTTGGTGTTGTGTTGTTTGTGTGGGGCCAAAATTTCGATGATTTTTGCACAAATCGTTTAAAGCTAGTAAGATTTCGTTACATTTGATTTTTGCAACAATTTTACAGATTGATTATTGGAGTCGTTATTTCGATTCTTAAGAGCTCGGTGTGATACTATTCTTACAAGTAAACGTAGTCAAGAAAATTTTTGTGTCGTTAGTGTTGTAAAAATAAAATATATTATCGTGACTGTACACATTGGGATCGTTATAGTCAACTTGTTGTATATAATTTTGATTGGGCTGAAAATATGCAAAATTTCCTTGTCTGTTCTGTTGGTGTACTGATAAATTCAGTCTTGCTGTAGGGTGTAACTGCTGAGCAAGGTATATATGTAAATTCTAATGGTACATGGTAGCGTGAGTATTGGGGTATAATATTTTTCTAACTTCTTCTGCTTTTATAGCTACTTCTAAAGCACCGGAAAACGTTTTTGGTACGTTTGACATCATGTTAGCCTTGAATCTATCGGGTAGGCCTCGCATGAATTCTTCACTGCCAATCATTTCTAGGTATAATTTGGAATCAGGCTTTCGGTTTTCAGGAATGTTGTTGGAAGTGGCCTCTGTTTTGGCTTTCCTAGGGCCTTGATTAATGAGTTGGGAGATATTTTTCGTAAAAGTCCCGAACAGTTTCTTCCTGTTTCATTTCAGAATTATTGATGTCAGAGATTTATTGAGCATAAGTTTTAGACGAAGCAAAGTGTGCCTTTAATTAGTTCATAAAGTTGTCTAATGTACTTGTTGTTAATCCGTCTGGACAACTCCTTGCTCTACCCTTTAATCTGAAAATGACTGTTCTTAAAAACAAAGGCTCTTCCGCATTTGAGATAAGGGGCCTACCATTTTTAGGATTATGCAAGAAATCTCTGAGAGGTATATTTTGACCACTATATATTGGTATGTGAAAGGCAGTTTGACATACACGTAAAGCTAAATTATGTAGGGCGACATTACGTCATAATTTAAGAAATTCAAGTGAGTTTTCGGCTTTCCTTGCCCCATGGTATTGTTCAAGTTACTGTACCCTTGTAGCTACATCAGATACTTTCCTTATTTTCTTAAGTATCTAATCCCGTATATAAAAAAACATTTTAAAAATAGATAAAAAAAGACAATACAATGAAGGAAATTAGAAAAACAAACAAAAATAAGAATTTTAATTTGGTTGAAGCTTACTCTAAGTAAAACAAAAGGCTTAGTCCCCACAAGGAATGCTGATTTGTTACGTCCAAGCTTCTATAAGTATAGGGCGGAACTCGTTGATTCATTCTACAAACAAATAAATGTCATTTTTGTCTATCAGAAACCAACTATTGGTCCAAAGGCTTATTTGATTTTACTTACAGTATACTTTTCTTTGAAATCGTTGACTTGGCGTTGTGGTGTTCAATTTCACTGAACAATATGTGTGAAGTGGTACGCTGAGCTGGCATTGACTGACTGTTAGAGTTTATGTCTTATGTCATACGGTAGTAGCATATGTTATTCGTCTTCTTATCTCACGTCCTTGTAAAGGTCTTCGTCATACAGTATCTATCTTATTTTTCCTTGATATTTATTTTGTCCATCAATTTGAATTATTGGATCTTAAAATGTTTCATATAATTTAGCAATCAGAATGTTTTTGCATTGGCAAAATTAATTTAATTAATAACCAAGTTTTGTCTTATCTGACAATTAAATAAATTTATATAAGCCAAAAATAATTAATCTTACAACTAGTATAAATAATAAAGTTTTAGATTCGCATTTACAATGTTATAAAATTTTTAGTTTCCTTAACTTAACTTACTTTTATAAACGTTGGTTAGCCACTCCTTGCACGCACGCGGTCGCAAGATCTCTTACAAAGTTGACCAAAACGATGTTCCTTATCCTACACGAGATCACTCGTGGCGATGACAATAATTGGGCTTCTGCTTTTAACGTCAGAACCCTAGTGGACGGTTGTTTTTTTCTTGTTTCTTCTTGATTCAAATTTAAGTGAGCTTACAGTGACCTGGTTTGCTTGAGCTCTTCTCACACAGCTTAGTCACCAAACTAAGTCTTACATCCACTTAAAAGAAGCAACAGAACTCACTCTTTAATCTCCATAGTTACTTTGGAGAATTTGATAAAAGAGAAAAGGCAAATAAAAATTGTGTATGATATTTCTTGTGTACATCAGTTGTAAAAAATGTGAAAACTATTTATTGATTACAGTATTTAGTGTACTTGTGCTTTTTCATTTTGTAAGAAGAGTGTTCTATAAGATTGTGTAAGGGTAGTTTGAATTTTGCAACCATAGCTTGTTTCAAAAAAAGTGAGTTATATGTCACGCGATTCCAGAAGCAGGTATACCGCTCAACGGTTTGAAATCACTGAGCTTTTTGCTTTTTTTAATTTAAAATGTAACCTTGTGTTTTAAAGTTATAGATATTGAGTTTATGACTTGTGATGTCACACGCCCTCCCTTAGCTGATTGTCGCCCTTGGCAGTCGTAAGATCAAAAATAGTCAAACCCATGTCAAGTACTTAAAATTTGAACACAAATGTATAATTAATTGATATAATTTTTAAATAGATGAACAGTAATATAAGGATTTGGAAATAGCATATAAAGGAGTATCGTTAACATAAATAAATACATTCAGAAACTATTTCAATTTGTGCCTCTCTTAGTGTTATTCAATCTGATAATAGTCTGATTATACGGAGATTGTATATGCAATCAATAATATAATATTAAAATGATTGGCACAATTTTAGACTAGCGAGTGATTTTATATGTTATATTTAAAAGAATTTAAAAAAATATAAATACAATTTAAAATTAGTTCTTGGGTTTAAAAACGAAATTTTATTTTTAACTTTTAGTTTTAGTTTTGTGTAAGTCTTTCTTACACAAACTATGATAAAAAAATTTATTAATTTTTTTGCACATGAATCCTCCCCTACGTACCCATGGTAAGACTAGTGTGAATTATAAGAACTACTATGAAAAGTTACTAATGGACTTTATGTCGCTTACAAAGGAGATCACATAAGTTTAGGCTGTTCTCAGATCCTTTTGACTATCTTGAGAACTGCTTCGGGAAAGAAACCAGGTGCTTCATCCAAAGAATGCTAACGCTATCGCTAGTTCCTTAACCACTAAGGGAAACATCGTCACCCCGCATTAGGCAGTCGAACACTGAAAATCTAAGTAGTTACCAGTTAGTAGTTGTTAGGCTTTTGTGTCTTATTCTCTTTATCCTGGCGTATAATTTACGTGGTGTCCACCTGTGTACAGAAGAGTTCCAGATTTAGATAAGCAGTGAACGTCCACGTCACAAGTTCACTGGAGAAGAATATGTTTTTTTGTGCGTTAGCGATTTCACCTATAGCCGATTTGAAGATAATCCAGCACTGTTATATGCACTATCTTCCTGTGCACTATCAGTTATACATATTTACGAATAAACCTCGTGCATATATTATCAAGCTTACTGTATGTCATTAATAGTGCTGATTACTCGATTTGCGCCAACGTCTAATGATTTTTATTGATGATCTTAAAAAACAGAGTAAAATAAATATAATATGAATAAAAGGGTTATTTTAGAATCTTTATATGATAAAAAGCGAGTATTTACAAGACTCTTTATGATGCTCATAAAAAATGACCTTTCTGTGCTGAGCCCATTGCACCTTCAGCGTGAAAGCAAATAAATTTATGACAATACTATTTGATGAACGACGATATGTGACCGATTATCGTGTGCTTAAACAAGTCATTCGCTATGGTCTTTTTGTAACAAAAATTTAAATAGTTACGCAGTTCAATCAAATTCTATAGTTGGAGCAATACTAGATTTTAGGAGTAAAAAGCGTTGAAATTCAATAAACTTCTTAGAAAAAATATTGTGTAAGTTATTAAATAGGGCTTTATATGGACAAGCAATGAGGAATAAAAGCAATATATGTTGAATTCAGTTTTTTGGACCTATCTAAGGCACTTGGATATTGATTTTGTTATGACTTTATGAAAAGTTAAACAACAGAACAATAAAAACCTTAACATACAAACACCGATGGTCTTCTGTATGCTTAACAAATAATAATATCTGTATTACGTTGCCTCAAGCTATCATAGATTTTTATATATAGTACTATCCTAGCAATAATGATTGGAGTACGCTTCAGATTAATAATAAAACTATTGGGCTCATAAAGAATAAACGCAGTACAACAAACATGTTAGGATTCGTAGAACTAAGGAGAAAAATAAAATGTTTAGTGTAATGATTCACAACAAAAAATCATTAAGGAAAACCAAACGTGGTGAGAGCTCAATTGTAAAGGATATAATAAATATTTTACCGAAAAATGAAATTTGAGAGAAACCGCATGCTACTTTTCAGAGTCAACCATACTTAAGTCTTCCTCGGAGCCTTGCGTTTACTTGCGAACGCTATTATTCGGCTCGAATCCTGTCAGTGCAGTGGTGGTAGGGGTGGAGCTTCAGGCTGTCAGGTATTGACAGCTTGTTTTTCGTTTTTTGTGCTTTTTTTAACTTGGTATTGCAAATTAAAAGCTTCCTACATCTCTCGCTTAATGCTTGAATTTTACTGCTTACAATTTATACTGTTGGCAAGAGTTTCTTGCTACTATCATCGAGCCAGGAGTCATGACATCGTCATCCAGATGTTGAATTTTTTTTTTCATATATTTTTGTTTTAAGTCATATTCACCTTTAACCATTGAACCGATATTAATCACGTTTGCTCCATTACATAATTTTATTACCCACCCTTTTCTATTTTATCGTATTTATTATCAAGTTCACCTGGTACACCGGCTACATCTTTGCATCTTTCACTTTGATCCTGTAATTCATTACACATTTGTCAATATCTTGCTCATTCTTCCATATACAGCAACCCCTTCACCTCTTACTTGCATGATTTCTCTCCTCCTATAATCAACGATCCCCTGCTAAAAATGGCTTTTTTAAAACGATAATTTCTTGCTCGTTACTCTTCATATCCTTGCACGTCTACCCTGTTACATCAACACCGTTTGATCCCAATTTTTTTTCTCTCTACCTCGTCTATCCTTGCATTGACTTCAATTTCGTAAGCCATCAACCCTTACGATCTTTTCTCAAGCATATTTATAAATATCTTATCATTTGTACCATCTGTTTTACGCATTATCATGAGTGGTCTTGCATTTTCATACATTTATAGCATCATCTTGATATCAAATTCTCTCCACCCATTCACATTCAACCATGTTACTACATATCCCACGAACTATATGTCCATTACACTCTATTTAGTGCATAGTGCCATATCATCACTATCATCACATCTCATCTGCTTCATTTCGATTCTCATTCTGGAGTCATGGTTCCCACACGAACACACTATTTGCAACGACCATTTTGCTGAGCTATCGCAAGTGGTAGTTATTTTTCATCGTCTAGACATTGGCCTGCTTTTACCAGCCTTTCGCTGACTTGTGTGACTGCGCAGAGTCCACCGTTTTCCAGAGGAGATCACTCCTTCGTCGTTTATCGCCCTTGAACTGTGAGCGTTAGAAGTCGTTACCATCAGATTCTCTTCTTCACAAATTAACACATGTATACACACACACGCGTACTTATACATGTCAACTCAATTAAAAATAATTCACGATCTTGCTCTTCAATAGTAATCTTGACTTGTCTGGGTTTTCTATGCCACTGACTTCTTCCTGTTAATTTTTTTTTGTTTAATTGTATTCACCTGCTTTTTTTATTATTCCAGAAATTCAATTAGTTGAATTTTTTTTACAACTCATTAAATTTTTTGTTTGTATTTACTTATTATATTATCATTATTATTATTATTATTATTTTTTTAATATGATTTTTATATATTTTACCTTTTTCCTTGCATTTAAACTCATATTTTTTTTTTTCAAACCCCCTTGCCTTTCTACTAATTATATGATTTTAAATTCGGACCAGGCAATCTATGTTGGATCAACTGTGTATCCACTCAGCAATGAACTTTGATGATCATATGACAAGCTTATGCAAAATATTAGTCTGACTAGAGAGCAAACAAGTATTAGATCATGACAGTATCTTCTTTTTACCTAAAAAGAAACAAAAACAACGCTAAGTGTGCATAATGACAAACGCTATCATATCTGGTCCTACAGATACCCAGCATGGGTTATAAGAGAATGGGGAAGGAAAGTAAAGAGCTAGACGGTAGAAAGATAGTTATTTTAGTTTAAAACAAAAAAAAATAAATTAAAACAGCGAATCATAATGAAGAAATAGAGACAATAGTATTTACGTAGTGGAACTTCCAAGAATAGAAGGAGAAGCGGCAGTAGGGGGTAAGCTGCAAAGGAGGGGCTAGCTTTATAGATAGAAGTGTCACAGTCAACAGAGCTCATTTTATATACTCTTAGCCAGAGATTTATATGGAACTGGTAAAAAAAAACAAAAGCCTTCAAGTAAGCCAATATTGCCATGAGTAGCTGCTTCTTAAAACGTTACACTCTGTAAAAACTCCTGACTTTCTCATAGTTTAGTGTGGTATTTTTATAACATAAAAAGTATTTACAAGAATTCTACAGACTAAACTTGCAGTACGTAGTAATTTTATTCTGAAGGTTTTCTTTCAACAGACGAAATTTCTAAGATGACTCCACATATAAGATAAATGGTGACTAAATTAAGGAAGGTTAACACTGGGCTTTACGATGATTTTTTCCTAATGTAATACTTAATTTAATACTTAAAGCTTAAAAAATTAAGTTTAACTTATTTCAAAATACATATATATATATGTATATATCCAGTGTGCATTTAAGAGCATGGATCTCGTAAAGGTACCTCGATCAAAAGATGTAAAGGAATCCCGCAGCCGTATATTTGTTGCTTTATATTTGACAAAGCGGAAATAAACGAAAACTTCTAAGCGAAAAAATTTTTGCGCAAAAGAAACCAAGTGGTGTTTCATTGTTGATGTTAACCCTAAACTAAAAACTTCACTGTCGGGGATGACGAAAATATATGAATATGGGGAGAATCACGTCAACTGTCCCAACACCGTGGTGGACGGCCCACGCGGGCGTCAAACACAACGTTTTCAACTCGTCGTTTCGGTGTCAAAACTTTGATAAAAAAATTATCAAAAACATATTCTTACGTATTTTTTCCTCAGCTTTTCAGTGGTGGTATCAGTTTTTCAAAAATTTGCTCCCATAACCTCAAAAAATGCACTTGTTTGAAAAACACGTTTTATCTCCATGATCTTCAACTTTTGGAATTTTTTTGATAGTCTAGATCGAAAGATAAGACATTTTTACGTAGATATCGACAATAAAAAAAGAAGATTTTTTCGTTTTTATAACGTATTTAAACGACGAACGAGACGATGCGAGCCGCGGCGGAAGGAGAAATTTGCATCATATAACGATAAGCGAGAGAGAATCACGTTGCTCACCCTCGCCCCGAAATTTTGGAACCGAAGAGAACTCATGAAAGAATTTAGTTGCACAGATAGAGAAGCTAAGCAAGCTTTAAATTTAGTTGCAGAACGTGGCATACTCTCATGGCCCGATAAAAAAAAGGAAAAGTTTTATCTGCTGATGTTGAGGTCTGCGTCAAAATTTTTTACGAGCGTGACAGTGTCAGCCGCTTGATGCCTGAATTAAAAGATTATGTTTCTGTGAAACAGGATAATAATCAACGTGTTTATGTACAAAAACGATTATTACTTGGAAATTTGAACGAACTATTCATTTTATTTAAAGAAGAGCATGAAAATGTCAAAGTGGGTCTCACGAAAATCGTACAGCTCAGACCTCCTCATTGTATCTTAGCCGGAAGTAGTGGTACGCATAACGTTTGCGTATGCGTGCATCATGAAAACGTTAAACTCATGCTAGATGCACTAAATTTAGAAGAATTAACGAAACCCAAGGCAACACCTCTTAAAAATTCCACGGACTGTTTGAACGCCATTGTTTACGACAATCCTTCCGAAAATTGTTTTTTAGAAAAATGTTTAGATTGTCCCAACTTCGGAAAACTTCGAAGATTATTATTAGATTCGCTAGAAGCTGAAGAAATTTTAATAATTAATCAATATTCATCATTATTTATTTCTTTATTATAAAATTGTTGTATATATGAAAAAATTTTATCAAAACATTTATTATTTATCCATTGTAAACCCTGGTTAACTAATTGTTGCTTACATCGCCACTACTACATTATACATATTATATAGCCAAACCGACTCAACGTAGCAGACGACACACGGCGGACGCGCTGCTGCCGTGCGTGGCCCAGCCACCGCGGCTATCATCGTTTCGTTCGTCGTTTAAATACGTTATAAAAACGAAAAACTCCTCTTTTTTTACTGTCGATATCTACGTAAAAATGTCTCATCTTTCAATCTAGACTTTAAAAAAAATTCCAAAAGTTGAAGATCATGGAGATAAAACGTGTTTTTCAAACAAGTGCATTTTTCGAGGTTATGGGAGCAAATTTTCAAAAAACTGATGCCACCACTGGAAAGCTAAGGAAAAAATACGTAAGAATATGTTTTTAGATAATTTTTTTATGAAAGTTTTGACACCGAAACGACGAGTTGAAAACGTCGTGTTTGACGCCCGCGCGGGCCGTCCACCGCGGTGTTGGGACAGTTGACGTGATTCTTCCCATATATATGTATATATACACACATACATATTTTTACAATTCGAAGTAATTTTAGAAGTCCATTTCACACAATCACCTGTACACCCCCTTCTTGCCTCCTCAGCCACCCATTAGCCCATCACCTTTCTGTAAAGAGAGTAAAATTCTGATGATTTGCACGTAATTTTTATTGGGTAAAATTTTTAGTTAGCCCTCCTCCACCTCTTCATAATCCACTTTAGCCCCCTGCTCGATTTGGATGAGCCCTCTCTCAGTGCCTCGTCCACCATCCTTTAGCTCCCCCTTTAAATAAGGTAAGATTGTAACACTTTTAACGTAATTTTGATTGGGTTAAATTTTTTGTCAGCCTTCTTTTGCCTCTCCTCAACCTCCCCCCCCAGCCACGCGCTAGATTTCAATGAGCCCCACCACAGCCTCTCTTTTGCCCCTCCTCAGCTTCCATCTAGGTAAGTCAAGATTCTAACATTTTCACATAATTTTTGTTGGGTTAAAATCTCTCTCCGCCCTCCTTAACCACCCTTAGCTCCCCTCAAATCTGGATATCCCCCTTCAGCAAGTCCTCTCAACCCCCCTACAGACCACTGTAAGCAAAGTAAAATTCTGTCAGTTTTAACTGTATTTTAACTGTGTTATATTTTTTTAAGCCACCTTTCCCCCCCCCCCCCCATCTTAACCCCTCTAAGCCCTCATCGTTATTTTATGACTTAATAACAGTCTATTTTCACTCTTGCTCCCTAACCTAACCAGAAAATTCAATACAATTTTAAAGAACTTACCCCAGTCACGTTTCAGCCACATCTTTAAATGAGGTAAAAGTATTTCGGTTTTTGTGTAATCACCTTCTACTTTAAATCTCCTTAGAGTTTTAGGAAAGCCTCTGATTTGTAAAAACTTTGTCTTAGCAACGCTTTAATATTCGTTCTAGCCCCCGTCAGCCACTTTCCACTACTTTTTTGATAACTATTCTAGCATATTACCACATTTTTACACCTCCGTTGAGGTAGTTCTACGGCAAACTGGTTTTTTTTAAATTTTTTAAGAGCGTGTTAATTGTATTATTAAACATAAAACTATATGTTAATACTTAATCAACAACAACAAATAAGCTTAAAAATTATTTAAACCATGGACCTTGCTCGTATCCTGATTTACCACGAGAAGATATAAGTCATATTTATTGAAATAAGTTAAATAATGTGCATCGTCACAAAAAATATTTGAATAATAATTGCATGGATTTGATACGTGTACTTATTATTGAAATAAGCTGTGCTGGAATATTACGTATAATTTCATACTTTTCTGACGTAAAGAAAAAAATTTTTTTTTATTTAATGCAATTTAAATATTCCTAATGAATATGTCGCTAATTTTTTTGCTCCAATTGCATACTTATAACCGTATTCTACGAAACAAAGCCCAAAAAATCTTCTGGCTATGTCGTAACGTTGATATTTTGGGACTTAAAGTTTTCCAAAACTTTAAATGGCTGTATCT
>NW_019379596.1:430518-451675 GCF_000648655.2 Copidosoma floridanum
ATTATTGTATACTATTATTATTTATATATTATTATCAGTTTAAACTATTATTGCCATGCACTATTTTTTTCTAATTCAAATTCAAAAATGGTAGTTTTCCTACGAGTTTGAAAAGTCTCTATTTGCGAACCGAGACGTTTGCGGCCCGAGCCGAAGGCGAGGGACGTAACGAGGTTCGTTAATGAGACTTTTCGAACGAGTTCCGGAAAACTGCTCTTTTGCCCGAGGAAGTACCAGCCTCCCAAAACCACCCGAGGGCGGAAAATGCAGTTTTAATACTATTTAAATCCAAAGGTAAACGAAAAGTTCTATGACAGGTTATGTTAATAGCTAATTTTTGTAGTAGTAATATTTTTTTTTTTAATGGTAGTATTGACTCAATGTGAGTCCATACCATTACCAAAATTTTTTTTTCTTCGTGATGTAAAGTAATAAATTTATGTTTTATATGAAAAGGTTTTTCTCTGATCTTCCAGGATCATCTGTAAAATAAATTTTCTGAACGTTTTTACAAATAATTTGAAAAATATTTTTTTTGTTACTTGTTGAGCTGAGCATACATTAAATTAAATATGTGATTACAGATTGCTACTTCCTCTGTGTCATTATTGTTTTGTAAGTTAATTTTAATCAGTACAAGTAAATTAAATAATTAACATGTTTTATTTTTAAGTTTAACAATTTTGTCGATGTGCAAAAGAGCATAATTTTCTTTATTACGAATGAGATCTTCACAAAAATAGTTTTCATACGTATTCTAAACTATATCACCTTATGTAGTCTCTGATATCAAGAACCATGCAAAAAAAAATTTGAATTGATGAGGAAGCATGCAAGTACTAGCTCCTTAAACAATATTGTCAATCTGTGAATCATACTTGATTAAACCCATGGCAATTGCAGTATCTTTAAATGTTTTACATTCTGTATCTTAATCTGCTTTTAAGTCTTTAAATGGAAATTTATTTTTATTATTTAATATAAGTTTAAAAAATAATATTTTATGATGTTTTGGTGATTCTATATTCAATCTACCTATTGCAGTATTTTTCATTGTTCTTGGTCTTTTCTTCCAAATTTTTATTTGATTTTTAGAAGCATAGTTTTCTGGGATACTAACATACTTTAAAGATTTAATAAAATTATTAATTTAATACAACTTGAACCAAGCTCTTTGATGCGTTCGCCATTACTTCATAATCTTTCTTATTTTATATTTTTCGAAAATTAATTTTTGTTCGTTTTCGAGGTGCACAGCAAGATTCATAACCTTGTGGATCCTACCACTAATAGGATATTCTTGTCATCTCCATGCTACTTACATGGGACTGAAATATTTTCCATTAAAATAGTTTCTAATTCCATCTAGAATATTATTATCAGAATTACTTAATCTTTTAATTCCAATAAAAGCTCTATTACCATCTTTATGAATGTAGTCATATATGTATTTTGTGATTCGAATAGACGCACAATTTTTAACATTCATGTGAAGTGTACACATGTAGAAGTTGACTTATGTGTATGTGCACACGAAAACGTCAGGGGACAAATTAGCATGGGGAATGCGCGAGAATTAAGTTCACAAGGGAAGCGCATCAGTTACCGCAGCGCTTAGGGGTGGTCCGAAAGTAGGGCCTTACTGAAGAGGAGCTCATAAAAGAGAGCTCGGCAAGGCAGTGCGGAAAGGTGGTCTCTAAGGGAACGACCCAAGGCGTCAGTACGAAGGGTCCGTTCAGTGTGAGTACAGCTCTAGTGCTTTTTGCCTGCTGCCAGGGATCTTCAGATAAAGCTAACGCCGTTACTAGACGTTGCTGCACGATTAAAAAAAAAAAAAATTACGAGTGTTCCCTTCGTATTCTGGTACCGTCTTTTTGTCAACATTTATTTCTAAACTATCCCTGGTTGCTTAATTAATTGAACCAAATAGTGGTCCTGAGTTGGTGACGAGGAGTTAAGGAGGCCTATTTGTTTTGTTTTGTGCTAAGTTTCTCGGTGCGCAGTGGTTATGCTTGGAGAAAGTTTTCCGGTATTTCCTGGTTTTTTTCTTTCTGATGTTGCATTTCTCCTGTAATTCTTATTCGATTCGTAAGTGGCAGCTAAGTATGTTTCTTAAAGGTGAATGACAAGCGTTGATCTTACTTCGTGAAATCGCTTAGTAGATAGGTAGAAGTCCCCAGCTGCTCAGCGAACTGAGAGGTGACCTACCGACCGCTTTCTCCGTCATCCCCAGGGGGTTTTTCTTTGTTGGAAATAATTTTTATTTGGTGGGCTTTTGATCGTGTGGTCTGCACAGTGGCACTGACTGTATGTGTGCGCTACATCTAAATTTCTATTCCTTTTTGATTTGTTGATTTGATTCTTGAATTTTGATTTCAAAAAAGGCTGGAGAAGTTCAGACGTGGTAGATCTTGATTTCACCTATTATTATTTTATTTTAGTACACAACGATCTAAAGTATATCATAACTTTTCAGTGTTTCTTGAAAATACGACGTTCTTATGTAAATAGAGTTTATGTTGTGAATTCTCACGAAAGAGTAGCCTGTAAGCCTAGACTTAAGGAAAACACACTTTACCCGGTGGAGGTCACCAAGTTAGGCTGGCGATGTATATTGGGAGAAGTCTATGAATTGTTAATGCGTTGAACATTAGTTTTTACCACGATTTAAGTTTTAAATCCAAAGTGTTTTGATTACTTGAAATAATTTATAAAATCTGATTTTGTATTTCTTTTTCTGAGCGTAATATCATATTTTTGAAGCTCACCATCATTTAGAAAAATTATTTTTTGTGAGGGTTTTTCTTAAATTGTTAGAACACACAAAGTTTCTTTATTTTTCTGTGAATTATAAGAAATGAGTATTAGTCATTTGAATAACTGATCAAGTGATAACGATTTGACGTGATAACACGATTTATATTTCCTTTTATTTTTGTTATTTGGCAAATTTGAATAAGCATTAATAAGTTATTCAGATTGCCCATTGCTTCTGAATTTTATTAAGTTGCCTCTGTCCTCAACTCCTCTGTTCGCCATAATTTAAACTCATCGCGAGCCACTCTTAACAAAAGTGGACCGTTGCAATGTGGTATTTATATTATATTAACACAATTTTATAAGACGGTAATACCATTGAACTTTAAGCTGTTATTTCATGTTTATTTGTAGTCTTATGTACATAATCATCCAAAAGTTTTTTTTTCTGATACATTCGGGATAACCATTTTCGTAACTATATTATATCATTAAATGGTTTAGAAAAATTTTTAATATATTTGTCATTTAATGTATTTTAATATGGGCTTGGTTTAGTGTAAGAACCGTGAAACACGTGTTTATTTACCAATTTTGCAAACTTCTTATTATTTGAAGGTACTTCAGCTGATATAATATCATCAATCTGTGCAGGTAGTGTTATTATATTGTTAGGATGTAGTGTTATGAGAAGACGTGCATATGGTTAACAAAATTTCTGAAATTCTATTGTATAAACATATATGATTTCTTAAAAAATTTTTTTGTGCCATGTCGTTCAAAATTCAATGCAACTTTGCACGATATAATCTAACAGTAAGGTTAGGAACATCATTAGAAGTAGCTTTTTTTGAAAATTTGGATAAAATTAATTTCATTTTCTTCCATTTTGGACGGCATGTAATTTTCATGAACAAGTCTGGTCCACCACATTTTCTCATAATGGCCATTGCATCTTGGTAATGCTGTCAAATGTACCTCGGACTGCCAATATATGTTGATGGTGTAATGAAAAGTTTTCCAATTCTTTCTGTTTTTTTAAAATGTTTTGATATGTTTAAAGAACTATTAACAATTGCATCCAACAATCTTTTATAGCATACAATTCCTAATTGTTTTTGGTTGATTCTGAAATAATTGAAAGGGTTGTGTTCAATTATTATGAAAGAATGTATGAACAGTTTTTGTGTCAATCTTCTGGCATACAGCAAAGGAGTAAATTTTAGCTCTTTAGGTCTACGTGATAGTCTGTATGAATAATATTGTAGAAGTTTTTTTAAGAGTGAGATTATCATTTTTGTGTAAGAAATTTTTCGGATAATTGGAGCTCCATCCTTAATCTCCTAAAGTAAGCATTAAAGGAAATATCATTGGATCATCGAAGCATGACAATTTATTAAAATATGTTGCTTTTGGAGAATCGTCTGGTAACTCTTCAAAATACCTGCATGGATTGATATTTTCCAGTAAACCCGAGTCCAAGATGATACTGGCACCACATTCTGCTATTAACTGTTTATTGTATAGGTGTTTTTGATGATAAGTTTTTTATTAAATAAATAGACTTTCCTTTTTGTTCTAGCTTGTCACTCAAAACAGATGCAAAACTAAAGTGATTTACTTTAGGGACTTAGGCAAATGTTTCCATGATGACAACAAGTCGATCTTTTTTTTCTTCTTTCCAAAACACAGCTTTTACATGTAAATATAATCTTTCAATAAAACTTTAAACTTTAATGGGAGTTCCGTAAGTTCCTTCCTTAACCATTGACTCATTATAGTTATTTTTATTTTTACATCAATGTAATAACTATTGCTAACAATTAAATTTTCATAATAATTGTTTTTATCAATAACGTTATTGTTTGGCTAATTTTTAAACATGACTATTTAAACAATTACTATTCTACAATTTGTCAGGAAATTTATGTGCAATTCACTGTGATGTTGTAGAATAACTACTTTAATAAATAAAAAAATACATTATTCTTTTAACACTCACGTACTGCTTAAAAATTGTATCTAATAAAAGCTAAACACACATACAATGTTTTTGAACTTCACTATTATCTGGTGAAAAAGGGTCAGCGCACTAAGCACACAGAAGGGTGCAAGAAGTACAGATGTATGTTTTGAAATCTGCTTAGCTCGCTCTAAGTAAGTTTCTTTTTTTTTTACACAATTGAATTGAACCAAACTAAAATAGATTGATTAACTTCTTAACGAATAAGTGGCAACACAAGCACCTTTAACTAAGCAATGTACTGCTGATATAATATTATTACTATGTTGATGGGGGGTTTGATCTCAGAAACTGAGATCTCACTAGTATATATATTCTTGCATGCACTATAAAAAGACTAAGTTGTCAGTAGTCACCCTTTATGTCATTTGTCATTTACGGTGCCAATAGTCAACAATAAGCCCATGATTTAAATGATTTGTTCAGACAATATTATTAAAAAAAAAAAAAAAAAAACTGAACAAGAAGAAACAGTGCAAGAAATTATCAACAATACGAATATTAATTAATTTCTGTTTCTTTCCGCAAATTACTTTTTTTTTTCTATGACAACAGTTATCATTATGTTCGATACTGATTTGATAGTAAAAACTTTTTTATCACGTGTGCACGGAGAAAAAGAGAGAGAGAGAGAGAGAGAGAGAGAGAGAGAGAGAGAGAGAGATAGATCAATAAATTAAAAATGAAGTACATTAAGCCGAAAGCCCAAGACCCGGGTGGCATAACTTGGGTCACAATTTTGTAGTTACAACTTAAGCGATAATACTACTGAAAATAATAGTAAACTAAGACTTAAATTAAAAAACTAAACATTAAAATCAACAGTATTACTACGTTCCTTCAAGATTTCTCCATAGCTTAACTTTAATATAACCACATAATACACTTTATAGGACAGAGCTTAAATTAATAGCCGTTATATAATATTTTGAACTTCTATACCCATTTGTTAGTAAATAAGAATGCTTATTAAGATGTTTGTAATGCTGTAAGCATTTTAGACCTTTTGATATAATACGGAAATTTTTTTCTAGAGTATAGTTTCTGATATAGTAAAATACCTTTCAACTGCCTCTGTAGACACAGTGGGCTTACAAAGCCCAAAAACAACGTTTCACTCTAGTTTACGTACATCAATCGCTGTATTAACAAAATCATTTAAGTAAGCAGGTTTACCAACAGTTAAAACAAAATACCACTTGATTAAACTAAAGTTATTATTATATATGAGGAAAATCTTAGCCATCCCAATTGCTTGTAAGATCGTAGAAACTTCACATCTCATCTCAAGCGAAAGGTATATCTGACAACTGCACTAAAAAATCGTTTTTATTTTGTTTTAGAGTAGTCTGCTAGATCAGCATAAGCAAATTATCATTAGTTAAAGTGTGTTACTATTAACGTACATGCCAACAATTTACGCAAATACAAAAACAAAGTCGCTTACAAGTCGAAGACGATGCAGGACATTATACACTCTCGATGATATAGATAATAGACACATGATAATTCCAGGACGTTACGTCAAGCTGTAAATTATTAAGTTGTAGTTATTAAAAGATAACTTAATAATGCGAATTGCTATCAAAACTTTGCTATCTGTTAGATATTCCAGGATAATCTCGTTCTCTAGTACTCCATTTGGAGTGTTGATCCTCAAATGGTCGATTACAAATCCAACCATATATAATAATTTGGTAAGAGCAATGTGGCTCTACTTAAAAAACCTCGTAGGCAAAGACTTTGCCATGAAAGATAATAGTGGGTGAGCCTGCTACGAATTTAAGATATAATCGTTCAATGATTTCGGACTCAATGGATCAGAAGTCAAGCCTCGTACTGCACAGAAGTCAAACAAAAAAAAGAAAAACCACGGCCCAGACAGGTATCCATCCTACTCTGGCCACCCCTCTTCATATCACAATGATAAGAATGACAACAACATATCGCTACATACTTCTCCATGAGTCCATACTGCGACAAGATTCAGAACGTACCGATGTACAACTTAAATGAAAGATATTATTACATCATGAGTTGATACAAATTATATTATAACTAAAAACTATCCGTCCATCAAAATTCAGATAAGACGTATTGTGAATATAACAAGAGGAGCTTGTATGTCGTTTATGTGTGAACGTGTGTGTGTTAGCTTTGAGGTTAATGCTTCATAATATGCTGACATAAAATACGGCCAGCCTCATTGTAAAAATGCGTGTATGTATGAATAAGTAGTTACTTGCTCATTTATTGTTTAATTTTGATAATGTAAACTGATTCAAAATTTGTAACTCACACATTACTTTGTTATATTCGAAATTGATTGTAAAATTCTCAGAAAGATTAATTTTGAAATTGTAAACTTTCTGTCACAATTAAACTTGTATTTGACATTTTTATATTGCTGATACAAGCTTTCATCATCACTAACCCAAAAACTCAATCGCACTTGTCAGAAAATGCGATTGGTACTGTTGTATTGTTATTTCCTTATATATAAAATCATAACATGCAACATCATCATGCAACTGTCAACGCAGTCTGCAAGAACATCGCTCATTGGTTGACCTAATTCAACAAAAGGCCTCTTTTACTCGCTCTGATGCTATAAAAACGCACCATCAAGAAGAAAAAGCGCTCTCTTTACGTCTGTCACCTGTCCTCTAAAGTTTTAGTTAACTCTTGACTCTCGCGACTTATGAGTACCTTATACACGTAAGGCATAACGTGTTGGCTGAGGCAACTCAAGTGCGTATCGAGAACATCAAAAGTATCGGACTACGCTAAGGAGCAAGGTACAGCAAAGAATGGCCCGCCGAAAGTGATTCTGGTGACAGCAGCAGAAGCAGAAATCGCAACATCCTACTGGCCACGAACTCGTTCGTGTAGTTTAAGGAAATACTGACGGTTACAGCAGGAAGCATAAGGAATTTCTAAAGCAGCAGTAAAAATAGTCAGTGATGGATGTAAGTAAAATATCAGTAATAAAATTTACGTTGAACCTTGTTGTAGTGACCCAATTGAATTGTATTGTAGCCACTGGCCTAAGTAACGTGGAAGCCCCAATTCTTTCCAACCTCCGCATGTCTATTAACTCAAGAAAGGGCCCCTTAAGATAATCTGGGCAACTAGTCATTAGCGTATGATACATTAGCAACAAAAAGAAATACCGTTGACGCAATCTCAAAGAAAGCCAACCTTTACGTCTAAAATAGTGCTTCAATTCCGCATCGTGCCTCAGACGGAACGTATGAGTAACCACTGGAGCTTCAACTAAAGATTGCCGGACATCTGTTAGCACCAGGCAGCAATAATCAAGGTGAGGAGCAACCAATGCACCCACAAGTATCGTACAAAACCATACCAAGAGCGCCTTGCCGTTGCGGTGAAGACGATGAAACACGCCGTGAACCCTGGATCACACACTCGACACATGATGGTTTTAAGACAGGTCCTCACTGAAGACAACTCTCAGGGTCTTAACCGAGTTAGTCAGCGCAACAGGATGAACTCTCAACAATATTTGCGGCAATGCGGCCATATCAATGCGTATATGATGCTGTACTGAGGCATTTAGAATCGCATAAATTTTTTTATCATTAATCATAAGTCCTCAGTCACCCATCCATCCAACCACTGCCTTAATATCAGCATTAAAAAAATGTACAGTTGCCTCCAGATCAGGCGGCTTACATTAAATATACAATTGCAGGTCATACGCGATTGCTTTACAAAATCTCAAAACAGGAAGAATAGAGTTGATGAAGATCAGAAACGAAATAGGACTTTGGGACGACCTCTGTGCAGCCCCCGTGGTAACCGAACATGCCTCAGTGAGTTCACCGTCCAGCCCCAGCCCAGCAATTGAACAGTTGGAGATGAAAGTGTGTATCCAGCGGATAACATCAGCCGAGAAGTTGAAGCAGGCTAACGAGCGTAAGACGGCCGCATGACTAATCGTATCAAACGCGCGACAAAAATCAAAGTAAATGGCTAACGTGACGAGGCCCCAGTCCATTCCTAACCGAATATCGTCCGATACCTTGAGCAACGTAGGCTGAGTACTACAGCCACGCCAGAAATCAGACTGAAGTGGCGAGAGAAACGACCTGTCCTTCAAGTAATCATCAGTATGGTTTATTACCAAAAAGTCAAAGACCTTGGTAGAATAAGCACCATTAGCGATCAGACGTGTATCACCCGCATCAACAGGGTTTGTCACTTTAAAGAGAGGCACAATGGTGAAAAGTGTCCGAACATAAGGATAGATACTCGTCAGCAAGGATTTATTGAAGAGATGTACCATGTAGTTGGCAACATTGTCAAAGACTCCATAAAAATAAGCTAGGAATAGTTCATCATCAGTGTGCCTTCTCGACGAGCCGAGACAGCGTTCCATAGACCAGCGTTCATGGATACATCAATCTGGCCGAACCAAAAGGGATCACTCGAGGGCTGCAACGAGTCAAGAATCTCTTCAAGCTCAAGCTGGCAGCAGGGAGCGGACGAGCAAGATACTGAAGAGTAGTGTCACAGCAGTATATCAGGAGCCATGGTCATCAATGGCGATCGTAGCCTAGCAGCTGCAATCATAAATCGATCAAGTATGCGCCAACACTTCTCCTGGTTCCTCTCCCCCGCCAACATCACGCAAATAAGCCTCACGCGAGTACTGAATGCGAGCCTTCAGCCTCCCGTGCAGTGCCCTATACTCGGCAAGCCCACCAACGCCGCCCGACAGCCGAGCTACCCTATAAATACGGTCCTAACGCCTATATTCACCACGGATCTCAGCCGCGATCCAACCGGCGCTCTACGGAAATGACGTTCTCGAAAGGATGCGTACAAATCAAGAGCCTTTAATGTGACCCTACGAAAGGCTGCCAAGAAGAGTTCGACATTAGAACCAAAAAGGTCATCCCCCCGAGCGCTCATGAGGTTCCGCAGGGTAAGAAAAAAAGCCTTAACAGAAAAATCTGTAACTCTCGCGATCTGTTAACACGCTTAATCATATTAGGCATGAAGAGTTCATAATCAATCAAAAAGTAATCGTGACTAGATACGACTGGCACCTGGGATTGCTGGGGTCTGATTGGGGCATTGGATGTCTCGCAAAAGTAAGCATTTTTTTCTATAATCCCTATAAAATAACTAAAAATAACGATAATGCGCATGCGCAGTTAAGGAAATATCACCGATTATCGACAAAAATGCATACTTTTGCGAGATATCGAATGCCTTCACAAGACCATACTTTCTCACTCGTATCCACAATAATAGTGTCCAGCCAAGTATGAGATATGTTAGTATGGTAAGTATTATCGCATGGCACTAGGTAGAGAGAATACTCTGAAATCAGGCGATGAATGTGGTCAGAATAGTACTCCCGTTATAAAGGTTAGCATTAAGGTAACCTTCTACTAGAGAACCTGAACAGCAATGTGCATGGTTATTGAAAGATTTAAAACATGATGCAAGTACTTGCCCCTTTGGGCGTCTATAGACAGCTGCAATAAAAAGTTTTCATGAAAGTAAAGAAGCAATTTACACTATTATATATTCTGTCTCGTTTATTTTTGTAATTTGTGGAGCCTCTAGAACACGAAATTCTAAGCCTGTAGATATGTATAGAGCAACCCCTAATTTCTGTATATATTGTCTCTTGCCTGTTTCTCGCTGGGGTAAACCACGTTTCGGAAATACATAAAATATCAATGTTTAAATCAGTTAAAAAGCTTTTGATCTTATAATAGTGATCGGCTACTGAGTTTGCATTGAGGTGCGCAATGCAAATTACAAGATGCGACGAACGACCAGCAGCAACGGAAGACGGGGTCGCATATTAAACCAGCCTCGCCAGATCTGCCTCCCCATAAATCGCTACTCTTTCCGATCTATCGTCCTTCCGCACATTTATATAAAACCCTCCCTTGTCCAGACATATATATAGCCTCTTTTAGCAGCCCTATCTTTAGTTTGAAGAAAGAGCTTGTAGACAGTATCAGGTAGAATCTAATAAAAACGAGCGGTTGAGTCCATTTGAACCTCGGGCAGTGAGGTATTTAGTTTAAGTTGCCACCGTGAAGCCAGACGGGCCTCCAGCTTGGTCCTTCCTAACGGGAATCCACTTGAGCTCAAATATATCATCGTTAAATTTGAGCAAGTTCAAGATGGTCAGAGTTTTCGTAAAGACAGACACAAAAGATGTGTCAAAGTTGATCAGTACACCGGTTACTTTCAACTTAGGTTGTGGTAGAGCGTTATGCATTCATTTAACCTCATACATCTTCTGATGCAGCTGACCGGTCTCAACTTCGAGCAAGTCAATCTGCTGCGATTTCACAGTAGCCTATGCTGCATTTTCCTCAAGTTTATTATTGTTTGTCTGCAGTAGTTAAAAAAGCAAAACGCAAAGTAGCAAAACGCTGATTCTCGTCGAAATCACGCCATTTAACTAGCATACCGATCTCTTTGCATCCCCTTACAATCATTCCATCCCTTCAATCATCAATACTACTTGCACCACTACCGCACATTGGAAAATTGATTTGTGGCATCACCCCTAATCTGTCCATCTGTCTCCAAGAAAATTCGTCAGTGTGCCCCCACTGCAAACATGCAGCTGGTGGCAGAGAGTCAGCGTGACCTTGCAAACCATTTACAAATTCAGATCCACTAATTAAACCATCAACCACATCAAATCCATCATATGTAGCCCCCATTTAAGGTTGGGTTATGCCCCTCGTGGAGTCACAAGAATTGGCACGTAACATGGGCACGTCAAGAAGCCTGGGATCGTGGTTACTAACATTGCTTTTTATCTCGCTCCTAAAAGCTCGCGCACAATAATCAGTAGCACGTTGCAAACCAGAGTGTGACTGAATACAATCCGGGTGAAAACTGTTATTGCAATCTCAAAGCGAACAAGTCCCAGACTTCATTCTAATAGATCGTCTACACTTTTTCCAGATGCCAGTCATAACAGTGATACGACGTAATGAGTCAAACAATTAAATAATTAATATAATAAATATAATGTAAGCCACGCTACTAAAATAATAAAATTAACCCGAGTATTTAAGCAAAACAAGAAAATAGAGTTAAAACTCTACGTGCACTGAAAGTCTGGCTCAATCGAAAGTAGGCACTAATACAAGTAATCAATTATCATCAATGTGTATCCATATTAACAGTAGGTGTCAGCTTACAAATAAGTTGCTCTTAATTTAACGTTATTTTTATAATTTCATTACAGATTAAAAGAAAACGAAACAGACAAACAAGACGAAATAATAACTTAAATACGGGTGAGTTTGACGCTAATGGCTTGATAAAAAATGTTTACAAGTGCTTCTAAATATGTAACAAAAACAGTTTTGAAGGGGCAAAGCCAAAACATATGGCACACTATACAATGAGCGCATCGTTTAGTAGATACCCAGTCCGTTAGCAGTGTTTACATTTATCGAATAGTAACAAGCCGGGCTATGCCAAAAGCTCAACGATATAACAACAGTCTCTCTTCAAATGGTCGTACAATGCTCCAATTTATTAATACGCAGTGTGGTCGATCGTCCTCCACTCAGGCCATACTAAAAGTGGTACTCATCGGATGTGAACAGGCAGCACTGCACCCGGCACCTGCGAACCAGCTAAACAACAGCACTTTGACGTTAGGACATCACCAGGAATTTAGACTTTGTTTTCGAGTATCAGATGGCCAAGAGCACCAAAACAACTGGTGGGAGCCTACCTGGACTTAAAAAGAGCAACACCTGTTAACGAAAACTTCAACGGAGGTGTTAAATAACTAAAATCAACGGTAAAAGCCGAGACTAATGAAAAGACGGGTAAGCCATTACGCACATCAAGACAGAGAGTGTGAGGTGTGAGCCATTATCCACCTCAGACGGAGAGAGAGAGAGAAAGAGAGAAAGGTCGAGAGAGAGAGAGAGAGAGAGAGAGAGAGAAAGGTCGAGAGAGAGAGAGAGAGAGAGAGAGAGAGAAAGGTCGAGAGAGAGAGAGAGAGAGAGGAAAGTAGAGATAGAGAGAGAGAGGGAAATAGAGAGAGAGAGAGAGTGAGAGAGAGAGTGAGAGAGAGAGAAAACAGTACCTTGCAGTAGCCCAGGCTGAAATACTTGGGGACCTTGGTGTATTTTTCTCCACTTGTGATCCTCTCATCCCTGCAGCTAAAATAATCCTCGGCTGAGGTAGATCTCATGTGTTGGACTCAAAGCTGCTTTAGTCTCGTCTTGCAGAACAGACACTGGAACACTGAATTTGGTAATTTGTTGAATTGGTGGTATTTGTATACCATAGATAACATAGTATCTGGACGTCATATCTCTGTCATTGGTGTGCTCTTAGCGATATTGATTTACTTGAGGTGAAGATGAGAGAGCGTGTTACTTGCTACAAAATTTTTGGGGACTAACCATAAAGTCATTAACATAATTTCCTGGTTTTCTGTGTCCCAGAGGTGCAGATTGCGTGACTTATCAATAATCATTTCACATACCCTCATTATTAAGCATTGAAACAGATTAAAAGTATGCGATTTTTCTTTGTTTCTTCAACTTTTGTGTCTTTATAAAAATTTAAAAGATAAACTAAAATCACTTTATCTTCGTTTACTTAAACTTATATGCTGTTTCTTTTGCATTTTATTGTCAACACTAGTTTAAGTTTCAAAGGACTGTCTTGTAAGAGATGCTTTTATGCTACTTAATAATAAAACATGTTGTTTAAACGTACAATTTTTTTGACAAATACTGCAGACATACAATAGTTAAAGTTAATACAAGTCATATATTTGTCATAGATTTTACAAGTTAGTATTCTAAGGGTGATGTCTTACTTATAAAATTTGTCTTTTAACAATAAAAATTGTAACACTGTTGTTAATTCATTTTTGTCCACCAATTACTATTAGGGAGAGCGAAGTTCTTAAATAAAGTTTTGTGAAGTCCTCTTCAGAACAGCAAATAGAAATTCATGACTTAAAAAAAAATATATGAATATAGAATCTGTAAAAAAAGTTTTAAACAAAAAATAATGTTTTAGTTCATAATAAAATATAGAGCAATCCCGAAAGATATACATCGTTAGCAATTAAAAAATAGTTTTATTTACTTTTACTAAAGAAACCACGAAAAACTGCACAAAAACACACATAACTTTCAGTGTAAGGTATAAAACAACACTTTTCTTTGTGAGAAATATTTAAACGACTAGTGGTTAACGCATAGTCATAAAAAATACAAATGTTATAAATGTAAAACAAGTACTAGAAAACAAGAAGTCCACGCAGGAATACTCTTAGACACATTCAAAAAAAAAATTTTATATGACCGTTGTAATAAGACTAACTACCAAGTATTTGCAGTGTTAAGCGACAAATAGCGCTGCCCTTATGATTGGAAATAGAACCAATTCTACTACTCAGTATGTAATTCACACAACATTGGCAGTAAACAGAAGTATATAGAAACATAAATGTCTTTGTCCTAGAATGAGTGAGCAAAAGCCTTGGTGCTTTCCTTGTTGTGTGTCGATCTATGATAATAACTCAAGTACAAATAAAATTATTTTTGACAGTATACCAAATAATACTGGTATTTTAAGACAATAAATTAAGGTGTGTAACATAACTAAAAAGGTCACTTCTTAAACATTTGTTTGCAGTAAATACTTAAAAAAAAGTAATTACTTTCAAAGTAATTCAATTATAGTACATAATACATCGTATGGGAAAACTAATGTTCTTCAGTGTCAGATAATGTTTGTATTTCATAACCTGCCCTATTCTAAATAAAGACGTCTTTTGAGACGTATCTTGTGACATCACTACAGACGTTATTAGAGACGTCCATAAAGACGTAATTTACACGTCTCTTCAACTATTTTTTTTATTGAAATTCCATCTCGATTGCGTTTGATTTGAGTTGCTAAAAAGGTTCAGAAAAATGAATTATAAAACATCGTCTTTTCATAGATGAATGTATCAGCATACAATTTACATAGAACACGATAATTAAGTTAGAATAATAATTAGTAATGTGTTAAGTGACTACGTATTTAATGATCAAAATGTTCTTATTGCTTATTGCTTCAATGTTTAAAATAAAAAAATTAAAAAACTGATTTTTTCTTAATGAACAAATATATTATTTTTGAAAATAGTCTTTTTTTTCAATCAGTGTAAGAACTAAAATTTTTTTTATTTCGACTATTTACACTGCATGGTATCACTTCAATCACCTGGTTCATCCAAATAAAATGATTCAGATGTACGAGCAGACCCTGATCAAGATTCTGAGTCATCTGAATTGGTGTCAGACTTACAGAGGGTTTCTGTAACAATATAAAACTTAAAACGAAAGTACTGATTAACGGATATGAAACTTAACAAGATGTTTTACCTTCTCTTAATCTGTAAATATACTGCCCAATAAGTTTTAAATACTATTTCTTATAGGTTTTAATTAATTTTACATAAGCTTCAATAATACTTTTTTGAACTTGCTCGCTGACTGGAAACTTTAATCTTAAAAAACGTTTCAAGCAACCTGAAAATACACGTTTGTGTAGCTACAAATGTCTTATGAGAACTATATAATTTAATACGCTAAGCTAAGTATACTATCAACAGTTGACACTTTCAAAAGTGTTAGGAGCTTTCTTCGAGATCTTCCTGGTAGTTTTTTGATTACTTTAGGCATTTGTACCGCCCGATAGATTAAAATTTTTTCGTCCAAACGGCATCCCATAACATGTGTAGATATTTTTAACAGCTTAACTAAGTATCGTCAAATTCATTGTAATCAGTGAAGGGTATGCAGACACCGCAGATTAAGTGAATCATCATGATCTGCAAAAATGTAAAATCGTGTTACTATGAAAATAAAAAAGAAATACATAATTAACACAATATTCTAACCTTTTTCTTTGTTTCTTTATTGATACTTTTAATCACATGAGATATACTGTTACAGTCCTTTTCTGAACTACTAAATAATTTTGACTCAAATAATCTTTTAATCGTTTTTTCTTGTTTAGGCGTACATTTTAGTTTTGCAATCTTTTTTTAGATTCTTTTCTTTTATTCTGTTTATCATCACTTGTTTCACATTGTTTTTTAAATTTTTTGTCCTTTCTTTTTCATACCTCACAGGTGGAAACCTTTTTTTCTATTTTTTTCTGTCCGTTTTATAAATATCTCTTGTAGAGAAACTTGAATCAGAATTTGTATCCTTCTAACTAGCATTTGACAACCTTTGCTTTATCAATGCAATACTGATGGATGGGGAAAGCAATACCTTGCGTTTTGGTAAGCCTTTTTCTAAGTTTTGCGAACTCGTATCACCTGAAAGTTTAATTTTCAATTATAAAGCAATAACACAGTAAAACAAATGAAGATATCAAATACACGTATCACATGCTTAGATAGTCTTATAACATTATTATTTATGTTACTAATAACTTTAGCATCATGGGAGCTTGCGGAAGAACTTTTAATTTTTTTTTTGCTTTCAGATTCCATTTCTCTTCATTCAGCTGTGATTGAAAAGTATCCAGCTGCTTCTGCAAGCCTGCTATCTGAATTAACAAAATTTTAACATGTTGTTTTTGTTCATCTCCATCTTTTAGTGTACTGTCATCTAATTTTGATTGTTCACTTTTTTTGTCGTAAAATTAGAGCAAAAGACTTCGCTACACATTCCTTTTTACTTTTTTCCGTTGTCTTACAATCCTTTGGTATTTTTTCTTTTACATACGATTGATCTTTTCTAGTCTTTATAAAGTTAAAAAAAATTCTTTCAGTACATACTTTAAACATGTATAGACGAAAACCAACATAATAAATAAATAATGTGCTAACATATAACAAACCTTATAAGAATCGTATTGCACTTTCGTTTTAAATATACATTACAGCGAGTTACAGAAAATGTACACAAAAAAGTGATAACTACATATGATAAATACATTTAAACTCACAACTACAACAGTTCCTCAAAAAAGACTATATTTTCTTTAACCCCTCTAGAATATCGCAGCAAATGGTAATGATGTATTGCATCAAATGAAAATATGTATAGGTACTGCCCTAGCGTAGGTGATTTGATACACTATATTTCATACGTATACGAAAAGTAGCAGCAAGTTACAGAAAATAACTGAATTTGGCTCATGAGCATTTTTGTATGGTTAATAAAATTAACACACTAATACAGATAATGAAAGTGCACAAAATAACACAAAATCGATGATACTTACCGCCGTAGCTCCTTCTTCTTCCTTTTTCTTCTGCAGTGTACCTGATACCTCGGTATGTCTCTTCTTTGAAAATTCATATCTTGTTGCATTGCTGCTAAGTTCATCTTTAATGACTGCAAATATTTTGATTTACTCATAAGAACAATATAATACTTATACCATATACTGTTGATTAAATACATTTAAACTTACGAACCTGCAGTACGGAGGATTATACTAGCTTTTAGTTGTATGACGCCACTTTCAATAAAGCGGATCCAGTGGACAGATTTGTTTCGACTTTATCTACTTTCATGATCAATGACGTTAATTAAAGAAACTGTTTTTACTTTTTTAACACTTTTATCGCCAAAAATATGAACTGCTGCCCATCTATGATCTTCGGCTACTAAAAATACATGACAAAAGTTACATTACATCACGATTGCATATTTTATCACATGTAACAGTTTGCGTTAACGTACTGTGACCGAACATTCATCAAAACTTATTAAAATCTCATGCTTAAATATGATGGCATCGATCGAAATAAATCTGAAATTTTGTTGGTTGCTGCGTAATGCCAAACACCTCATTATGTAAAACAGTAGCAAGTGGTACAATCGCGGCACGATTCATTGAATTATTAATCATATTAGTTACGAAGTACTTACTTGTCCACTTGTAGGCAACAGAAAAATAAGATTTTTTAGAAAACTGAGTTGTGTACTTTGAATTGCGTCTTGCATTAGTACACAAAAAGACCCAAGACCCAAGACGGTAATCCAGTTTGAATACAGTATGTAGGCACATTTGGTTATCATCGTCTTTTTTTATTCATTCATGTCGTTTAGCATGTTTATTCCGCTTGTTTTCATTACTCATAGAGTCGTAGCCTATTCTACAATTCGACTATGCAGGGGTGGAAGTAAGTAACTTTTTCAGTTTCTACTATTGCTTGTCCAGCACAATTTTGTCGTCAAATGCCGAGCTCATTAAAAGTTATCTTTCGACCATTTTCACATGAAAAAGATTCACATGAAAACGATCGAAAGAAAACTTTTCATAAGCTCAGCGTTGGAAAAAAATATGCTGGACAAGCAGAAATAGAAGGTAAAAGATTTACTTACTTCCATCCCTGCATAGTCCAATTGTAGAATGAGCCTTGCCTGTTAGTGGAAATCTAAACGTCACGTGACATAAGCACATCGAGGATAAACAACGGGACATACAAAATGAATTAGCAGAATAAATAGAGTAAACAAGATTTATTGGAAAACTTGTGGGGCTGCAGTGGCACAACCTTTAGGCTTTTATTTTGATGGAGTGGTCTTAGCTGGAGAGTTCTTTTTTCCATTATCTTTGTAACGATCATTATCATAAACTTGGATGAAATTGACCAAGTATTGTCTAGATGGCAAGTAAGTACATTACCAATCAGTTATCGTTTGCTTACATAGGTACTTAAATATATTTTTCTTCAAATGAACGTTCTATTATTTCTTACATAGAAGTGCACAGTACAGCCTGTACAGAGGTTTTTGTTTATTATATATAGTACTGATTATTAACAGGAACGACACCTCTAACAACAGTTCTTGGAGCAGTCATTGACTGCGTCAGTTTCAATCGATGAACACCTGTATTTGGAGCATATACGAAGTTGTTATACAGCATGCAAGTAGCAATTACATGGTATGCTTGATTTCTCAATCAATGATGAATTACTTGTCGCTCTGAATACTGTTAGTATATTGTAGGATGCAGAGTTCAGCATCCACCCTGCCAACATGCAATACTATTTTCATTAATACGACAATTATTATTCAATGATTAGAATTAGGTATATATTAATGATGTTGTTTTAGAGCTATGAGAGTCAGGAAAAAAGAAATGTACCTGATTGTAATAGTAGCTCTAGTAAATGTCATAATTCTGGGCATAAAGGCAATGAGCCAAATTCAGAAGACATAATTTTGTTAAACGATAATTTTTAGAGAATGAGAGATATTGATGATGGAGAGATCTCGGGTACTAAACATTGCAATTTTCCAAAACTGCATGAAATGTTGACTAAACTATCAAACGGCAAAGTTATAAAAACTCGCATGATCGTTAGTAAGACATAAATACTTTTTGCTGTTTTAA
Organism: Copidosoma floridanum; assembly: GCF_000648655.2. Next base: position 449,708 of record NW_019379596.1, read on the forward strand.
AATTTTCTCTTGTTTATTCATTGTAATTGTCAGTGACGAGACTTACTAATCTGTTGATGATGATTAATTCTTTTTTCCAATGTGCAATCCTTTCCCAGTCTCTCTTTTGTGCGGATACGTTATTTATTTCTCAAGGTACAACTAGATATTGCACAGTGTGTCTATTTCGTGACTTACACATGCAACAATTTAATCTACAACAAAAAACTATCACATGTTGCTCATAAAATGAGAAAATTGCATTAAAAGATTGCACTAATAATAATTTCTTCCGCATAGTAAAATGTCAGATAAAAAAGTAATCAAGAGTTTTAATTCGATAGATCCAATCAGTGTTTTTTTGATACTACCCATGAGCTGTTACATCTGCCCTGTTTCTAATTTATTTTCTGATTAGCAAAATAAAAAACACTAACATATTCTGTGTTGTAAGATCATTTCCATTCAGTCTTAAAAAAAAACTTGTTATTTATAAGTACATAGACAATTATAAAATTCTGTTAAGTTTTCAAAACTTCAAACAAAAAAAGGAATAACTGATGACTTCTCACGATCCAACTTGTGATTCTAAATTAATTCTTATTTTCTATGTATACTGAACTTATGCAAATATATTAATCTACGCTAAGACGATGTTTTAAGATTTATTTATACGAATCTTCTTAGCAACTGATACGAAATCGCCATAGAGACATAACTGAAATGCCTAATAGCCAAAAACATTAAAAAACGTTGTTAAAAACGTTATAAGGTTTATTTAACGTCTTTTGGTGATTGGGAATACAAAAATAGCTTAAGGGACGTGTATAATTACATCCTTGGAGACGGAATTTCATGAGTCTTCAAGATGTCTCACAGACATCTTTGAGACATGTGTATTGACGTCTCCAATAACGTCTCTAGTAACGTCTCAAGATACGTTTTAAGATACGTCCTTACTTATAATAGGGTATGTACTTGGACAAATATATCAAGACACCTACAATATGCTTGCAGCTTTCTCCAGAGCCAATTAGGCAAGAATGGCTTCAACAATATAATTATTTTTTGTCAAAGCTTATAGGATTCATTTTAATCTCGAGCTAATGTCGTCTTCCAAAGATATTATTCAATGTCAAACATAAACAGTCTAGATGTGTTTGGTATGACGATTTGGTTTAATAGAACACTAAAAAAATGCCTTGCATTTGCTACATTTTGTCCTTTAACATATTTACAGGATCATATACCTACATAATTGAATTAATTCAATAAACTTATTTATGAAATACCCAACTCACGTTTTGACTATATTCGTTCATCTACAGTTCAAACTACATAGCTAATGGAAGAACTGGTGCAGCTGCTAATCTTTAGAATGGCACTATTTCTTCTTTAACTCCGCAAATAATTAACAAAGACATTAAAAACATACTCGTATGATTAGATAAAACATCGAGGCTACAAACGTATGAACGTTATGACAGATAGCTAATACTTACGGTGGCTCCAGTGGCCTTAATTTTTAAATTATAAATAACCCCACTGAGGTTAATAAAATTGAATTATATTCTTTGAATTCCCATCTTTCTAAACATATAAAAAAAAATTAAGGTTGACGATGAAAATTGTAAGAAATCATGCTTACAAAATCGTAGTTTTAAGACGGGTTAGATAGGAAATGCAAGCTTACGCGATATACAACCTACTGCTGCACTTATTTAAATAACCCGTAAGGTGTAAAAAACATACTATCTTGTATATATTATTACGCAGTTTTCGATGACATGAGAAAAGTGTCTTGTTATCGAACAAAATCTTTAAATAATCGGAGACTAAGTATACAGTTGCGAGTGCAAGTCAGCTCTCAGCTGTCTGCATTCTGCAGAGTACATATATATAGGTATAACTACTCTTGAACTTAGGAGCGTACCGTAACAGTTCATCAATTAGGGCACCATAAAACTTTTTTGTTTTTTTATATTAACT
>NW_019379596.1:470545-503609 GCF_000648655.2 Copidosoma floridanum
TTTTGCTAATTTAATATTAATAAATTAATGTAGTCATTTTGATTTAACTAGTTTACAAAAATCTGTTTTAAAAAAAGAGATCTATAGTTTTGAAGAAGCAAAGGAGAAAATGTAAGTAAAGAAAAATGATAACTTAGAAAGAAAGAGACAGAGAAAGACAGAGACAGCGAATGAAAACAATGTAAATGGGGGGAAATCCCTACTAATAATTAACGTTTAGTTTCGCGTAACCTTCCTCACATGATTCCAGTTTTGGCGTTGTCCTTACAATAGCAGCTCTTATTTTGGTCGATAACTTTGTTCTAACTCATAATTATTTAATAAAAATTACGAGACTCAAGCACAAAATATTAAGTCTCTTATTTTAGACAGTGCAAAAAAAAGAGTCTATTTTTACTTTTTTTCGTAAAACCGCCTGTACACTTACTGTCTTTACTGTTTTCAAAGAAACATCTTGAGTGCTTCGAATATGAATTTTATAAAAATCCAATTTAGTTTGTCTAGTGCAAGTTACTTCCAGCCAGTTTTTTACAAGCACTTGCGTTTTTGCTTATTTATTACAAAGTTGTCTGAACTGAAATTTTACAATAAACAAGGACAAACTATGTTAACAATGACTATCTTGACAATGTGAACTTATTTCAAAAAATTATTAGTATGTTATCCAAATCATTGACATTGTTTAATACCATTTTTAAATATGTATCTTTCTTTAAAAGAACCAAGAAATTTAAAGTAATTATAGTTCTTTACGAGAGAATTTTAGCTTATTACTTAAAATACCGATAGTGACATGGTTTTTGAATCACTTTGTAAACAATCTAATGTTTTGAAAAGAAAATTAAAAAATAACTCAAATACGTGGGAAAGTCTGTTGACAGTCTTATCTACAGATCTTGCTCACCAAACTTTAAAAAGTAATTGAATGCCATTAAATTATGTTTAAATGGCTTAAAAGTGAAAGAGATCTCGAATAAGATAAAAGTTTGCACATGTTAAACAAAAAATTTCGTACAGCGAGAAAAAGTTTTTCAAGCCGTTGTTAAAATTGATTGTGCAATAAACAAAAGTTAACATCATTATGACGACAAAAATGTTGGTAAGACTTTTAATCTTCCTTAACTATCAATAGTGTTGTAACACTGATCCACTTTATGTGAATAACGAATCATACAGCTTGTTAAAAAGTCATCTATCAAAATATAACGTGATTTAGCAAGACTCTATGTTAATATAAAACAAGTATAGCAGGCTCACCGTACATAAACAAAATTATCTAATTATATAATCAACTGTTATATAACACTGCATTTGAAAAAGCTTATGCAGGTTTGAATACTATTTGTAGTAATGACATACAACAAGATTTACATCAGATTCGAATATTGTTAACTCAAAAATTTTAGACAGTTTCATTTAAAGACCACCATCTTATTTACTCTTTGATAGACGTAGCTTTAACTATAGAGAGTGTTATGCGATAAAAGCTGCTGATAGGTTATTTGGTACATTGACAAAATCGTTGGACGTTCCTAAAAAGAAAAATTTTAAGTTTTCTATAGTTTCTATCTCAGTATAATCCAATAACAAGTTTTTTATTCGTGGCCACAAGTAGTTAACTAGTGGCATAGCTTAAACTTCATCCTGTTCCATTACTTTTTTCTTATGCTTTTTCTGTTTACATAAATTACCCTTATACGGAATATCCTAATATTATAGTTGTAAGACTCCATAATCCTAATATGTAGTTCCACTACAGCAGAATAACTTAAGCTTTAAAAATAAGTGATATATTTAACTAAGGAGACAGAGCTACCTAATTTGAGCGCTTTATAGAAGCTGAGACATAAACAAGAGACGAAAATGATAAAAATCACGTTATCAGTCATTTTTAATCCCCCTTCATGAATCTGTTTCTGTACGAGTAAGAGTGCCAAAATTTACTAGGTTATTTTTTTTAATGAAATATAGTCATTAGGTTAAGCTCTAGTAATTTAAAAGTCTCACTTCTTTAAAAGAAACATTAGTTTTATTTTAATTTTATGTTTCGTAAGTCATAGAAGTGCAGTACTTTTAATAAGCTGCAGGAAAAAAAATTTATTTTAAGGTTAATTTTTCAATTTCCATTCATGAAATTTAAATTAAAGTTCAAAAATAGTAATCAAAATAACTATCGAGTCAATATAACTATCTTTTTGGAAACTATGCTTTGCAATAAGATTATTATAAGTACGATCTATAAATTCTTGAACACTTTTGCATTTAGCTGCTGTTTTCAGAATAAACTACAAAAAGATTAAAAAAACAATTATTATAAAGCGTATTTGCTACTTAATAAATGATACTAAGAATAAGATAAAAATATCTATGATTAAAACAAATACATGGCACACAATGTGCATAATTATTTGTGTTATTACATTCTGTACATTATTATTAACATAATAATTATGAGTGCAATCGCTGATGAGGTGACGATCAATAAACGATTATTTCCGTAAAAATCTAGGAAATAAGGCCCAACACGCAGTTGTTGAGGTAAACTTTCTGAAGGGCAGGCTCGTTACCCAGTACGTAGTCAATTAGGCTTACTCACCGACTAAATTAATGTAATAAAAAAAATATAATTTCTTTTATGAGTCGAATAGTCTAAGAATCTCTGCAATTTATATAGTGATTATTTGAGATTATTACTTTGTTGAAAAATTTTTGATATGATAATGTAATTGAACCTTAGTAACCTCTTAACTTGAATTATCAGTTATCAGCTAGAACGAATGTTGTCCAATGAACACCTTAATTTATACAATAATATGATTTTGTCAACAAAATTCTTAATAATCAATCATAAATCTGCTTAAGTAATTATAAGGAACGTGCAATCACTTAAAAGGGCAAACGTGATTCTGAAATGAGTGCACATAATACGTAAATTGATACGTAATATTTATTAAAGACATAAGAATAAAGTTATATAAGAAAACTATTTTTTAATCTGTACTTAGTACCAAAATAAATTGATGTCACTAGTTTTAATAAATCATTAAAATTCAACATTTTAAATTTCCAGTAAAACCAGTGAAAACAACTGAAGTTCCCTCTTGGCAGGAGTCGCTTATTTTAGTCCCTGAGAAATCGTTGTCCACGAAGTCCTTCTAGTTACACTTTTTTATAAGGTTTTCAAACTACAAACTCATTATTCCATAATAATTAATAACAATAAGCTATTGAAAGAGCCTTGCACGACCACAACACTTTGAATGGTTGTGCTAACTATACGTTGCAGCAATAAGATTTTAGTAGAGAAACCCAGCAGAAACAAGGTTGTGCCCTGCTTAGACGACTCACTTAAGCTCTGAGTTAAAAATTGGTTGTTCAAGAAGGCGTTTCATGTTTTTCATCGTATTTTTTTACACTGATTAGAAGAAAAATAATGAAAAATTTTTTAAGTAATTTGATCAATGTGAAAACCGCGTCTGAAGTTAATTTTACTCATATCTCTTTAACGTTAACAGATACGACAAAAATAAAAATACCAGCATGTAGGTTGGAAAACTTCTTATCGATTTTACCCATTACATATCTTAAGACAAGCGCAGAATTATTCTTAAAAAAAATTGATTAAGCGTTTTCAACACTTACTGTAAGAGTGAGTGAAAAGGAGAGAGCGGTGGTGGTGCGCTACCAACGATGAGCTATAAGCTACGAGCCATCGTCCTTCTATACTCGACTATACATGCGTGCATTGTATACGTATATAGATCACGATGCGTGGCGAGTTATTTTCGAAAATAACGTTACAACGCAATTGTTAATTTAGAAATGCATTTGCCTGGTTAAGGCGTGAAAAAATAATAGACAAAGAACTCTGACGGCACTTTGTCAAGAGTACAATCAACTTCGAGATTGTAAGGAATGAAATTTTCTTAATTTCTTACCCTATGTTTTTGCAATATGAAATTTTTGCTTAATAATCAAATGCTTATAACTTTGTCATTTTTTTTTGTATACAAACGCAACCAATTTCTTAAAAGAGTATATCGTTTTTTACGTACTTCAGAAAAATAAAAAATAGCGATGTAATAATTTTTACTAATTTTATGAAGAAACACACGTTTCTTACTATTTTTCAATAATTACTCAATTTTGTGATTGGTAAAAAATTTTTTTCTTGCTTCTTAGGTAGTCTATTGTTATTATAAAATAATTATTGCCCCTCACTTGCGGTACCACCGTGCACAAAGAATACTAATGCAGTTTATTATTTTTTAAGCAACTTTTACACTGCAACAAAATTTGGTACTTTGGTAAGTTGTTTAGTAAGTATTAAAGAATATAATTCCGCAAAAACTTGCATCTAACGTTGCAAACAACTTTTGTGAAGCCGTTTTGCCAAAGTACTTTTTTTGCATTTGGCTGAGGTCAGTGAAAACTATTCATCCGATCTTGTTGAAATTGAGAGTTCTTATTCAAGATTAATAAAGCAACAACTCTGCCGAATTTTAGCTATTAATGTTTGTGCAAAAAAAAATTATTAATTTTTTAATATTGGCTCAAACAACAAGGTTTCTTTCTTTTGCTAGGAATGACCACAGGATCAATTGGGATCGACGGCAGCTCATTTTGTTCGTCTGTTTGCCACGCATACTTCTATATTTTGTTTGTTTTCCTTTTTTTGTGTTTTTTGTGTTTTTTTTTTTTTTTTTTTTTATGGCTTGTTCGCTTCCATTGCTAAAAATCGTGTTTAAAAATTTTTGCCATTATTCGTTAAAAAATAGCGGAAATTTTTTTTGTTTAATTCTACTACAATCGATTGGCATTGTTTAGTTATCTACAGCATATATTAGATTTTTGCAGTGTTTGAATTGCAAGACAGTGTTTTTCCTGAAATATTGTTAAAAATGCAAAAATTAAAATTTTTCTTTTACGTTCATGCACAATATGACTAAACGCACGTGTTAATAAAAGCTGATTAACGATGAAGTTAGATTCATTATTTCAAGAAAAAAAAAAAAAAAAAAAAAAAAAACCTGATTCGACACTATAACCAATGGATATAAAATACAAAGAAATGTAAAAATAGTAGTTTTCCTACGAGTTTGAAAAGTCTCTGTTTGCGAACCGAGAGGTTTGCGGCCCGAGCCAAAGGCGAGGGACGTAAAGAGGTTCGTAAAGGAGACTTTTTGAACGAGTTCCGGAAAACTGCTTTTTCGCCCGAGGAAGTAACAGCCTCCTAAAACTACCCGAAGGCGGAAAAACTCTTTTCTCAGAGACTTTTTTTTTCACCGTTAAATATTTTTTTAAGACTTAGAAATATTTAAGTGCGTGGCCCGCAACCTAAAACAGAAGAATATTCTATCCAATCCAGCAATTGCTTTTGCTGCTGCTTCCCCTCTTGCTTCTCTCTCGCCAAGCATCGTGATCTATATACGTATACAACGCACGCACGTATAGTCAAGCATGGAGGGAGGATGGCTCGTAGCTTGTAGCTCATCGTGGCTGGTGCACCACCGCCGCTCTCTTTTTTTCACTCACTCTTACAGCAAGTGTTAGAAACGCTTAATCAATTTTTCTTTTCATAACTTCGCACTTGTCTGAAGATATGTAATCAATCAAATCGGTAGGAAATTCTCCGCCCTACACGCTGGTATTTTTATTTTTGTCGTATCTGATACCGTTAAAGAGATATGGGTAAAATCGACTTCAGACACAATTTTCAGATTGATTCAATTATTTAAAAAATTTTTAATTATTTTTTCCGTAATCAGCGTAGAAAATACGTTGAAAAACATAAAACGCTTCCTTGAACAACAAATTTTTAACTCAGAGCTTAAGCGAGTCAACTATGCTGTTTTGTCGGTGTATCAACTGCTAGTGGCAAAACCACTGACTTGGCGTAGGTGTGCTTAGTCTGAACGGTAGAGTTTTTTCCAGTGTAGTGAATAAATGAATGCAAACTATAATACATTATTTAATCACTAGTTGTGGAGCAGTCTGATCGCTGTACGTACTTGTAAATAATCTGTTCTCTCTTAGGCCTTCCCTTACATGACTTCTTTAGATCTTACAAGATTGCGTGCATGAAAAGAATGTTTTGCCTTCTTATATTCTAGTACATTGAAAATACGAGTTAATAATTTGTTTAAATGAACGTAGGTCCTAGTATGTTATCACCATTTTTACAAATTTTACTGTTGTATGATTTAAAGTACTAAAAATCATTCTAAAAATATGAAAATTTGTACAAGAAAACGTAAAAAAAATTTTTGTCAGTGCAACAATATGATTATAATTATTTTCATTGTTTTTACTGTTATCATAACTATTATGATTTTTTGTGTTGCTTCTATTATTATTTACATTTATATTATTATTTATTTTATTATTATCATTCCTGTTAAATGGTTCCGGTACAACATGATAAAACCTGATATAAATTTCTTTTAGTATACCGGACATAAAATTGTGAGGTATAATGTTTTATCAATAAATTTCATGTCGTTCCAATGTATCAGTGTATATGATGTAAAAATATTTACCATGATTTGGAACGAAATATACCTATATGTGTATAACAAGTACATATGGTAATTTATAAAATAGTTGTACATTATTATTTTAAATAGGTTATTTTCTGATGGTTGCGTATGGCAAACCTTGATGTTTATTTACATTTTTTCGACTTGTTTGTATTACCCGTCCAGAATTAAATATCCCTTTTTAATGACGCAAACTTTATGACATAGGTTTTTCTTGATACACTTCTGATAAGTTTGTATAAGAAAATTCTTTATACATTTGTATCACGTCTTACGATTAAATAACTATGCATAAACTATACAGGATCATATACATTTAACTTCATGTATATTATTGTTTTCTTGGTATTTTAATGTATTCTCGGTACATAAGGTCTTATAAAATATGTCAGGTGCAAATACACACATGTATTCTTATAATTTTAGTCTTTAAATGGTGTCATATGATGTTATTATATGATTCTCGTCTAATTTCTACTGGTTTGGTATTCAATGCGGATATGACTGACAATGTCAACATGAAACTTCTTGTCTTAAGGCCCACGGAGCTGAGCTTGCCAAAATATTGTGTAAATATTAAGCAAACAACTACAATTGTGATACACACGTTCTGACGTGTGCTTCAATGTAACGGATTCACAAGATATCAATGGATTCCCGCGTGACGTAGGTACATTTATATCAGTTAAACGATTTATATCAGTTTTTCTTCATTCAAATTCAATTTTGCCATAGCTCAGTGGTAACACGTTGGATTCAAATACCTGTGGACTCCGGTTCGATTCAAACTCACGGTAAAGTTTTTCAAATTTAATCATCAGGGTGGTAATTAATATATAGTTATGTAAGTACGTGATAAATAATAATAATTGTCAGACTAAAATTTATAAACCATATTACATTAAATAAATACTTCGTAATTGAGATATGATCTATATTGAGGCTCTTAAGTAAGTAAAGACACATAAAATATATGTAAAGATAGTCTAGTCAAAGGCAAGCCACGAAAAAAGGCCTGTTTAATACTTTTCTTAATTCTACAATATCATTTCAAATTTTAATAAAGTATTTTTATTTGTATGTAAGTACGTGATAAATAATAATAATTGTCAGACTAAAATTTATAAACTATATTACATTAAATAAATACTTAGTAATTGAAATATGATCTATATTGAGGCTCTTAAGTACGTAAAGACACATAAGATATATGTAAAGATAGTCTAGTCAAAGGCAAGCCACGAAAAAAGGCCTGTTTAATACGTTTTTTAATTCTACAATATCATTTCAAATTTTAATAAAGTATTTTTATTTGACTGAAAATATGTTTGAATTTAAAAATAGTGTATTAATCAAATTCCCCAAAAGATTTGAGTTCTAGTCAGACATCTAAACTCATTTTTTTTAAAATATTAAATTTTCAGTTATGTGTATTAATTAGCTGATCGTATGATTACAGGTAAAATAATTAAGTATGATCATGCGTGAAACATAATAAACACGTTATAACATAATATCACACGTATCGTAATAATTTAGTGGATCCTGATAAATAATTTGGTAATGTAATTAATCTTATACGACATGATACAATTTTGTGTCAGCTCTATACTCTCCCAAAAAAAAACCTATAAACAATTGTAAGTCGTATGTTTAAATCGAAAAAAATTTATATATTTTACAATACTGTTAAAAACTTGTATGATCTTATAAAGTGAATATGAAATTATCCTGGGATATTCTTACGAAAACACTGATCAATATATCAGGTTTTGGTGCAAAGACACACATCTATCCTGATTTAATTTTTTTTTATCGTGTTTTATCGGAACCATTCAACAGGGATTACTAGTTTTATAAAATCATAGTAGTATAAAGGCGCAATACTGGCTTACATCGTTGTTCTTGCCATAGTATGTCCAGAGACTTGAAAATGCAATAGTTTATTATTTTACAACTGTCAAAAAATGATGAAAGTATGTTGTTGAAATCATATTTATAGTAATATTATTTTATTAAACTTATGACTTTACCTACTACTGAACCTTCTTTGAATAATTTAACGTGAAATTCATATCTTGGATGTCTAAATCTAGGCTCCCATTCATTAAAATCCATAACTGATATATTTATTCTGGCTGTGTCATTCTGTTGAAAAAAATATTAGTTAATATCAGAAACTATTACATTATATAATTATATCAATTTATTCTTAAGAGTAACAAATACATTTTCGCTGTAAGTGTTGTGATAATCTTAAAGTTGTAACATCAAAGAGGGCCTTGTGATCTAAAAGTATGATAAATAATCTATGATTAATTAGTAATGATAATAAAATGATTACGTTTCTCTGCATCAAGCTTCATGTAAGGTTTGAGCCAACAAAAAAACAATCTAATCAATAAGTGATTTTCAAACTTACTGTTATAGAAAATCGTAGATTATTTTACTAAAAGAAGCTTTATGTAATGAGTATAAGGGTTCGTAACCAACAACTAAGATTTAATAATTAAAAATAATATAAACATGCTTAGCGAGTTTTTTCTCTATTATACATAAATACTGTACTGTCTCTTAACGAAATTCATTTTGTTTCTAAATCAAGTAACGAACGTAAAAAAAGGATAAGACTAATAAAATCTTAAATAATACATAAACAAAATGAGCTTCATACCTTAAAGTTTTGTTATACAGTTAAAAACTGCAGTATTAACTGGTATATAGACCAGGCTCAAACAGTGATCAACCGGAAAAAATTATTCGCACCCAATTTTTTGTGCTTTCTTGTTCAAAATATAGTAATGTATCTGAAAGTGCATCTTGCCACGCAAGAATGTGGTCAGGTATTGTTTAAGCAATTTTTTTGTTAACAATTTCGTCAAAGTTGTTTTTTTGATCGGAAAAAAATTTTCTTAGATTCTTTGGCACATTCGGGACAAAAAAACTAATTAGAATGTATGTACCTAAGCCTCACAGTTTCCGAGTAAACGATTTCCAAAGTTACAGAAAGTGCATTTTTTCTGATTTTCAGAGCTCCACGACAGGGCTAAATAAACTCATTTTCATATGTTAAAACACATGATCATAAACTGTAAGCCTTCCTATATAATCTCCAAAAAAGAAAATGCGGAAAAGTTAAGTGGCAAGATTGTTTTTTGCGATAAACGCTTAGGGCTTTTAGAGCGCGCTCCCACGTGGATATGTATACATATATATATATATATATATATATATATATATATATATATATATATATATATATATATATATACATGTTTACTACACGCTGAGCCACGAAACGTATATATAGTTATACAGATGAACTTTCAGATACATTACTATATTATGAACAAGAAAGCACAAAAAAATTGGGTGCGAATAATTTTTCCTGGTTCATCACTGTTTGAGCCCGGTCTAATAAGCTGTTAGTCAGAGTTAGTAATTCTAAAATGATCAATAGAAAAAAAGTTTTGTTCTTACCCATAAAATGAAACATTTTCTGTTGATAAAAAAAGAAAGATTATATAATACTTCTACAGGACGAAAGCATCTCTCTAATTGTAATGCTTGTAATTTTTTCACCCTCAACTTCGAATTTTAATTCGGAATTTTTCGGGTTACATATATTTTCAAGGTATGTGTTACGAAAATTCCTTTTTTTTTTAGTTATTTGGTACTTAAATTGCTTTCCCTCCATTCTGATAGTTTTCATATGCAAACGCTTTATTTAATTTTATGTTCTAACATCAAACTAGTTTGTCATTTCTCTGCATACTTTTTAGTGCTAAGTAAGTCCCATCGTTTTAAATATCACGAGTTTTATACCAAAAAAACCTCAAAGAATCGAAAGAAAATATATTCAAAAAATTTTAACTGATTGTAAGTTGAATTTTGTAATATCTGATTTCATTGATTTTGTTTCTTGGGCTTTGATATGACAATACTTACAGTAGGTATACTGTGAAGGTTCTGGCTTATCTCTCCTCTAGAGTGGCAGGGGGGAAGCTGTAGTGCGAGGGTATGGGGGCCCCCCCTCCAAGTGGGTGGCTCTGAGCTATCACTGCTTTGAGTGGAGGTGGGCAGGCAGACACTTGTGAGAACGCCCCTGTATGACGTATGCGTACGTGTAATGGTGTGTTGGGTCAGTCGCGCTATTGCACGAGCGTATCAATGCCCCACCCCCTTTGACCACTACACGCATGCATGAAAATGTACACGTGTGCATGTATAAGTGCTTGTGCGTGCCAATATTTTTCAAGTCATCATATATATGTAGACATCAATGAGATAGAACGAGTAAGCGTTTAGTTGAATCATGCACTTTACTGCAAAGCGCTATAGACATTATAGTAGAACACTCTGTTATCACAAATTAGACTCCACAGATGTAAGCAATACTTCTTTTAATAAGACTGCCTCAAAGGACTTTGGCTTGATTTGTTCTTTGAATTGTATTTATGAATGGTTATATAGTCTAACAGCTGATAACATCACAAACATATGACTATGAATGGGAAAAATGAAGAACTCGAATGCGTCTTTGAAAACGATTTCCAGTTGATGAAACGCTTCGAATCAGAGAAGTAGAGGAGCCCCAAACTCCAGAAGACTCTCTTGAGCCAGTCATTGGAAGTGCGGTTGTTCCCGCAATCAATGAGAATTTGTTACAAGTTTTAAATTTTTGACGAAGGCAAACGGTTTCTTAGATAAAAGTACATACAACGTGGTGGCTGTGGTATTAGTTTAATCAAATCATTATAAATACTATAGTATCTATACAAATGACATTAGTGAGTTGGAACGAGAGTGCCCAAATGTTTTTACTGGCAGCTACAATTGGTGCAGTTATAACACATACTATTCCTTAAAAGTACCTGTACACATGTTAATGTGTTTCAGAGAACATGCATATTCTCCTTTGACAGTGATAAATTTATAAGAGTTTCAACGTACAATGGAAGAGGATCTCATTTATTGAAAACCTAACATCATCTATAACAGCAGGTAAAGTTTTAATTAAAAATTTGACATAATTTTATTCTGCACAGCTTTAATCCTCATAAAGTTTTTACTTACAGGAAGAAATATTGAAATGCATCAGCAGCATAAAGTTATTTTAATTTTAGCGATAGAAACTCAAGTGATTAATTATGTTTTTAAAAAAAATCAACAATTTTTTAAAGTGATAAAAATAGTACAGTATTATGGAAAATGTTTTTTAATTGTGTTTTTTAGTTATTATTTGTTTAGTTAAATATTTTCTGTTAGAACACTTTTTACTTGTAATAATATTTTTTTTACTCAGAAATGTAACTATTTTTGATCATAACTTGTTATGGCTTATTCGTTTTAGATGTAGTACCTTACTAATAAATATAGTCATTTAATAAGTTTAAGGTTGTTAGGATAGTATGTAAATGGGTATGTATAACAACAAAAAGATTAAATTTAAATTTAATACATATACTTGTAGCTTTAAAAAATACAAAAAAATTTTTATGATCCTGACAAGGACTGATAATTGATTTTTTTTTTTAATTTCTCATATCCATCTTTCTAAGGATAAGAGCAAATATTTTAGAAATAACAGTTTGTTTTTATTTTTGGTGGAGATGCCTCATTGTGATTTTCTATAAGAGGTTTTCGGATGTTTCTATCTTTCTCCTCCTCCTTACTGAGGCTCTCATATTTTGGTTTGCTAAAGATCGGACCCATGTTGTTGATGTTGCTTGATCAATCGTCACAGTATAACTGAAGCTGTACGCAAATTTTTATCAGTTTATCAGAAGGCACTAACTGTAAGATGTACTTTATTTTTGATTTTAAATTTCATGCTTACTTTTTTCTTCTTTGCCTACACACGGACATCGTTTTTGACATCAACATTTGTATCAGTTCCAAAGTCACTATTAGTATCAAAATCATCAGTTTTAGTTCCATCAATAGTATCCCAACTGGGAGGCATTTTAGAAATTTTGTTCTTATGACTATTAATCACGTCTAAAAAACATTCTAAGTCTGGTTCAATGCTACCTTCCACCAAAGCGCAAAGCTACAATTTTATTTGATGAGCTTTACTAAGTGCACAATATTTCTTTCTACGTAGACTTTTTTGCACATCATGAGTACCACAAATTAACGCCTGTGTTGAATATCCCGTATTAAGAATGTGACGCGATGGTACCATACACTGCTTAATGTTAATCACAGTACGCCCTATGGTCGATTCCAAATAAGTGGCGGTATTATCTGCATGAACATTAATTTGATGTGCATTTTTTGCTACAGTGTACAAATGTTGCTGTAACTTTCTAATGAAAGAATCACCCACAAACCAGCGAAGTCCATGCACTAGCTTCAACTGAAAGTCGTTGTTTTGGCGCACATCCATAGGTAAGGTAGAAAAATTGCACAGGGGCTGCACAATCCAACGACTGATTGCTGGTCTCATAAATGACACCATGGCCACTTCTTTTGGTAAAAACTGTCGAGAAGCGTCGAAAAAACCTCAAATCTCAATAGTATAATCCTCGCAAAAATCCATTTTTATTTTGCAGCTTAAAAGCATCGTACTAACTGCAATATAAACGCATATTCGTCGCGTTTGATGCTGCGTGATAAGCTAAGCAGCTCTCTGCACTGAGATTCGTTTGTATACATCCCATACTGTGCAAGTGTGTGTTTATGTTTCGTAAAATTAATCATTGGTTCTTAATATTTTAATCTTAAGCTAGTTTTTAGGAAAAGGTTATATAAATAGTAACAATAATATAAATCAAGTACATTTATATGTGACAGTAATTTTTTTTTAAAAGTACAGTTTTACTAAGTTTTTATTATATATCTATATCAGAATCAGAATCGTCTTTTCTCTCCAAGTGAAAATAGAATTTTTTCATTCGTTTCACATTGTGGGTGGCACACATAGATTTATAAGCACGATTATGATGAGGACATGTAGTTGCTAATGTTGGCAGTTCAAACTATGGATAATCAGTCATATCATTAACTGGAAAACTTAACCTTTCGAGCCATCTTTTTTTCAATTCTCCAACTACAATAATATTCTTAGCATTTTTAAGATTTTCTCGTAGCACATTCCCAACTTCTGTTTAGTTTATATTACCAGATTTCCAATCCAATCCATGATAGTACAGTTTAAGCCATAAATTTTCACGTTTATACTTTTGACTCAACTTACGCCAAGGAAACAGTGATTTGAAAAGAAACACTTGCGGTTCAACGGGCTAACTTAACGGAAAAATTGCTAATTCTTTTAACACATAATCATTGCCAGGCTTTTTAAAGCCTTGCATATCCACTTCATACTCCATCATGGCATTATACTCGATTACACGATCATGTAGAATCAGACAATAAACAGCTGTTCCTTGCGAAAAATTATCTCTTGATTCGAATTCCAAACGCACATCAACTGGCCCGCTTCTCAAAGCTTCATTTTGTTTTAAACAGTCAGTCACGATGAGTGGCAAGTGTGTAATAAAATTGTGTTTATTAATCATAGGTTCCGTTTCGTTACCATAATAGACATTTTGAAAATTTGTATACATATTGTAGAGTAAAGAAAATTGATCATGATTAATATTGAGATAAAGATTGCCATATGGGTAATACTGAGAGTTAAGAAATAATTTGACATTACTTATATAACAATGATCAAAGCAACTAGCATTCACAGCTTTCTGACCTTTACAATTTGTTTGAAAGCCTAAAACAACAAATCGCGGCTTTTCCAGTTGATTTGATGTTTTTTATGGTCCAAACATGTTACATACTTGTTGGAAGAAGGGGATATTCATACAACTTCCAATTGCGAAAACTCATGGAAATTGTCTCATGTTTTGCAATGACATTAAGCAGTCGTATTTTGAGTCTGTCTAATGCAGTTGCGTAAGGCATGAGTCATTCCATTCGAGTCAATAAAATTTTAAAGCCTTCGTAAACATTACTAGTAGCTGTTTGTACAACTGTATTTAAGTAATTTCTCAATCTCATGAGGATTGATTTATGCTTTGCATTAACTACAACCTTACGATAGTCCTCAGCAAAGCTAATTACCATGCTTAAAGGTATAGAAACATTAAAATAACCTTTATCATTCACCAGTTTGTTTATTTTGGCAATATCTAGCCATCCTGCGTTTTCTAGCATTAAACTTTGACCTGGATAGTCTGATATCCAACCTTTCGTTAAAGTTGTTATAGCAACATTTTTGCACTTGTCTATTTCAATGGCGTTCGGTTCGTAGCAAATTTCCTCAAACAAATAATAAATAGCACTATTAACAAACTCAGTTCAGGTGACTGCAGTATTGTTGTTTAATGTCATACGTCCGACAGTATGTATAGCACTTTGTAAGGGTAAGAGACATAAATCTTGATGTTGAATTGAGATGCGTATCTCATCACTATTGTTGAATGCTGATAAAATGTAAGGCTGATGTGCATGAATTCCGTAGTGCGCCATTGATTCATTGAATTTGATACCTGACTGAACGCTTAGAATTTCTTCTATCTTTAAAACAACAGGAAAATATGCAAATAAATTTTAGCCAACGATTACTTTTAAGCCTAGGCTTTTAAAAAACTGTGCATTTTGACGTGTTAATGCTTTATTTGCTTGTTGATTACTGATTTGCCTTCCCATATTGGTTTACTTATATATCCTCTTTCAAATTTTTTTGACTTCTCCTCAGAAATTTATTAATTTTCCTTTATAGTCAACAATCTGAACTTAAAGATGATCTATTGTCTTGACTGCAATGGGCAGGTAAATTATTTGTGTTGGATCTTCAATAATTTTATATCCAGGAGGAACTGCAGGGAAAAATTTATGAATCGTATAAACTTTACGTTCATATATATATGCTCCAGTAGTACTGTTACACTTAACTCAAAGTGCATTAACCCCAACAATTGCTACAGGTTTATCTTACAATTTTATTCTGTGTGAGTATGCGTTCTGCCAAACCCAAAACTGATCCCAACGAGTCTTCTAGTCAAAAATCAATTGGATGGCTACACAGAATTATACTATGAAGCGTGTTATCATTGGGCTTTAAACTTATTGAAATATCTTCAGGTGTTAATATGTCGATAAAAGAATTTTCTATATTTTGAATTTCATAGCTGTCCGTTGGTAAAGTAACCACCTCTTTAACCACGTTACACTTATTGTTACTCTCGTCAATATTAGGTATGGAATTAAATGTGAGTAATTCCACTAAACCAAGAACGTAATTTTTTTGGGGTGAGAGCTCAATTGAAGGAAGATATTGTGCTTCGAGAAAAGATGATGTACTAGAAAAACTCAATGTAAATGCGTCTCCCACAACGGTTTATCAATAAATAATTAATTTTTTTCATGTCCCTTTCATATGTACGCTTATAGTTAAGCTTATTATTTAAAAATCTTGGACAGAGATGACTACAGTTATAAGTATTAAGTTCATGATATCATTCGTAATTATACTTAATAATACCAACACCAAGGTATAACATTAAATCAAGCGGGGATTGTAGATCACAAAAACTATCAAAATGTGTTACGTCATCACCTTGTTTTTTGTATGCAACCCAATAAGTACCAGGACCATCTTTATCATCTAAATTAACCACAACTAATTCATTCTGATGTGGACAATTATATGGCAAAGTATTTCTTATAAATACTCTTCGAAAATATGGTATCTTTAACATTTTTGTATATTTAATAATATCTTTATTTGTAAGAGCTTGATTGGGCAGTTTTACTTCGAACTTTTTTTTTTTTATTTTAAATCCCCTTCCTGGTTTTAAGGATAGACCTAAACCTTTTTTGTGCAGTTTAAGGAAGAGGCCTTTACCAAGTAAAAAAGCTTCTATTTTTTTACCGTGTCTCTCACTTTATTCAAGCTGCTTCTTGGCTTCGTTTGCTTGATTTATTGCTTTATATATATATTACTCGAACCATTAGCAATAGCCCCTACCGTGCTTAGACCTGCAAATGTGGGTACGACATATGGTAAAAAACTATCAATCTTTTAAGGTATGTGTAATATGAGTGGTGTTTTATTATTTTTCTTACCACCAGCTTTCTTCAAAGTTTTTAGAGCTCCCTTTCAAGCAGAACTTACAACTTTGCAAGCACATTTACTTGTCACCATAGCTGTTTTAGCACTTTGGATTAAGTTTTTCTAAGTCACACTTTTTCAAGATTCTTTTTTCTTACTTTTTTTATTCTCCTATTCTTAGATAAACCCATTCCTTATTTGGATTTCTCTTTCGTTGCATTGCTCACAGCAAAAGCGGTAGCCTTTTCACTAATACTTGAATCTTTGGCTTTAAAGCGTTGCCAAGCCTTTTCTGGAAGAATCTTATCTGCTTGATTTCTAGTCGTAATGTCATCTGGATTTTTAAAATAAGCTATATCGTGTTATTTACAAGCTTCATCCAATAGGTGAGCGCCTAGATCTCCATGGGCTAATCTCTTGGCTAGTTTAGTGCCCGGTCCACAATACTGATATCCTGGCACGTGCAGTTCTACTGGCAATTTATTTATGACTGTATTTATGATACCACGACTTTTTCGTCGAAAAGAAGTTATCACTTCTCAAGTGTACAACGTTAAATGAGCTCATTAATATCATATAACGTATATTTTTCATTCCCCAAGGTGACTTACCGTTGGATAGAAAATATCGAAATTATTCTCTTTCGTACGTCTCTACTCGATGATTCGCGCTCTCGACTCTCCCTTCACTGGATCTATCTGAAAAGGGGATTCGCGTCTGGGTCAAATGAACGACACAGAGTGACTTTAACTTTACTTCACGTATTTATTATAATAACCACAACACCTCTCTTTGGTCCCGATTACACTTCCATAATCCCTCGATCGCGACCACGACGCCAGTGGGGCGCTCAGAGAGACACGATGTTCGCTTACGCACCCCCACACACACGCACTCTTACACTCTCTTTCTTTACCACACGACTCTCGGTTGGGGCCAGGCCTCCTCAACGCGGCTGGCTGTAAGTGCACACACACACCCTCACTTGGCCCGATCTCTAGCCCACGGAGTAGGTCACCGTCGCGGCCCGTAAAAGCCACGGTGACGTCCCCCTAAGGGTGTCTTCGGCGTTTGCTTTCCGTCTATGCCCCCGCCTGTCTCTTCTCTCTCTCTCTCTCTCACTCTTACTCAGTTCCTGTCCCTTCCTCCCACACTTGTACGACGCGTCCGTCCTCACGTCTCGACGGAGGCCCGACCGTGGCGCGCAAAAATCACTGCCCCATGCCCCGATCCTTCCGCTCCTACTATCGCGTCAATCGCTATAGCCGACGATCTCACCCGCGTCCCCACGTAACCTACACACTGTACCTTGGCGGATCCCGTGCTTCCTTACAGTAAGACCAGTCCACCATGAGCGTCGAGGGTCGCAGTCCAGGAAGTCGACACTATGTGATACCACAGCCTCTCTTGCCTGCTGTCCGGTACACCTCTCACCTCGGGCTCGGCTTGAGTCGTCACAGGAGGACGCTTCGTCTCAAGATGGCCGCCGTTCAGGGTCGGATGGGTTGGGATTAGGCTTATTTTTCCGGGTCCTTCTTCCCGCTCACTTTTTCACTCGCTCTCTCTCTCTCTCTCTCTCGCACTTAATACTCGCTATACTCTCGGCTCTCTCGCTCCACGTACTCTCTCCTACCTTCGCGCTCAGTGGTCTCACACCCACTGAACTCATCAGTCGCGTCCGTTCCCAACTCGTCGCTCGGTAGGTCAACTAACTATCTTTTGATCTACCTACCCGATCCCTACCTTATCTTCCGGATCATTCTTACGTGCCGACGCTTCGACACTTACATCATCACATTTACTCGTACGCACGCTACATTTCTGGTCTAGGTGTGTGTCTCCTTCTCAGGCTTACCATTGGTCGTTTCTAAAACACACGAAAATTTCGGTTATGCGAGGATCCCATTAAGAACACGAATTGGTTTCAGAATAGGGGCGTCGACAGTGACGTGCAAAATTGTGAAGCAAATTTTGCCACGTCACAATCAATAGCACGCTATTTATAGTTTTATGT
This sequence comes from Copidosoma floridanum, assembly GCF_000648655.2. The sequence continues at coordinate 489,171 of NW_019379596.1, forward strand.
TTAAAACAGGTTAGCAAACTGCCAGACTTAAATGCTTAAAAACATGCTGATTACACTATCACTTTTAGTCTCGGTTGAGTCAGCATGCAGTTAACATGAGCTTCGTGGAACAGAATATCAAACTTCCTCTCGTGAAGTTTGATTTTATCGTTGAACAAGGTAAGAAAATAAAACGCCATGGTGATTTGCTACCTGATACTATAAGATATATGATACTATAAGAGCTATTTTTTGCAGCCCATCAAACTCTGGAAAAACCAATAGCTTACTATCTCTTATTACTCGTATCAATAGATTAAGATTTAAAAATGATTATTTGTACTCAAAATCGTTGAATTAACCAAAGTACAAGTTTCTTAAATAATTGTTAGATCCTATAGATGGCATACAATATTTTATTTTTATCGAGCATGAATCAGTCATATCTCCAGATAAGGCACTACCAAACTCCATAATGATATTCGATGACATTGCCTGTGAAAAACAAGATTGTGTGAAAGCCTTCTTCTGCATGGGGCGTCACAAAAACGTTGACTGTTTCTATCTTTGTCAATCTTATGCTCAAGTTCCAAAGCATTAAGTCAGAGATAATTTAAACCTCTCAGTGATATTTCGACAAGATGATATAAATTTGAGCACATCTATAATGATCATGTTGATACCGATATGACGTATAATGACTTTAAAAAGTTTTGTGTTAAATGTTGGGGAGTTGAAAAACATAGATTTGTTATAATAGACAAGGAAGAAGATGTAAATAATGGTAGATATAGAAAAGGTTCCGACTCTTTCGCAATAAATATTACTCATTTTCATTAAGTATGCATCAATCTTTTGTTAACTATCAAGAAGTAAACATGAATACATTTCATAAGAAAAAACATGTTTTTTAACAAATTAAAAAAGCAAGAGAAGCTGTGAAACGCAAGCATCGATTGTTAAAGTTAGGAAAAGAAGAATTTGAAAAACAAATAAGTGAGTCTTTTAAGCCTATTACTGATTCGCTTTATAAAATCATCTATGAAACAAATTTTAATAAAATTTATCGTAGAGCTTCGAATTTCCATCTAAAGAGCCTTTTAAGCCTTTTAAGCCAAAAAGTCATATCAACACATCAATGTTCCACTCAGCCAATAGTAACAGTGATGATGAAGAAGAAGAAGAAAAAGATTCTTTTTTATATAACGATACTATCAAAGACTCCAACACTGTTGTTAAAAAAAGTAATCATGATGATAATTTAGGGCATATCAATTAAACTTCATTCATGAATTTATATTTACAAATACTTGATGAAAATAAGCCAGAATTAGATCTAATTTATGGGATAAGAAAAGAAAAAAACGGAGAATATTTACTTGGTGATTTACCCATTTATTTTAAAAATAATGAAATTCAAATAAGATATCCAATGACTGATGGGTTGATGGAGTTACTCCTTAAAAAGCATCCTTATGAAACATACATGACACCAGAAAATTTAGCTTAACACTCACAAATCTTGGAAACTTCAAGTGCACATGAAAGAAAATTTGATAAAAATGAGACGATTCGTATATACGACAGTAAAAAATTTAATGATGTTATTGCCCCATTATTTAACCTTACACATTTAAAGAAAAAAGTTGTACATTCATTGAGTCTATACATTCATTTAAAATTGCTAAACTAAACATACAAATGAACTACGTTTACCAAGACAGCCCTAACGAACTAGTTAATCGACTAAGATTGCTAGTAGCAGAGAGATCAGCAGATAATCCTAGTCATACTAATAAAATAAGTCCAATCGTTGAGGAGCTTTATGAAGCTAATATTATATACTAAGCTTGCTTATTAAATCTAACTTTAGAATTAAAATGAGCATTAATGTATTCGGACGTGGATCAACTAATATGAGGATGGTAGTCGAGGTCCTCCTGGAATTGGATATAAGCTCACCTTAGATGGTCAATTAGACTTAGAAAATAAAAGATTGTGCAATATTACATCAGTTACTCAACTTAATGATGCCATAAATCTCCTAACTTTACAAAAAGAAGAAAGATTAATTTTGAATGAGCAAGAGAAAATAAGTCTACTAGTCAAGAATTTCAGTGATGTATTTTTAGAAACGATACTTAATTTACAGCGTAAAATAAATACAATTAAGAAGATTTTGACCAAGATATCTAATATAACTCCAGAAGACATTTAAGAGGGATGGAAGAAGTAGTGAGAGCTTTATAAACCTGCGAGACGCAACTACCTCCGCCAAAAGTTTGATGTTTGGTGATTGGATGAAACATGGCAAGCTGATTTTGTGGAGATGATACCTCATGCTCGCAAAAATACAGTTTATGAATATTTGCTGACAGTCGTAGATGTATTTTCCAGGTATACATGGGCAGTGCCCGTAAAGAATAAAACTGGTATAGATGTGACTACCTCTATGAAATCTATATTAATGGAAGGAAGAGTTTCAACTAATTTGCAAACAGATTGTGGTAAAGAGTTTTACAACGTAAGTTTTCAAAGTCTCATGCAAAATTATCAAATTAACTTTTGCTCCACGCACAGTAATCTTAAGGCGTCTATATGTAAATGATTTAACCGTACACTAAAACATGCTATGTGGAAAAAATTTAGTATAAGGGGTAATTACAAGTGGCTCAATATTTTACAACAATTGATAACTTTTTACAATAATTAAAAACACTGAACAATTGGTGTGAAGACAAATAAAGTAAGGTTTCAGTAGTTAATGAAAAAAATATTTTACAAAAATTTATATTTTCAAAAAAAGGAGTGATATTAAAATTTAAAGTTGGTGATAAAGTACGAGTGAGTAATACTAAGTAAGTCTTTGAAAACGGTTATATATCTGACTGGTTGACAGAAATTTTTACTGTAACCTGAGTAGCACCAACAAAGCCGTTCACTTACCATTTGGAAGATTATCAGGAGGTTCCCATGAGCAGGAACTGCAGAAAACCAAGTATCCTAATACTTATCTTGTTGAGAAAATTCTACGCCGACGAAAAAATCGAATTTTCGTTAAATGATTAGGTTTTGATAATATCCACAATAGTTTAACTTTCAAATATTAATTGTAATTGTAGAAAATATGATGTACTAAAAATGTGTGGTAAACGCATGGAGACAGAATTTTAAAAAATGTTTGAACTGCAAAAAAGTTGATTTATTAAATAAAATTTTTATGAAAAAGAATACAATACATGGTTGTTTTGGTTATTTCCACAAAAATTATTCAACCTTTACACTTAAAAGTTGAAAATGATAACCGTTACAAGTTATTGAGAGCTCCACTTTTCGTATGGAGTCTAATAAATTATTATACATTGCCTCATTATCAATGATATTCTTTGACATTGCAATAAACAAAAATATTTGAAACTCATCATTGAATTCCTCAACTGCCTTCGTTCCATATTCAGTGTTCACTTTCTTTAATTTTGTAACCATATAACTATGGTTAACTATCATCTCGGTGATTTTCTTGCATGAAAGGAAGCTTCCAGAAGCGATTTTATTTAAAACTGTCGAATCAGACATCTATAACAAAAAAACACACAATTTCTAATTAGTTATAATATTTATGAAAAACTAATGAATTAGGTAAAAAATGGTTATGAAAGAAACAAATTTACATTTACCTCAAAATTGTGTTTTGCCTTTTTTCTCAATGAAAGTTCTTCAAAATTATTAGTCCCCACACTTGTTCTCTTGTAAGGTTGTTCTTGGTCTATACTTCTTGCTTCTAATACTAAACGGTTGATGACTTGATGCTGCCGGCTAATAACTCCAATCAAACCGTCCTGTGATTGTTGCCGTGGTTTCTTATATAGGGTGACTCCTACAACGTGAGGTGGCTCTACTTTTATAATCCTCCCCTCACTCGTTTTTTTTGACATGTTACTTATTGCCCGTTGTTATCACCCTTTTGTTCGTCACTGTTAAGTTCTTCATTTATTTCATCATTTTCGCAAGACGATGAGCCATTCATGGGGGTAAGATTACATTGCTTGCTATCATGAAAACTAAAAGTTATCGTATTTCGCTCTTTAATTTTTCTCTGATGACTGGATCTAATATTTTTCTGCTCTGGTTCATTATTTTAGATTTTATGATATGTACACTCACCTTGCAGTTTCTCTGGATATGAAGGTTCCTCTATTTCTTTCCATGATGTCACCATGCTGATCCCTTCTCAAATTCTCTGTTCTATACAAGTTGTTTTATGCCTGTCCTTATCACTATTTCTTTTTTCTTCTATATCTGTTGTAACTCTCAGTTCTCTATTTATTACTTTATGGTCCCCCGTGATATATCAGCATGGGTCTCACTTTTTGGGCTTCTTACATTTTCTCCGTCCTCCTTAGTTTTCTCTTCTTCTACCACTTTATCTCGTCGTTATTGATTTACTTTATAATGCCCCTAAGGTAATGTGCCAGTGATATTAGAGAAAATGTATCGCTTATCATCATAAAAGCTAAGAGCTACTTTCTTTTGTTTTTCAGCATGAATCTTGTGCAGACGAGATCTGATATTTACTATCTCTCGATCTTTATTTATGTTTTGATCGCGTAGGCAATCAATATAATCATTAAAATCAATGGTGGCTTTAACAACACTGGTTTTGACACCCTTAGCTTTTTTATTGTATTTTGATTCTGAAATAGAATGCTGCACATTTTATTTCTAAGATCGATAAATTTTGTAATAATATTACCATTACACTTATCCTTCATAAGTCCCACAATTTTCTTATTTTTGAGCGGCATTTAATACTTACTATCCTCAGGATAACTAGATGTATCAACTTCCTGAATGTTAGTTTTCATTATTTCATAAATATCGTGGTTTTTAATTTCATATATTAAACTATCTGTATCGGTATATAAAAGCTTGCAATCATTTTTTAGTTTAGAAATCATGTAATCGTAATGAAAGCGATAAACAAGCGTTTTAGATAAGTCTAACACATTTAGCCCAATATATACGGGCTTTCTTATCATAACTTCCAAACGTTGTATTAGAATCGCTACAAAATTTTCATCAAAAATATCACAGCTATGAAAGTTGGGTTTAGCAAGATATGCGCCTGCACCGTAACACCCATCGCAGTGGTCTATAAGCTTAACAGTAATTCGCTTCATAAAGTAAATATTTATCCTTATTATATAACGTAGTCATTAGTTTTTTCTATTTTGAATTTAGAGCTGAAATCTGTTCAGAACAAAACGGTAAGTATTTATGAGAATCATGGAGCACTTCTGAATATCCCAATTTACTTCTTAAATATATCCATAATCACTTTCATTACTAATTTTATAAAAATCGTGATGCTGTTTGTCAACGTTTTCAACCCACTCGAATTCACCATAAGGAAGTCGTTGAGTCATAGACTAACCATATAAATTGTTCACGTCAAAATTGATAACATATTTTTCAGCATTATTTTTTCTGTAATTATTCATATAGGGGTTATTTGCTTCGGCATATCTGTTGCAGCACTGACTTATTCCTTCTCTTGTACTTTTTTCAATAAACATGAACATGTCAATGTCAGTATTGAGTTCTAGTAAAATCTATGAAAAAAAAATACAAATTTGATTTTTAAATGTTCTAGTGAGACTCTTAATATATATACATAGTAAAAATTACTTTGGTTTATACAACATAGCATCCTAAGTAAGGCCTGGTATTGTAAAATAGTGATCAGCATCTCATTTGTGTACCTATAGACAAATATTTCTAAAGTTTTCAAAAACTTCTGCTGATAGAAACACATCTATCTTGAGATATAAATCTGAATACTGTCTGAGATTTGCTATATTAAATATTTTCTATATAGTTTAAGCATGTAAGTAATCCTCAGTACTTATGTGTGTGTCATATCATTTGCTTTAAAAATTATTTTTTGATGGCAGCGCAATTTCTTGGAGTTTTTTTAATGATCCTAAATAATCACATGGAAACACACCCTTTCTTTAAAGCAACTTAATTTGATCTATGGTGTATGTATCGTCTTGACTAAAAGTATTCTCTAAAATGTCATGTTGTTCCAAATAGGATGCCAACTTATCAAGCGATGAAGGTAAAAATCGATAAGAGTCAATAAAGCGTAAGTTGATTCTCGTTCCCTCAACATATTTTGTAAAAGAAATATATTTTTGTTTCGTCTAAGGTATTACTTCTACTTTTCCAGGAAAACAAGTAACAAGTTCTTATATAAATAAACGCGCATCATAGTTACTTAGGTTGTAAAAAGCTATGGGTATTGCTCGTGAGTCTTGGTATTTCAGATTACATTCATTATGTGCAGGACCTCGGTATCTAAAATACAAAAATCGAAAAATAACTTATAGGAGAAAATAATATTTATTAGAAAAGTGTGAAAAAAATATTTACCTTCCAGTAAAATGACAATGATCGTAAAATTCTTCATCATTTTTAATATACTTCTCACATATAAGACATTTTTATTGTATATATATATATATATATATATATATGTATATATATATATACGTTATTTAGGGTGATAAGTTAGCTGAATGATGTTGAATATTAGTGTCCACATAAATAAAAAAACGTTTGTGTAGAAATATAGAAGCCTATTTTATCACCAAATTGTATCATACAGGAGTACAAGTTTTTAATTATGTAGTTACCATTATCTAAGGACCTCATATCAAACAACTTTATGTTTATAAATATATAAATCAGGTTACAATTAACACAGTTTTATATGTTTTTGTGTGAAAAATTTACCCCTAAGAATGAGGGAAAATTTTTTTTATTTAAATGAAAAACTAACATAATAAACTTTTGATTCAGCCCTTTATTATCATAACTCAATCCTCCTCGGAACCTCAACACACTTTTTTTCCCCCCTCTTTGGCCCCATCTTAGGCATTCCTCAGCCCCCCTCAAAACAAGGAACATTTTTTTTTATCTAAATGTAAAATTCACCCTAAAATATTTTTTATGACCCGTTCTCCTTATTTTGTCACGCAGCCTCACAATGGCTTTTGATGCCTGCTCACCCCCTTTCTCTTTCTAATTTTTTTTTGCCCCCCACAGCTTCTCTTTGTTGTCGCTCAATCTTTTCACACGCCTGCTTGCCCCTCTTATTAAAAATGAGCCTTATATGAAAATTACATCCATATTAGACATAAATATGTTATTATACTATATAAATTAGAACTTAATGCATTGCAATATCAAAAGAGATCGAAGCGAATCGTTTGAATTCTACTGGTGGTGTATAATAAAACAATTGAAAAAATTTTTCAGAAAGCAGAAACTTGAAGAATAATGATTACATTATATTACGTTTCTTTTAATTTTGTTATATAGATGACAATAATAGTAATAATGATGATGATATTAATAATAAAACTAATAATAATTATTATTATTATTAGTTTATTTACTTATTAGTTTATTAAGTAATAATTATTATTATTATGGTAATAATGATTATAATCATAGTTATTACAAGAATTATAGTAAAAAGAACAATAAAGATAGTACATTTATTAAAAATGTCAATATAAACATAATGACACACACACACACACACACACATATATCTCTGTTTTGCCCCCCTGCGTGCTTCGTTTGCCAACCCCCAAGGAATGTCAAAAAATTAAAAGTTGAATGACTTCGTTTAAATTTAATATCTATAAAATAATAGACTTGTAAGATAAACAATAATTGTAACTCAGTTTGTTTATCGTATACAGTGAAATATTTAGTAATTATTATTTAATATTATTATAACGTAGCAGGGACATGGTATTTGGTACAAAAAATAAAAGTGTGAGACTTTTATAATTATATAATTGGCGTTTGAAAATATACGACGATTTTTGTAATTATAAGTTTCCTAGTACAAAATTAAAGGCTGTTTTGTTTTTTAATTTTGTAAAAATAATTTTTTACTAAAATTCAACATAATCAAGATAAATGTCAAAGTTGTTATATGCATGAAAAATTTTATAGTGTGAGTTTTTCTATTTTTTTTTTAGTGCAGGAATTTGGAAATACAGTGCTTTAATAAATAGTTTTCTTACATGTTTATACTTGTTAAAAGTCTAATTTACAAGATGCAGAAAAATTTTCTTAGTTAATGTGGCAGCATAACGTTACAAGCTTCTCTGAATATTTTATTTATTTAACAGTCATGTTCAACTTAACCTAAGGCAATAGCAGTATCTCTAAACTAACTTAAATGTGTGTTATTAAGTGTCTTCAAACTTTTAAAAGATTTAGCTTCACTCCCCCGATTTAAAATTCATAAAAAAAAAAAAAAAAAAAACTCAGAGTCCTTGGTGACACTATTTTTAGTTACCCTATTGTCAAGCTACGTCTAAGTCTATCTTTTTTAACCAAAATTTTTACCATCGAATTGAAACAGTAATATTCTGGAATATTTACGTATCTTATTTTTTTGCGAAACTATCTATTTTATTTAATTTTAACCAAGCCACGATTGCTGTTTTGGAGTTCTCTATCGCTTTAAACATGTAATTTTTTTGAAAAACTAAATTTTGTCAATTTTTAATATAACTGGTGAATTACATACAGAATGTGACATTTCATCCAAAATTCTTATATCGTCTTTTTTATCACTCGTATATGTTCTAGTTATTTTAAGTGATGCTCTATACTCTCCTTTACAAATATAATCGGAAATATACCTTATATTTTAAGAAGATGCACAATACTCAACATTAATGTGGCAATTGTATTTGGTTAACAAAAATTGATCGTATGGTACTACCATTAAATTATCAACTAAAACTTTTTCATTACTATTTTTGATTCTATATATGTGATTATCACATATGCTGTCCCTTTTTTGTAGTTTGGGTATCCTATTTTGTAAAAACAGTATCATTAGTCAATTTTTTTGGAAACTTTTTTGTACAAATTTTTTGATGACTGGTAAGACATGGACTATCTTAACGTTACAATAATATGAGAATGAGGTAATCTTTTTTTTTGAAATTCAATGTTATACACGTAAACAATAACTTTTTTAACAATATTGTGTTCAGTCATATCGTCTAAAATTAATTTTAGTTTTGTATGAAATGATCTAACAGTTATATTCGGTATATTATTCAGAGTGGTACCTTCAGGAAAGTTTTTTAAAAAAGCTTCGCGCGCCAACCACCCAAATTTTAAATCGGTTAACTAGTTCACTATGGAATAAATCATACCGTGGAGCTTAGGAGTAGTGATCAGTGGCTGAGGAAGGCTAAAACTAATTGCCCTAGTAGAAATGAAATGAAAATAAAGACAATCGTTGTTATATTTTAAAACCTAGTGACGAACGGTGAGGATAACGGCTCTGCATTGACGTGTTACTATAAAACGTATATGCTATCGTCATTGGCATAGTGAAAAACATCGTCAGATTTAATTCTGACCTCAATCACTTACACAACCAACGGGTGTGTAACCTTTTATTCAGCATGCTATTTTTAATTCAATTTTAAGTCGTTGCTTGGCGTCGTATGAGATATACATATGCCAGTGGTATGATACAGTACTTCACAAATACATGCTGCCCTCTGGTAGTTAAGTTTTTGAATCTCCAGCGTTGGCCGTGATGGTCAAATGTTTGATGCTGACCGCAACCTTCAGAGCGCTTCTTTATCAGTACCACTGCCAGCCCAGCTGTAAACTATCACTAAAAACTGTATATAGATATGTGCATATACGTACATTACCGATAGCTCACAGCTTGGCTGGCGGTGGTGCTGATAAAGGAGCTCTCTGAAGGTTGCGGTTGGCATCAAAGTTTTGACTATCATGGCCAACGCTGTGATTATTCCTCATTGTGGATTACACCTCAACACCACTCAACACTACTTTTTCGCTCGGTAACGGAAGTTAGAGCGTAAACATCTATTTTTATTTAAATGGAGGTGAAGAGACTGTTTTATTTTTCTGCTACGACTCCGGCTACTTCCGCTATATGTAACCGTATCCTGAAATTTGCAGTTTACAGGGTGCTCTTACAAACATTATCATAATGTAAATATTCTTACATCATCAAAATTCGATTGATATGAGACTTGAGAGGTATAAGTTAACAGTGTCACCAAAAATTTTATTGTGTTTAAACTTATAACTAAAATCAGGTAACTGAATATTCTTAACTTCAAGGTTTGGAAAAACAGGATCTTCGACTAACAGCTTTGTTTTGGAACCCGATTATCAACACCTTTATAGAATTTATGATTACAAAATGATATTTGTTCTTGCATCAAGGAATTTTCCAAATAATTGTTAAAAATTGGAGATGGGGACATAAAAACATTTAATGTCCTTAAGTCACGGATAACGAATGATGTCTATACCAAAATTTTTGTTAATTACAGCAACTCTTTTAGTAACATCGTAATACTAACTTCTCATAATAAATTTACTTTTTCTTGAAACAGTAAGTTTTTAAGTAAATTAACTGGAAAAACTGAATCTTTTTACAGCATTAATACTGCAACCTACGAAGATGATGATGAATCAGATGATAATATTTAAATAAATTTTTTCATAGTAATGTCAAACAATATTCGTCAAGGCTTGCCACCTCATTAAATTAAATTAAAAATAGGTACAATAGTAATGTTAATTCAAAAATTGAGTATATCAGACAAATTTTGTAACGGTAGACCATTGCAAATTACTAAACTGTTGAAGTATAACGTAGAAGGCCAAATAGTAACGGGAGAAAAAATAGGTATTATAGTTCTTATTTCAAGAATTACAATAAATACCCGAAGTATCATTACCTTTTGTTTCATATCGAAAATAATTAACATTTATTGTCACATTTGCTATGACTATAAACAAGTCTCAAGGTAAAAATTTTGTTAATGTGGGATTATATTTAAAAAAACCTTTATTTTCTTATGGTCAAATGTACTTGGCTTTATCGAGATGCCAAAATAAAAATGGAATTTTCGTCCAAATCGATGGAGAAAACATTGGAGACATAAAAAATATAGTATGGAAAGAAATTTTCTATTATAAGTAATTATGTATCTAACAATAGCAACATTATTTAAATATTCTTATATGTATAGACAAAATTCATTACTTACCAATACATCCTATAACTGTATATTGTGTTAATATACTCTATTACTTCCAAAATTCATTTAAAACAGAATAGAAATAGACCTTAGTCTTCGTGGTTTGACAGGGCTTTATCAGTTGACTCATAAAATGAGTCATCGTAATGCGAAACTGCCATAGTTTTTAATAATGATAAACTAAAGGTAATTCAAAATTGTGTACGTATTGGTATTATCAACTTATATACAAAATAATATTATACATATACATAGAAATTTTACACATATTTCATCATAAATGCTAACAAAAAAAAGCTTTGCACATCAAGAAGTTTATACTTACAAAAAAAATTGAAATTTAATTAAAATAAATTAATTTCTGGTCGTACTTCGTTGTATAAATGCATTGGTTATTATTAATTCGTATACATAAAGTATTATTGTAAGAAAAAAAACATGCTCTCATTACTTAACATTTCTTAAAAATAAATATTTTTACAGTAAAAAAATATATATGACATTTCATTTTTATGATATATTTTTGTTACACTTTATCAAATAATAAATTGAACTAAATTTTTATCAAAAGACTTTAAGTAAAACATGAATGAATGAATAATATTTTTAGTACCAACATAAATAGTTTTATACGGGGGAACGTAGCTAGTAATGCCTACACAGTTAACAAAATAATACAACAGTTAGCATTATAATTTAATATGTAATAATGATGATGCTTTGCGCAATGATCCCCTATAAATAAATTGTGAATTTAATTTTCTTCTTGACAGTGAGGTAAATTATGATAATAAGACAGTTACGTCTTGAAGTAATTTAATAATAAAGCAGATTAAAAATAACACATTAGTCCGTATATAACACGTACACGTATGTATACACATCAAGGTCCGAGCGAGACGGTATGATCCCTGTCAGGTTTCTCAAAAGTAGTGTGGGGGTGGTGGGGGGGCACTTAAAATCCGTAGGGGGCTACGAAGGTCTGTGGGGGGGCTGTGGGGTGCTTTGGAGAAACTGCAATGCGTCAAAATAAGAAAGAAAATGACTGATTGTTACGTTATTTTGTGGGGGTGATGGGGGGGGGTGAATAGATGTCTATTAGAGATCTGTAGGGGGTTGTGTGGTATGCCCCACTGAGATCACTATATAATAAAAGAACATAAATATAAAAATTTTTTTTTTTTATATTATAGTGCTTTACGTCCGGCTCCTATAAAGGGCACTACACAGGGCACTTAGCACTTTGGAAAAGGAAGGGAAGAGGGATGGGCGGCCTCCCATTACTGGTAGGGGGGTAGGGGGAGTTAGGCAATTTTGCTGCGAGAAGGTCGCCTTAACCCTCCTCGAGGAGCATTGCGTGGTGAAAAAGCACATGTGAGACTCACAGAGGTACTTGCCCGAAAATGTCGCACTGGCCGGGAATCGAACCACGGTCTCCCGCGTCCCAATCCACACGACCTAGCCAACTGAGCCACCGCGTGCTCTATATATATAAATAAATCTCCCTATATTATATAGTTATCTCGGTGGGGAATTTCACACAATCCCCCACAGCCCTCATTCACCCCCCCACCCCACCCCCCACAGAGTAAGGTAAAAATCTGTCATTTTTTCCCTTATTTTGACATATCGCAGTTTTTTCCGAAACCCCCCACAGCCCCCCTGCCTATTTTTTCGCGACCCTCCACCACCCCACCCACCATCTGCCACACTTCTTTTGGAGACCGTGGATCACATCGTATTTATCGTATTTCTTGGATCTTGATGTGTAGACAGACGTGTACGTGTCGTATATGGATTAGTTTATTATTTTTACCCTGCTTCAATGTTAAATTACTTAAAGACAAAACTGTCTTATCACCACAACTTATCTTATTGTCCAGATAAATTTAAAGTCATAATTAAGTTATAGGGGGTCATTGCGCAAAGCATCATTATTATTATATATTGAATTATAAAGTTAACTGTGATCTTATATAGTTAACTGTGTAGGACATTCCAAGCCACGTTCAACCATATAAAACCATTTATATTGGGAGTTTTTTAATTATTGAGTCATTCATATTTTTTTCAGAGTCTTTTAAAAGAAAATATAATTTAGTATATCATAAAAATAATATATCATGGATATTTTTGTACCATAAAAATGTTTATTTGTAAAGAATGTTAACTAATAAAAACATGTTTTGTTTCTCACAATATATTTTGTTTTTATCTATTTTGCACATCACCCAGGAGGTAAATAGATGGACTTTATATATACGAACAATTCATAAGCATTTCATTTATAAAACTCAATACGACCAAATATCAATTCAGGTCAACTTTATTTCTATTTATTCGTAAGTATAAAGTTCTTGGTGCGTTAAGCTTTTTTTGTTAGCATTTAAGATAAACTATGTGTTAAATTCTTATGTGGATTTATTATATTATTTTATATACGAATAAATTATTTCAATAAATAAAAAATTTTAATTACATTTAGTTTATCATTAATACAAACCATGGAAGTTTCACATTTAGATGACTTATTTTATGTGTCAACTTAGAAAGCCCTATCAAACCACGAAGACTTAAGTCTATTCCTATTCTGTTTTAAAACAATGTTGAAATTAGTACAATTGGTACAATTGGTACATCATAATATAGATTTATAAGATGTATCATTAAGTTATAAATTTTGTCAATACACATACAAATATTAAAATCATGTTGTTCTTATTGAATACTTTATTACTAATAATCAAAAACTTCTTTTAAAAACTACGTTTTCAATATTTAAAATGTTTTCTCTATCGATTTGGAAGAAAATTTTATTTTTATTTTGGCATCTCTATAAAGCCAAGTACAATTGACCATTAAAAAATAAATTTTTTTCCAAGTATAATCCCAAATTAATATAATTTTTACCTTGAGACTTGTAAATAGTCATAGCAAATATTACAATAAATGTTAATTGTTTTCTTTATGAAACAAAAGGTAATGATGATTCCAGTAGTTAATCTTATTCTTGAAATAAGAACTTTAATACCTACTTTTTCTCCCGTTACTATTTGGCCTTCTACGTTATACTTCAACAATTTAGTAATTCGCAATCATGTACCGTTACATAATCTGCCTAATATACTGAAATTTTCAATTAACATTACCATAATATTGTACTTATTTTCAATTGAAGTTCATGAAGTGGCAAGCCTACACGAATATTGTTTAACATTTCTACGGGAAAATTTATATAAATATTATCATCTGAATTATCAACACCTTTATATGTTGCAGTATCGATGCTGTAATAAGTTTTAGTTTTATAATAGGCTGGAGC
>NW_019379596.1:503983-550810 GCF_000648655.2 Copidosoma floridanum
AAAAAACTTGAGAGATAGTAGACAGAACTTTGCGTACTATATGTACGTGCAATACACACATACGAATGAGAAAAATATACTATCCGGCTGCGAACCGAACACACACCCTCTTGTTTACTTGATAGTTGCTCCACCACTTGAGCTACCAAGGAGCCATACATTTACTTGCTCTATATATATATAAGTACATATTTTGATACTGCACTTCTCTGTAGTTACACGAAAAGCTAATCAGCTAAGGTTATTACGTTAAAAGCTAAATATATATGTATATATAACCACTAGTAGAGTACGAACCTCCATTAACTGAGTAATAATGTAGTATCAGCAGTAAATTGCTTAGTTGAAAATGTTGGTATCGCCACTTATTTATTTAGAGGTTAGTTAACTTTTTTAAATTTGGTTAAATCTAACTCGTAAAAAATAGAAAAATTTACTTAGATTGAGAGGAGCAGATATGAATCATACAACTATACTTTTTCTTACCCTCCTGCACGATTAGTACACTGACTCTTTATTACTAGATCATAGTTAAGTTTAATAACATTGTATTTGATGCGTTATCCTTTTATTACCCAAAATTTTACGAAAATAGGCAAATGTTAGGAGCTAAATATATTTACTTATTTATTATAATAATTATTGCACAATACTACAGGTAAATATTGTTGACTTGCAGATAAATTTAATGACAAACTGTAGAATAATTATGTTTAAGAATCAACCAATCTATAATTTTCGGTAATTAATTAGAAGTTTAATCTTGACAATAGCACCTAAACATATCTCGATAATAACACGTTGCTGCAAATGACAGTGTTACTTTTAATCCATTTGTAAAAAGAATTAGCATTTATTACAAATCAAAAGAAGAATATTATGTTTTATTTTCTAATATTTTGCTATGTACTCACGTTTTAAAAGTTTTTTTTTAATATGTCTGTTAAATACGTCATTTCTGAAGAAATCTTTTCTGTACTTGAAATCATTTTTTTTCTCATTAAGATTATAAATTAAAATATGTCTATTTAAATAAGTTTGTCTTTTAAGCTTTTGTATACACAATATTCTAAATTTTGTTTTGTCTCTACCATGCTTTTATTTATGACGCACATAAAGTTTGTGTTTTTTTATGATTACTTGACAAACTTTGCACTTGAAAAATTTATTGTTGTGTTTTTTTTATGAATATTTAAAGCATCTTAATTTTTATGTGTAAGAGAGCAGAACTAACATCTAAGTGATAAGATGGAGCTACAAAATAAACTTTACTTGTTATAATAGTTCTTATTTCTGAGACTTGCCGTTTAAGTTACTATAACAACAACTATTTAAATATTCTGTAGATACATAGAAATTTAAAGGATGAAAATTTAATTCTACGTGATAATTAGAGACTTATGATGTAAAATTGTATGTATAATAAATTATTGTACTTGTGAAATGTATTTAACCGAAAACAACTTACTTACTATTTATTATTTTATTTAGAAAACAGAAACTTTTTAAGCAACTATTTTTTAAATTTATTTTATGACTAAGATGATAGTTGTGAGTTGTAAAGCATATTTATAAGTGATAGAAAACAAACTATGAAGTTACGCTTTGTATAACTTACTACCTAATGAATAACTGATAAAACAAAGCTAATAATACTATTTATTTTTAACCAATTCATTTTATCACTTATGTCTTGAAAAGTTTTTTGATAAAGAAATTTTAAATAAATATTTTTGTACTGTCTAAAAGAATTTTAAAAAATGATGCTAATAGGTTAGTTATAAAAAAGAGAAAAGATCTTTTCCACCATCGGGTGGTTTCGGGAGGCTGGTACTTCCTCGGGCAAAAAAGCAGTTATCCGATACTCGTTCGAAAAGTCTCCTTTACGAACCTCGTTACGGACCTCGCCTTGGGCTCGGGCCGCAAACCCCTCAGTTCGCAAACAAAGACTTTTCAATCTCGTAGGAAAACTACTATTCTTCTACATCCACATAACTTTTAAATACAAAATATAAAGTAGGTGATAAGTCAGCGTAAGTTATAACCATATTACATTTTTAATACTACTATTATTTCTTTTTCTCTCATACTTACAATCATAATGTTTTTTGTTTTTTTATTTTCACAAATAAACTTATTTTTTAGTTGATTTATAGTTGATTAAGAAAAACAGATTATATGATGTGGATATCATTTTCTTGTTTACACAAAATGTGTCAATTTTTACTTTGTTTCACTTTTTACATGACTTGCTAAGTGTCTATTAGAATTACTTTTATTTTAAAAAAATTTCTAACGTTTACAACATAAAAACACTTGTTTTTGTAAATGCTATAGAATTTAAAAATGTGATTTATTAGATGCACATCTTCTCATAACAGAATATCTTAACAATTAAATAATTTTACCTGAACAACTAAATGAAATTATATCAGCTGAAATATATTCAAACAATAAGAAAATTAAAAAACTTGTTATTAAATTATACATGCTTCATGGTCCTAAACAAAGCCCGTGCTTTAATACATCTAATAACAAATGTTTCCATAATTGTCCTAAATCATTTGCTGATATAACATCGTTAAAATAAATGGTTGTCCCGAAGTTTAAAGCAAAAATAAAATTTTGGATAACCACGTATATAAAACTTAAAATAAATGTAAAGTTACAGTTGACAAACTAATGGTTGTACAGTATAGTAAAATTTTAGTAATGAAATATAGATGCTACATAAACGTTGAATATTGTGCATCTATTCAAAGCAAAAAATACATATACGTGACTTTATTCATGACGGTAAAAATAGAGCTTTAATTGAAATTAAAAGATTTAATAACTCTGACGATAAAATTCGAGATGAAATAAAAAACTATATTGATGGTAAAGATTTAAGTCCCATGGAAGCAGCAAGGAAATTACAAGAATATCCAATTTGTGGTGAGAGTCACAAGGTTTTAAATCTTATTGTACATCTCGAAAATAAACAAAAATTAACTTTTGAGAAAAATGAAATTAGAAACACAGTGAAAAAATGCCAAAAGTCTTTAATTAGTAGAAGAAGTCACAAACAGGTTAATCCATCCATACATCTTAAAAATAATCAAAAACTATTATTCAACAAAAATAAAATTGAAAACACAATAAAAAATGGTGGACGCATTCAACAGCTTGGCTTTAGTTAAAAAAAATTAATAACTTTGCGAAATCTTGAAAGTATATGTTAATTTTTCAGAAAACGGTATTTTTAATAATCAACTAAAAATTTTGGGTAAAAAAAATAAAAAAAAACAAAAAAAAAGAAATACTGCAATAGGTAAATTATTATAGTATTACTAAAAAATCATAAGAGATTTTTTTTGAAATTAATATTAAATAAAAAAAATAGACTAAGTTTATTTAAAAATTTAAAAACATACAAAGATACAAAATATAAAATATTTAAAGATAATATGATTGCCATGGGATACATAATGTATGATTTAAGGACTGATATTTCTTAAGACGCTAGTACTCTTATGCTTCCTCATCAATTAAAGAAATTTTTGCACGGTTTTTAACATCAGAGAACATACAAGGTGATAAAATTTGGAATAAGGATGAGAACAAAATTTTTGAGCTTGAAAATAAATCATGTAAATATTTTAATTTACCTGTACTGATTAAAATTGACTCATAAAACAATGATGATGCAGAAGTAGTTGCATTCTGTAAGCAAATGTTCGATTTGATGTATGCTTAGGCAAACAATAAACGTACAAATATCTTTGAAATTGTATATAAGAACTTTAAAAAGATTTATTTTATAAATTGTCCTGGAGAATCAGGAACAATTTTTTTATGTGAAACATGAATTTCTAACTTTATATCACAAGAAAAATAATTTTGTCAATGGCACGCACTAGCATTACATCAGTACTACTACCAAAAGGCAGACCTTTGATCAGTCATAGAACTTTTCGGTTACCTTCGGATTTAAGTAATATTGAGACTTTATTTTTTAATTTGAATCTGAAAGAAAGAAAAATACGTCAAATCGATAATTTCAGATAAGGCTTCTAAGATTTCGGAAAAAACTTGAGAGATAGTAGACAGAACTTTGCGTACTATATGTACGTGCAATACACACATACGAATGAGAAAAATATACTATCCGGCTGCGAACCGAACACACACCCTCTTGTTTACTTGATAGTTGCTCCACCACTTGAGCTACCAAGGAGCCATACATTTACTTGCTCCATAGTTTGTGATAAGCTTTTATCCTTAACTTTAAGCGGCTTTTACCTCAAGCTTGAATTTAATAGATGTATTAAAAGTTGATTATAATGATTGTAAGTAAAAATGAAATTTAATACTATTAACACATATGTACATAGTGGCGCTATAATAAAGGACTCTGCAAACTATACATGACTTTTTTTGATAATAAATGTATGGTCTGCTATACAAATCGTTTTCTGATTAGAGACTCAGAGTATCCATACAGTTGAATAAATTAGCACCTTCTAATCTAAAGCTGCAGTGTGAGTAAATGTGTAGCTCTTTGGTAGCTTAAGTGGTATTGCAACTGTCTGGTAAAAAGAAGGTGGTGTGTTCCATCCACACCTAGAGAGGATATTTTTCTCATGGTTCCTCAACATTAAGTGATTAACCAAACAAAGAAGATAACATAAAATTTATTTTGTAATTTACCTCCAACTTAATGCTGATTCCATCCTAGATGTATTAAATAATGGGAAGCGCTGATTAACTTGATTTTATTGATACTCCTAGTCTCGAATCATAACATAAATTGAACATCAGACCATACGTAGGTCATCAAGAAAGGACATGGATCATTTTCAGAGTGCTAATATAAAAGTGCCACCATCTACATGTGTACCAGTTATTGCGATGATAAATTGGTAAATATTGCTTGTATGCGTCTTAAAGTAAATCAAATTTTTCTTTTAACAACAAGCATTACCATAAATTTCTAGTAAACCTATGAGAATCGAGGTAAAAGTGCAAGTAGTTAGAAATTAAGAATGGGAACTTATCTTCAACTACGGTACAAAAAACCGTACAGCTCCTCGTTAGCTTGAGTAGTGGAGCAACTGTCTTACAAATAGAAGGTTATGGGGTCGATCTGCAGCCAGGGAGGATATTTTTCTTTTTCCTACCTAACATGAAGTGATTCACTATACAAAAAAAACAGTTCATAAATTATTTTATTATTTGCCTTTAACTGTTTGCTTATTATATGCTATCTGTAAAAAATACACGAATTTTTTGTGATAATTTAAAATAATTATAAAGCTCTTATTCCTAGTTAAACTCTTTTTATGTTAATAATTAAACATTTGTCATGCATTTTATTGGTGGCAGAGCCGTTAAGACCTTGTTTTTCTATTAATTTGGCACGTTAGCAAGCTAACTACCAGCTGCTAGAGGTGTCAATCCACTCGAGCCCTGAAAATGACTCGGGGTCCTTGAGGACTGGCACCCATGTCAAGCGCTTCCTTGTAGGCTGCAATCTGACCTTCAAGCCCTTATTACCTCTGACGGCCTACTCAGTAGACCCCCGAATTCTGCACGGTAGCTCTCTCCTCTTTCTTTTTACATCAAATGACAGACCGGACAAAGCCATCTACTGCCCTTCACCCCTCTCCAGTAGCATTTCAGAGATGATAGTTTTTAGAGTACGTGCCATGCTGAACCCGTCTGTCAGCTGCTGGCACATACAGTACCATCTCTTACACATGAAAAACTTATGTTCAACGTTATCATTCAACGCATGGCCGTAAGTGCATTCAGATGATGCCATTACCAACATGTGATGGAAATAGGCATTAAACTGGCCATGCCCAGAGAGGAACTGAGTAAGATAGTAATTTACTTCTCCATGTCCTCTCTCTACTCATGGCTGCAGATGCGGTATCAACCAATGCGTTTATCTACCCATACTAGACTGATCCTATTCCTGTTGCCATGTCGTCAACGTTTTCTTCCGCCAGTCACTATTGCTTTTGTCGCCAGAGCCAGAAACTTTCTTCGCCACTCCAGCGCAAGGAACACAACAGGGGTCTTTTGTGCTATCACTTGAGCAGCAGTGAAAAAGACTGTGTGATGAGTGCAAGCAATCCTGAGAGATCCGATGTACTGCACCTAAGTAAGGTGCTCTCGGATATCCCTTCTCGCGAGCAAATCCGCCCACACCTCCGCTTCATACAGTAGGATCGAGTTGGAGATCAACGCACGAAGCCGTTTTTTAGCTTCCCACAGACGCTCAACGTTCGTTATTAATCGTAAAAGCACCCAGGAGACCTTAACAGCTTTATTGACTGTTCTTTTGATGTGCTGCCAGAAGCATAGCCGTAATTCGATCAATACTCTAAGAAAGCGCACCACTAGACAAAACCACTCTGACACTATCGCAACTACTCACAGTATCTTACGCTAAGCCTTTTTTCATGATCTCGCTGTGACGTAAAATGCTATGTTATCAGCAAAACTCGTAAGCTTGACCCCAGAGATATGTTAAGGTGCAAAAAAAAGTTTGTCACAGATCAGGTTCAAGAGGTTGAGTCCAAAAGCAGACCACTGCGCAACCCTTAACTTTAGACTCCTCTCTCTCAGTTTGTCTATTGTGTCGTACTGGAGTACTAGATCCTGAAGATGACTGT
The DNA here is from genome assembly GCF_000648655.2 of Copidosoma floridanum. The sequence continues at coordinate 510,649 of NW_019379596.1, forward strand.
CCAGGATCTTTTTTTAGTAGTTTAGTACACTTTAGTGCTTCAAGGCCCTCATTATGCTGGACCATTTTGCCAAGTTTAAATCATTCTGTACGTCAAAAATTGCCAGAACGCACACACTCCTCGTCTTATACGAGGGTTTCTATGATTATTTCACGAACTTAAAGACCTCAGCTACATACATGACCGTCGAATGCCCCGCACTCAGCCCGTACTAATTATCCAAGATGATGACTCCTTCTTTTGAGCAAATTCTTATCAGCCTCTCAAGCATTATTTCATATATGTTCAACATATCTCTGGGTCAAAATGACGACAGAACCAATGGGGGTGGTTTGCTTTTGTCCAAAAGAACAAGCTTTTGGATCTTCCAAAATTTACTAAGCAGTCCCATACGCAGATACGCATTGAACATGTCCAGCAAAACGTGTGGCTTCTTCACAGCTATAACATTAAAAACTTCGGATGGCACTCCGTCCAGACCAGGGACCTTTCACCACATTGTCTTTGATTTTACCAACCTCAATTCATAAAGGGTAAAATGAGGCACTTGGCCTGCACTTATGTTCTCCCACCTTCTATTGAAATATTATGGAAAGAGGCCACCCTTTCTAAAGAGGACGGTTCCATTGGTGGCGTTGGGTCTGAGCCATGCGGTATTTTGAACGCGATCTGGTAGCCCTGATCCCACTTATCCTTATTCAACTCAGTGATAAATTCGCACCAGCATTGGTTCTTTCACACTTTGATCACCCTCACCAAGGCCTTTCTTGCGTTCCTGTATGTGGCAACTGCTACTCCGGCGTCTTCGCAAGTTCTATGTTGCTGTGCAAGATACCATAAGTGCTGCGCCTCTCTGTGCAAGTGAACAGTTTCTTCAGTCCACTAGTAACACGACCATTGAGCCTTTCTGGCAGACCTTTTGGGCGTACACATATCGTACCATTTTCTAACATGTCTCCTAGTGCCGTTCACTAGTCCCTTGACCTCCACTGTAATTGTGATCTCGCTCAAATCAACAGGAGGGGGCGCACTCACCATGGCTTCCTGTGGCATATTACGATTGAGTTTTGCCACATTTCACCCAGCAATGCACCTCTGGATTACTTTTCGCCAGCTTGTTCCACGGTCCTTGTCTAGTACGAAGCTGATTTACTAGTGATAGCTAGCCATGTAGTCCTCCAGGACTTGCCAGTCAGACACCCATGCCGCCATTCGTGACGACACTAGCGTAAGATCAATGATAGTGCCCCGGTTACCAGGCTGTCTGAGCGTTACCAAACTAGCAGAGCTCACGACGATGATATTTAACCTTGCAGCCATTTTCAGGATGGCTTGCCCTCTGGAGTTGGTTCTTGGCTCCTCCAAAGCGATGGCCTTCAAGTTGAAGTCGCCAGCCAGCAGTATGTCACCATTCATCTTACGCACGCGAACAGCATTCTGGAATTTGGCGAGTTGCTTTCTAAAGATACTAATCGGAGTATCAGGGGATATGTAGCAACTTACATAGAATACACTCCCACATCTGATTCACATGAACCCGTCTCCACCTCAAGTATCAGATACAAAGAACCAGTCACTGTAGATCAAGACGGCCACGCATTTAGTCCTGTCACAGTACCAGCCCCGACCCAGTAACGTGCGGAACGGCTCAGTTATAAAGGTGAGTCCACACTCCAGGCACATTAGAACTGGTCCAGCAGATTGTGAGCAAGTACGGTCCTATTAATGTTAACTTCCAGCATCACCGCCATTTCTACTGAACTGCCCTTGCAAATGCCTGGAGCCCTTGACACCCCGCAGTCCCAGTGACGTGTCTGATATCGAGCTTTAAGTCCAGGTTATCGCACAGAAAAAAGCTCATTCCTTTTTTTAAGCAGTCTCGTACCACGTGTCCTTTTTCACCGCACCTATTGCACGCCCTGGTTCTATCAAGTCGACCACACCACTTTGCAATATGGCCAAAGCCAACGCACCCGGAGCAGTGCTTAACTTTAGACTTCGAACGCATCCTGCAATTTACCTAGCCAAGTCCTATATGGTTCCTTTTGTTTCGGACCATTGCCGCCGTCACAGGTGCCTCAAAGTAGGCTATGCAGTTACCTCTGATAGTTTCAGAAAAAAGCCGCACAACCATGTCAGGACCCCCCTCCTTCGTTAAAAAAGCTCTTTACTAACACCTTGACGATCGGCTCTATCATCGTAAGATCGACGTCCCTGATCTTACAGGTCAGGTGCCGGATGAGAGTCCTAACTCTACCAGCATCTGCCACAGCATTCTTAAGCTTCTCGGGAAACGCATTGCAACGCTCTGGCACAATGTTTTTTAGTGTAACGAGAACATCACCTGCTCTCGTTTCTCTGATCAATCCAACGCCCGCTCTAAGCCCGGCTACATCGACCTTTTTTATGAGGGCCAGAACTTCGGAAAACGTCTTGCCCTCATTTGGCCTTACCAGCATCGCCTTGGGCTTGGCCCTCCAACGTCTCTCTTCGGCAATCTTTGGGGGTAGTAATTTTCCCCCTGGGGGCTCGCCTTTTTTAAGCCTTGGGCTTACTTTCTTTTCTCTTGAACTTTGCTCATTTTTTTCTTTTACCCGCACGTCAGCCACCATTATCTCTGAATTCGGCTGAGTGGCGAGCTCTATTGCCTTCTTTGACATCGTTTTAGGGCTTGGGGGGTTTTCCTCTCACCCTCACTATTGCTTAACCTTCGCCTTGTCCTTCGCTTGCACTAACTAAGAGATTAGTTCGGTATCTTTGTCTAGCTACGTCTGATATTGCTTAAGTGCAACTATGGCAGTCATCGCCAGCACAACGTTCTTCTTAATGATCTTCAACGTGTTGGGGGGCCTTGCCATAAGTAACTTCAGCTGTGTTACTGCCTTGACGAGTGCGTCAAACTCACTGACTGCGCTCCTATTAAGATCATCATCCTAGCCTGGTTTGGCAACTTCAGTTGAGCCAGAAGCAGGTGGCCCTTTAACGGAGCCACCCTGTCCCTATAACCTTCTCTTCGTCCTCTTCCTCATGTTGCAGATTTCACTAACACGGCTGCCAGTGCTAGAGAAACTTGATCATAGTCCCTTTCTGAAAATGGCCATGAGACATCCAACAATCTCTGTTAGTCACGAATAGTGTCTTTGTGCCCCCCCCCCCCCAATAAGTACATGGAGCCTGGAACAGACACCTAAGCTTGCACTGGATCGAAACTGCTGGGGATTCCGTTACAGAAGTTACCACCTGAGTAACAAAATTAAAATTCACGTTCTTCATTTTGGCGTCATTTTTTGTGACGTACTGACCTGTGAAAGCCAGCACTTCCTTTTTTTTTTAAAGAATAAAGGTTTGAAAAGGCTTTAAATTACAGCAGAAGCCCTCTCTGCTTCTAAAAAAGGATGCCACTTATTCAGGGCGGCCAGGAGTTGCCACTCTTTCTTAGTCCTAACCACGAAGACTACCCTGGCGTTGTGTAAGAAGTGTCAAAGTAGTGGTTATGTAAAGCGTGTGTATATGTAGGTAAACTACAGTTGTCTTAACGAGATAAGCAGTGGGCAAACCATCCTACGACCAAAGCAAATGACCTGCCAAAACGAGCTAGCGTAAACAATGCACTGAAAGTGCTGCCATGTAGCCTCCTCAATGGTAGAAAGCCTAGATTAGTCAGCCCACCACGTATTTTTTGTTTATAAAACGTGCAGCCATATAATATATTATGTAGTTACCCTGACTAATCTGGGCTTCATCGTCCAGTTTCATACACTGCCATGCCCCCCTCGTCAGCGAGAGGGAAATCCCCCCACACGCAAACCAAAACAACTCGTAAATACACCTGTGTTAGTTTAGTAATAATGTGATGCATGTATCTAAAAATAATGTTATAACCATCGCTTACTTCTATATACGACTGGTGCTAGATTTTTTTGGCCTGCATCGAGCATTCAGGCATCACCAACGGCAGCAACAAAAATCGAACAGCAGAAACCACAAGCAGCGCCACCCCACGCATCCACATCAATAAAGGCAGAATGCACACGGCTCACATCCCCGCAAATACAGACACACACGCCAACGCCACACAAGCCTCCTTATCCACAATCCCCGACGCCACTAAAAATAGCAACCCTAATGGAATTGTTTTAACTCAGATGTTAAGAGGGTGCCCCTATCCACCACCCGGCAAAGCGCTCGGTATGGAACTTAAAAACTCCTGCCAGAAGTACAAGTAATAGTGGTTGTTATAGTAGTAACAGTAGTAGTAGTCTTCTTTTTTTTTTTTTTTTTTTTGTAGGATAAAGGGAAAATGCATTGAGGCACACCACAGTGACAGCATTATTGTGGGACTCAGTGGATTTATTTTATAAGACCACCCATACCCTCTAAACTCCCCCCTCCCCCCATGCAGCGTGGCTGAGTTTCACCCCAGATCTGCGTTAGCATTACTTCGGGGTGGAGCCAACAGGGAGATCATTGCGTCTCACAGCATTAACGAGCTAACTTGCCACCATTTGCTAGAGGTGCTGATTCTCTCGAGTCCTAAAAAAGACTTGGGGTCCCTAAATACCATTCCCCTGTCTAGCGCTCCATAGTAGGCCGCTTACCTAGCAATCACCACTATAAGCTTGATGCTTTTCCTGCTGATTGGTGAAAAGTACCCAGCACAGCGTGGGTCCACATGTGCCTGCCTTTCAACTCAAGGCCCCTTTGACTGATTGAAGTTCTGCTTGGGCCTTACCCCTGTTCTATTCTAGGGCTCTCTTTAATAAAATGCAGCTCCCACTGCCTGCTTTGAGCTTGTTGTCCGTTGTTGGGAAAAGGAATCTCCGTGCTTGGCCTGGACATTAATTTTTCCGGTGATTTAAGCTTCCACACTAAAAAAAAAGCTGAGATGTATTTTTTTCCTTACAGTTGCCCAAGACGCTTCATAGCATTTGCATTTATAATATTTTGTAACTTCAATTCTTATTCAGATTTGGCAGCTTATGAATCCGACTCGTTGCCTGCCTCCCTCCTGCGTGTCTGGCAGTTGTTTCATCCACCGTTATCGACACCAGCCTCTGTCCTCCGGGATTTTGTTTTAAGAGAGCTACTTCTAGCTTCTGACTCCTTAGTCCAAAAGTTTTATCGAAAGCGTCTATCACTTCATCTTTCTCTACAATAGCATCTAGGTCTTGACCATCTAGAGTCATTATGTTTTGCTCATTTAAACAGTTCCCTGTCCAGCTACCAACTTTTCACTTTGCTGTGAGGATACAAAAGCATTCTTCACACCTTTGGCCTTAATAAGTATGTCTTATTGTTTTGTAGTGACAACACTTCGGACTGCCACATTAGCCTTATCAGGATCAAAGTTCGCCTTTATCGTCTTTAACACCTTTGCAAAGGTCTGCCCTTCAGCTATCTTTACTACTACTGCGGTTGTCGCGTCCACATTTTTTTTCTGGCTTGTTTTATCATTCAGAAGAATCCCGTCTTGTCTAACACTGCCAGTTTTATTTTTCTTTAAAGACACGGTTTGCTGGCATTTCTGAGAGCTGTCCAATGAGCTTCTGTTTTTTTTACTTTGTTATATTTTCTTTCGGGCAGTGTTCAGGGTTTTTTTTGTACATGCCGTCGGAAATCATCTTGCTTTTGTTCCTTTCACTTTAGGGATTTAAATGACAACCTTACTAAAGTTTGCAAAAACTTCTCGTTCAGAAAAAAAGCCTTTTTTTCACCTCTGCCCCTTCAAGGTGTTTAAGCTTGGCTTTGAGCTCATACTTAACAGCAGTTGCTGTGTTTCTATACTTATCATTGATTGCTTCTAGCGTCTCTGTAATCTCACTTAGTAGTAATAGTAGTAGTAATAGTAGTAGTAGTAGTTTTCTTTTTTTTTTTTTTTTTTTTTTTTTTTTCTGTGAGGGTGAAGAAATGCATTAAGGCACACCGCAAGATCAGCGGTAGTGCAGGACTCGGTTGATTTGTTTATTAGACCACTAATATGCACTTTACCCTCCCCCCTTGCCGCGTGGCTTTTGTTCCACCCTGGAACCGCGTTAGCATCACTTCAGAGTTGAGCCACCTAGGAGAACATTGTATCTCACAGCATTAGCAAGCAATCTTGCTACCAGTTGCTAGAGGTGCCAATCTTTTCGATTCATAAAAAGAACTCGGGGTCCCCGAGGACTGGTGCCTTTGTGTAGTGCTTCTTTGTAGGCTGCTTTCTTACTTTCGTCCCTAGATTACCTCTGGTGGCCTACTCAGGGCCTCCTGCCTCTTGTGCGGTAGCTCTTTCTTCTTCTTTCTTCTGCCGAATGACAGTCCTGACGAAGCCATCCACTTTCCTCCATCCCTCTTCGGTGCGTAGCATCTCAGAGATGACGGTTTCAGAGGTAGGTGTCATGCCAAGCCCATCTATCAGCTGCTGGCGCTCACGGTACTATCTCTCATACACAAAAAAAATTATCATCCAACGCAGGGTAGTAAGTGCATCTGGGTGACACTATCACCGCTATCCGATGGAAATCGGCATTAAAATGACCATGCCCGGAGTGGAACTGGGTAAGATAGTAATTTATCTTTTCGTGTCCTTTCTCTACCTATTGCTACAGGTGCGGCATCAACCAGTGAGTTTACCTACCCTCACCAGACTCACTTTACTCCTGTTTAAACGTCGTCAACGATTTTTCCCACATGTCACTATCGTTTTTGTCACTAGAGCTCAGGAACTTCCGTCACTACTCCAGCGCAAGCAACACAACGGGAATTGTTTGTGCTATCACCATAGTTGCAGTGGAGGATACTTTGCGGTACGCGCATGCAATCCTTAGCAATTCGATGCGCTACACTGAGTTGAGGGGCTCCTGAATATTACTTCTTGCAAGCGCGTCCGCTGACACCTCCGCGCCGTACAGCAGAATCGATTTAGGGAAAGCGCAAGAAGCGGTCTTTTGGCTTCTCACGGACCCCCAACGTTCGGCATAAACCGTCAAAGCACCCTAGAAACCCTAGCGGTTTTGTCGGCTGTTCTCCTTACGTGCTCCGTGAAGGTGAGCCGTGAATCGATCCACACTCCTAGGTAGCGTACCACCGAACTTGTGTACATAACCTCACCCGCAAGGTTCAGGCCGAAGTCCCCTCTGAACCATCTCTGCCTGGTGAAAACGACCAGTCTGTCTTTTTAATCGCAAGCTCGAAACCGTGATCCCACAGCTACTCCGACACTATCGCGACCACTCACCGAATTTCACGCTCAGCCTTTTCTCGGGATCTTGTTGTGGCGTGCAGTGCCATTTCATTAGCAAAACCCGTCAGCTTGACCCCTGGAGGCATTTCAATGCGCAAAAGTTCATCATAAACCAGGTTTCATAAGTTAGGGCCGAGGGCAGAGCCCTATGCGACTCTCAACGTCAGGCGCCTTTCTCTTGGTCTATCCTTCGCGTCGTACTGGAGTACACGATCCTGGAGATAGCTATCCAGTATCTTTCTATGGTAATCCTGTACATTCTGTCACCTTAAGGCCATCATAATGTTGGACCATTTCGCCGGGTTAAAGGCATTCCTGACATCGAGATTCACCAGGACACAGATGCTCCTCCTCTTATAAGAGGGTTTCCCTGCCTCCTGAATAGCCTCAAGAACTTGAGCTACAGCCATAACCGTCGAACGCCCCTTTCGGAATTCGTACTGATTATCCGAGAGGCTGCCTTCTCCTCTTAAGCGAGTTCTTATCAGCCTCTCGAGCATTTTTCCACAATTTTCCACCATACCTAAGGGTTGGAATGACGACGGAACCAGGGGGGGTGGTTTGCCCTTGTCTAGGAGAACAAGCCTTTGGATCTTCCAACGCTTGCTGAACAGTCCAACGCGTAGGCACGCATTGAACATTACTAGAAAAACGTTTCGTTTCTCCACAGCTATGACCTTAAGAACTTTGGACAGCACTCCGTTTGGGCCAGGAGCTTTTCAACCCGGCGTCTCCGATGCCACGAACCTCAATTCATTGAGGGCAAAGATAGGCACTTGGTCTACACATATGTCCTCCCGCCTCCCATTGGGATACTCTGGGAAGAGGCCAGAGACCACCCGCTTCGAAAAGGAAGGTTCCGCCGGTGACTTCGGGTCTGAGCCGCGCAGTCTTTTTAATGCGATCTGGTAGTCCATGCGCCAGGTATCTTTATCTACCTCAGCGATGAGTTCGCGCCAGCATCGGTTCTTGCTCACCTTGATCGCCCTCACCAAGGCCTTTTTTCATCTTTGTACCCCGCGACAGCTACCTCGGCGTCTTCATGAGTTCTGTGTCACTGTGCAAGACGCCGAAGGTACTGTGCCTGATGGCGCAAGTTTGCAATATCTTCGGTTCACCAGTAACATGATCCTCAACCCCTCCTGGCAGACCTTTTTTGGCATATAAGCATCGCACCATTCCTTGACATATCTCATAGTGCTGCTCACAAGTGCCTTAACCTCCGTTGTATTTGTGATCTTGTTTAAATTAACAAGAGGCGCACTTACCATGGCTTTCCACAACAAATCTCGATTAAGTTTTGCCACATTTCACTCGAACACGCGCCTTTGAATCATTTCTCGCGGGCTTGCTCCACAATTTTCGTTTAACACAAAGCAGACATACTGGTGATAACTAGCCGTGTAGTCCTCCACGACTCGCCAGTCGGTCACCCGCGCCACCATTTGTGATGACACTAGTGTAAGGTCGATGATCGTGCCCCGGTTTCCAGGCCGCCTGAACGTTGTGGAACCACCAGAGTTTATGACGGTGAGATCTAGTCTTGCGGCCATCTCTAGCACTGCCCGCTCTCTGGGAATAGTTCTCGGCTCCCTCCAAGCAATGGCCTTGGAGTTAAAGTCGCCAGCCAGGAGTATGTCACCATTTTCCCTACACACACGAACAGCATCTTTGAGATCGGCAAGCCGTCCTCTAAAGACACCGATTGGGATATTAGGGGATTCGTAGTATTTTATAGAGGTCACGCGCCCACATCTGATCCACACTAACCCGTCTCCACCTCCAGTGTCGGACACTGAGAACTTGTCGCTGTGGATCAGGATGGACGCACATCCAGTACTGTCGCTGAACCAGCCACGTCCCGGTAGCGTGCGGGATGGCTTGTTCAAAAAGAGCCAGTCCACGATCGTGCACAAGCACGGTCCTATCAAGGTTTACCTGCAAGATCAGCGCCATTACCGCCAAGCTGCCCCTGCAGATGCCCGCAGCGCTTGACACCCAACAGTTCCAGTGACGTGTTTAGTGTCAGGCTTCGGGACCACGCTCTCGCACAGGTAGCAGCTCACTTCTTTTTTGGAGCAGCTGCGTGCTATGTGGCCCATTTTTCCACACCTCCAGCATGCCCCAATTCTGTCAGATCCGCCACACTGTCTGGCAATGTGGACGAAGTCCAGGCATCTGAAGCAGCGCTCAACTTTGGGCCGCATCCTGCAGTTTACCCAACCCCGCCGCAAATGGTTTAGTTTATCTAGGACTAGCGTCGCGGACGCAGGGGCCTTCCCGTAAGCTACCCTGTTGCCTCTTATTATTCCAGGTGCAAGCTTTACTACCAAATTGGGGAAAGCAGCTGTGTCAAATTGGCCTTTTACTGTCACCTTGACATCCTCCTTGGTCACCGTAGGATCCACGTCCCTTATTTTCCAGACGAGACTCGGGACAAAAGTCTTAGCCCCGTAAGCACCCGCCACCGCAACTTTCAATGTGGCCGTGAACGCATCGCGGTGCTCAGCATTGGCGTCACGCAGTTCGATGAGGACTTCTCCCGCTCTCGTCTCCCTAACTGACGCCACTCTCACCTCAAGCTGATCCAGGCTCACCCTTTTCATTTGGGCCAGGACTTCGGCGTACTTCCTGGCCTCAGCCTGCTTTACAAAGATTGCCTCTCGCCTGGCCCTTAAAAGACTTTTTTCAGCACCTCCAGGAGGTGAGGTCTTTCCCGAATTCCTGCTTGGGTCAGACCTCTCCTCTTTTTTCTTTTTTTTCTTTTCTTTGTGTTTTGGAATGGTCTTCCACTTATCTTAGTTGAGAGAATGACCGTCCCCGTTTCCTTTATTTGTGGGTGAGGTCCGTAAATGAGTCTTCGGACTGGACTCCGCCCGTCCCTTTCTTTTTTTTGGCTGTTGCACCGAATTTGTAGGGCTCGGGGAATCCCATTTCCCCTTTCTTTTCGACGGCTCGACGGATTCTGGGGGGGGGGGGGGGGCACAAAGATGTTACTCCTATAGTAAGGAAAAATATGGCGTTACTGGGACGAGAAAGGGATGACTCTGCTGCAGAGTCACACGATCTTGAGCTTGGTGAAGGATCTAAGCTATAATTGGAGGTCAAGTTTTGGAAAAGCGCTGACATCGCATTTGAGGTACTCGTGAGGGCGATGAATGACCTCAAGGTGCTTATAACTAAGCACCCCAACACGGCGTGGACCATAAAGGATCTTGTCAGGCTCGGAGCGACGGATGTAGGCGCCCTTAAGCGTTATCAGGATCGGCTTGAAGAAGCGGGAGAGCCAGAGATTGGTATAGAACCAAAAGAAAAAAGGAAGCGAAGGAGAGCAAGAGAAGTCCCAAGTCCTAAATTGACACCAGAAAAGGCCTCGAAAAAGCCAAGAGGGCTTGGCTTTCAGCCGCAACCGGAGCACGGCGTGGTTGGTGAAACAGGCAGAAGGAAAAATTGGACGAAGGTCCATAAAATAAAAAAGAAAAAGAAATCGGTAAAGGAAAAGGCTACGAAGGATATGATCCCAAAATTAGAAGCCAAGCCATTGAAGGCTTCTGAGGGAAAAAGTATGCCAAGGTCCTGGCCCTGATAAAGAGAGTCCATGTGGTCGAGATTGGGGCAAGCGTGGAATCAATCAGAAAAACGAGTACAGTACAGGTAGTGTTCTCGCCAAGTTGAGAGACACTACGTTTGACTGCCGCAAGGCGTTCACCGACGCACATTAAAACGCTGTGGTGGGTGCTGGCGGTGTGAGGACCCTTACCCCACGCTTGACATAGGAGATGAGAGACGTTAACCCTATGGTGATGGAGCAAGATGTGCAGGCTGCACTTAAAAGCTGTTTTGAGGAAAAGAAGGCCCCTGTCTTGGTAGTGCGGCTGTCGTCTGGCACTGTCAGGGGAAATCGGGTAGCCTACGTTAAGGCACTGGCGACGGTGACTACGATCCTTGACAAGATGCATCATATAAGGCTGGGCTGATTAAACTGCAGGATGCGGCCTAAAAATAATGATGAAGGCACCCCCACCAACTACAAGGTCTTGCAGCCCCTTAAGGGTGGTAGTAGTATTAGTAGTTTTTTTTTTTTGTAGAGGGAGAGGAAATGCATTGAGGCACACCCCAGGGACAGCAGTAGTGTTGGACTCAGTGGATTTTTTTTATTAGACCACCTATACCCACTAAAAACCCCCCTTCATGCTGCGTGGCTTTTGATTCACCCTGAAACTGCGTTAGAATTACTTCAGGGTGGAGCCACCAGGGAGACCATCTCGTCTCACAGCATTAACAAGCTAACTCGCCACCATTTGCTAGAGGTGCTAATGCTCCTGAGTCCTGAAAAGGACTCAGGGTCCCTGAGGACCAGCACTTTGTCTAGCGCTTCATAGTAGGCTACCTACTTAGCCAGCACCACTATAAGCTTAATGCTTTCCTTTGCTTATAGGTAAAAAGTACACAGCGCAGCGTGGGTCCACATAAGCCTGTCTTTTAACTCAAGGCCTTTTTGCCTTATTTTGATCCTGCTTAGGCCTCATCTCTAGCATCTTTTAGGGCTCCTCTAAATAAAGGGCAGCTCCTGCTGCCTGCTTCGTGTTTGTTGTCCATTGTTGGGCAAAGGAAGCACTGCCTGAACACTCTTTTTCCCGGTGGATTGAGCTTCCACACCGGAAACAAAGCTTGGATCTGTTCTTGTTCTTACAGTTGTCTGAGATGTGTCCATATCCCAGGAATTTGTAACATCTTGTTACTTCAATTCTTCTTCGTATTCGACAGCTTACGAAGCCAACTTGTAACCTGCCTTTCTCTTCTACTTCTCTGGCAGTTGCTTTGTCCACCGTTATTAAAGCCAGCCTCCGTCCTCTGGCATTTGGCTTTAAGAAAGCTACTTCTGGATCCTGGCTCTAAAGTCCAGAAGTCCTAACAAAGGCCTCTTTGACCTTATCTTCCTCTATAATAGCATTCAGGTCTCAGACCTCTAATATCACTTTTTTCTTGCTCATTTTGAGAGAACCCTGTCCGGCTATCGACTTCTCAATTTGCTGTGAAAATGCAGTAGCATTTTCTACACCTTTGGCCTTAATAAGTATGTATCGTTTTTTTGTAGTGACAACACTTTGGACTGCCACATTAGTCTTATCAGGTTCAAAGTTCGCTTTCATCGTCTTTACCACTTTTGCAAAGGTCTGCCCTTCGGCTATCTTCACTACAACTGTTGTTGTCGCATTCACTTTTTTCTTCTGGCTTGTTTTTTTATTTAGGAAAATTTCTTCTTGTCTGCCACTGCCTGTTTTCTTTTTCTTTAGAGGCATGATTTGCTGGCATTTCTCAGGGCTGTCGGATGGGCTCCTGTTTCTTTTACTTCGTTCTATTACCTTTAGGGCAGTGTTCAAATTTCTTTTCTGTACATGCCGTCGGAAATTATCTCGCCTTTGTTCCCTCCACTGCAAGGTTCCGAACGACAACTCCCAAGCGTTAGCACACACTTCACCTTCATGAAGAAAGACTTTTCTCAGCACCTCTGCCTCTTGAAGGTGTTAAAGCGCGGCTTTAAGCCCATTCTCAACAGCATTCGTTGTGTTGCCGTACTTATCGTTGATTAATTGTAGCGTCTCTGTAATATCTTTCGTTGCTGATTGGACTTTATGAGCCACTTGCTGTCACTTTACTCTGAGCTGAGCACCACTTTTTTCTAAAGAGGCAAGCTCCTCCTGGGTCTGGTGGCTAAATACTGACACGTTGCTGTCCTCGGTGTCGTTGGTGCCTTTGCTCGACAGACATTCTCTTCGTCCTTTGTCCGTAAGAAAGGGCCATGGAACATTAAGCAGTTTCTGATGTCCATGAGACACGTCTTTGTGCCCCCCCCCCCCAGAATCCGTAGGGCCTGCAACAGTCTCCCAGGCTTTCACCGGATCGGAACTGCCGGCGGATTCCCTCAGAGAAGTTACCGCCTGGGGTACTAGTTTTGCATCGACGTTTTTTATTTTGGCTTTTTTTTTAATTGTCACTCTGACCCGCGAAGGCCAGCACTACTCTTTTGTTCAAGAAATAAGTATTTGGAAAGAGTTAAAACTAGGGCAGCAGCCCTCTCTGATACCAGAGAGAACCGCTACTTGCTCAAGCTGGCCGGGAGTCACCACGCTCTCTCAATGCCCCCTTGGAGACTGCCCTGTCATTGAGTAACAAGTCTAAGAATAGTTTATGTAGGAAATGTATGTATATATATGTTTAAACACAACGGTTATCTTAGCAAGACGACTGGCGGGTGAACAGTCCCACGACCGTGCAGACAGCCCAACAAAACGGGCTGGCCTAAGGCACTAAGGTGCCGCCATATAGCCTCCTCAGTGGTAGTAAGCCTAGATTAGTCGGCCCACCAAGTCTTTTTTTTTCATGAGGCGTACAGCCATATCAGATGTGGTTACCCAGAATTACCTGAGCTTTATTATCTGGCTTCACTCGCCGCCAGGCCTACAACGCAAGCCCGGAAAAGGACCCGCCACACGCAACCCAGAACAATCCGTAAGTGTCCCTGTGTTTGTTTAGTGAGTTCGTGTGATGCATATATTTTAGAAGAATGTTTCAACCGCCGCTTACTACTGTACACGACTGGTGCTAGTTTTTATTGGCCCTTATCAAGCAATGGAGTGCCACCCACGGCAGCAGCAAAAAGCGTAGAACAAGGAGCACAAGCAAAGCCGGCCCATGCAGCCACACCGACGGAGACATGGGGCACTAGTCCCCCGTCCACACCACCGCAGATACACATGCCAACGCCACACACGTCTCTTGATCCACGCCCCCGACGGCCACCACAGACAGCCACTTCAGTTGCCGGTCGTCACCTAATATTTTAAGAGGATGCCCCTATGCGCAACCTTGGGAAGCGCCTGGTATAGAGAAACTAGCGGAAACCCCAGTCATATCGTTATGATTGGGTTAAATGTTTTCTTACGTTTAATGCATAAACAGTTGTCCAAATATCGGCATGCTACAATTACATGTAATTAATGCCTTGACTTCTGTTAATCTAAAGATAAATTGAAAGCCCATGAAAAAGATTTGAAGAATAAAAATAGTTGAAAAATTATTCTACCTTAAAAAGAGAAAAACAAGAACTTATTTGAATTTTTAAATCTAACATACGAGAACCAAGTCACTATTGTTGTTGATGCTTTCTGAATTATATTTGGAATCTGTTCAAAATAAATGTGCGTATTAACATTATATAGTGTATGGTATTGGAAATTACATCAAATGTTGTTCTGACAATACGAAACAAGAGTACCAAATTTATAGACAAAATGATAAAAAATTATGATGAAATACGTGTAAAATGGTTCGACATCATCAAAAAAGGTCATATATAATCTAGCTTTTTTATATCGTGTATGTAACCATCCCTTCAGTTCAGTCGATAATAAAGTAAGACATCACTGTCATCTGGGGTGTTTTCCGCAATTGTTACCAGCAAGTAATTTTAGGTTGCGCTCTACGTTACTAGCAGGTCAGTAAGTCAACTACCTTGAATTAACTGGCGCTCTGTTTCGTAATCGGGCCAGTTAAAACAGCAGACGACGTGAAAGTCAAGAAAAAACGTGAAGACTTTGTGAGAAGTTTTTGTTGCTGTTTTGCTGTTTATTGTCGTCTGCTTCTTTTACTGGCCAGATGACGGAACAGAGTGTCAGTTAATTCAAGGTAGTTGACTTACTGACCTGATGGTAACGTAGACCGCAACTTACAATTACTTGCTGGGGACGATTGTGGAAAGCACCCCCGATTAAAGAAAATATGTGTTTTTTCACTGTGATAATAATTATTACTATCCAATAAACTTAACTTAAAAGTACTTTTTTATTAAAGGTTTTAAGATCCTGAGTATAACAAGTACAAAAATAATTGTAGTAATTCTCGAATAATACCTATAATTATCTAAACTCATACGGTTACAATTCTCATTTGTTTATGAACGTACTTGCCTTGAATTTCCCTGGAAGGGTTCAACAAACTGTTATCAAGTTCAGATAAATTGAAAATTATAGTGTGTACATTTTAAAATGATAACAACTATAAGAAGAATTAAGTACATTCATTTAAAACAAAGGCATGTATGCTTACGATTATGTAACCATTTTTGAAAAAGGAGTTGAAAGAAAGTTACCAACAGAACAAGATTTTTGTAGCAGCTTATACAAAGCTCACATTATTCATAAGGAGTATGAGCATTTTTAAAGTATCTTAAATACTTTTTAACATTTTAACACTTGGATGAAACTCAGA
Organism: Copidosoma floridanum; assembly: GCF_000648655.2. The sequence continues at coordinate 526,142 of NW_019379596.1, forward strand.
TATATACATTAAAACTGATATACTTCTACTTATCAAAGTTTCCAAAAGTTTTCGGAACTGTCTTAAAGTATCTGAGTTAAACTCAGTTTAGTATTATACAATATTTGTATTAACTTGGAATGCTTTGTTGAAATACTAAGTAACTAAATTTATAATTGAATAATAATAACAATAATGCAGTAATAACAATTCATTAAGGGTAAGACTTGAATTGTTAACAGATATTGACATAATTATGTTTCTTGAGCATAGCATACGTGGTGGCATCAGCCAATGTTGTAACTTCTATGCTAAAGCAAATATTGCATCCATGTGGAATGGGAAATATGATGATTTAGATAAAAAATATCTCATATTTTAAGATATCAATAATTTGTATCATTGGGCTATGATCCAACCATTGACTTACGCAGATTTTAAATAGATTGAAAATATTAGCTCAAGAGGTATTTTTAATTTTAAAGATAATGCTGAAATTAGGTATATACTTAAAGTAGATCTTGCTCACCCTGAAACCCTCTATAACGCACACAAGGATTTGCCATTTTTTGCTAAGCACATGACGCCTCCAGGATCCAACAAAAATAATTATTGACTACTCTATATGACAAAAAAAAATATGTCATAAACTATGAAGCGCTTAAGAAAGCTGTAAGTCATGGTTTCCATGTAACAAAAATTTATAGAACCATACAGTCTGATCGTCAATCTTCGTTACAAATATATATATACCTAAACAACCAAAAACATCAAAATGCAAAAATGACTTTAAGAAGATGATGTACAAGTTATTTTGTAATGCTGTATATAGTTTGACTATTAGCAATTTAAACCTATTTTAGAAAAGGCAAAGGCGTGAAAAGCTCTATTCTAAGGGCTACGATAACCTTTGAAGATTACAACATCTGTCTGTATAAAGAATTTTAGCATCACTTTACGGCAAACAATGATGAGATCGCCTTATTATTAGTTACTTACTGAAACAGAAACGAAAATTGCTTTAAGTGTGCCTAACCGCCTAAAAAAATTTTATTACTACGTCTTCAAAGGATCTCATTCACAAGGTAAGTATCTGGTTGCTTCGTTTTTTGCAGTTCTTACTTATAAATCCCTCCAGAAATAGGCTAAACTTTATAACCTTTGAATTGATAAGATTTGATGTTGCTACCCTTGTAATTATAAATATTTCTGTCAACAAACTCAGTGTACTACCTTTTCTAAATGCTTGTTGCATTTTTCTCATCCATATATTATCACTAATTTTAAATTTTGGCTTCCTGCTACCTTGACATATTTTCTAATCTTCTTCAAGACTTTAGCTTCATTTTCAGATGTATTGTTTTACAATTTCTAACAAATTATTCGATGTTTTAATTGTTATAAAGTTAAATGAACGTTGGAAACAAATTAAACTACACATAATTATCTTGTGAATTAAATTTTTTAAAGTACGATTAATCTATCGTTCATGTAAGCTTTGAGATGGCCGTTACGTAAAAAGAAAATTCATTTTAAATTTTTAGTTTGGATGTTTACTGTCACTTATTCTGTTTCTAATGTCGAATGTATTACTGCAACTACTTCTTTAGCCGCTTTTTTCGCAAAAGGTACAGCCCATACGTACTTAAAAAAAAAGCTATTCCAGTAGGCACATACTGAAACCGTTTATTTTTGGAGGCGTAAGGCTGCATTTTTACAAACTCTGCTTCTATGTCCCATCTTAACCACGAATGCTTCATTTCCTGTGAGGGTAATTAATCCGCGTCTTACGTCTTCAGTTATTGACTAAATACATGAACTCTTTCTAAATTCTAAAGTAGAACTTTCGTCCATCAATGTATATGTATATGAATATATATATAAATANTTTGCATTAAACATCATTTTCAATTTAGAAAGTTTTAAGACAGCCTACTTTACGATACTTGACATACACTTTTATTTATTATCTATGTCAAGTGAGTTGCAGTAAAATTAATGATCTGCCATTTTATATTGACCACCATTTTTAGTTTCGAATGCTTTTACATATTTCAAAGAATATTTATTATTATATACTATTATTTATTACCCATATTGAAGGGATTTAAAAATTATATATCTACATCGTTATCAATAGTGACTTATGCCGATAAATTATGTAAACAAAGGTTATAATGAGGAAAAAATTGTACGTATGCAAACTGTCCTCATAACTTTTCAATGTTGTAAGTGTATATTCTAAAAGCACGTGAAGTCTTCATAAGTCATCTTACATAAAGATATACATTTACGTAATAATGGTGCCCCATTGTTAGGTTAGATAGGTAGTCTAGATCAGGCAGGGAGGTAGGGAAAAGAGATCATTTATTTTACTACAACTCACTTGACATGGATTTTAAATGAAAGTGTATGTCAAGTATTATAAAGTAGGCTGTCTTATATCATTCTAAATTGAAAATAATGTTTCAAGCAAAGTAGCATAGTAGTAGAATAGAATCTTAGAGAGATAAAATCATAAAAATATGTTAGAACTCTTAATTTAAATCTGTGTAAAATAAGTATAAAATTGTTTTGTGTCTAATGAAAAGCTTACCATGCACTAAATCGTAGAACAATTCAATGCATGTAATTTGTCTTAATGAGTACATTTTTTTAAACTATTTTTACAGGAAATAATTTATTACTGGAAATTAATTAATAAATTTTTATAATACTAACTGAGAAATTATTAATTTATCATGTCTTTATATGTCTTTCTCTTGCAGTTATTATAGCAATTATGTGTATAAAATTCAAAAATATTAAACACGCTGATTTTTTACATGAATCAGTGATTTAGCTTTCGAATAGAATTGAAAAAAAACATTCTGAAGCTCTACAAAAATGTTTATGGAATTTTGTATGAACTTGATTATTTTTATTTCATCACTAATACTTCCTTGAATGTTATAAGAAAAAAAAATGTTGTTTCTTAATAGTCATTTCATAATCGCTAGTAGAGTTTAAAACGGTATGTACATGAATTTGTAAATTATAATATTATGGTGTTTTCAGATATGTATTAAATCAAGAAAATAGAGTTTTAATAAACGCATAAGAAAAATGTTATAATTGACTTACAAACTTGGATCTTCTGATGAATCACTCTCATTGCTTCGATCGGTCATGAAGTTACTAATGTCACTATTACTTTTATTTTTACCATTACTTCCACTTTCATCAATACTATAATCTAACTTATTTTTATTTTCATTTATGTTTGGTGAATCCCTTTAAATTATGTTTATATACAATCTTTTAAATTTAATTAAAAAACCACAGAAAATAAATATGTTACTTACTTGATAAATTTACTAGCTCTTTTAGATACGTGTTTATCACAATATTTTTTACATCTACTTTCCACGTTCATGAGAGATATTAGATATTCTAACGGACTATGCTTAAGGATTTAAATACGCCATGAAACTATAATACACGTATAAAACGTGTGTTACACATTAGAAACTTACGCTACACATGTAAGCTGAATGAAAGGAAGCCTGTCAGCAAATATATTATTGTGAACGTTTTCACATGTAATACTGAAAAATATTTATCGTTTTTGTGTATCTGTTTGCTTATACAATATGTTATTTCTGTGAATAATATGCGCCATTTCTGAAATGAAACGTCTGTGATCTAAATCTAGGTTCTGAATCTAAAATTTTTATTGCCCATACGTTCCGCTATTTCTATTTCCAACCTTGTCTTAGTTTATCCGGTACACTTGCAATGGCAACTACCATAACACATTTTATATTGAAATTTGGTATTTTCCAATACATTGATTCAATCATTGCTCAGAAATGTATTACATTAAATTTTATTATTATTTTGTAAAATTTATTTAAAACTAATTTTTTTTTAATTTTAATGAAGGTTAGAACGATAAAGTTGAAGCTCAAGTCTGTGTTACTAGTATTTATGTGTACCGATGTAGTATCGTTATGGTCAGGGATCTGAGCTGATCTTTCAGTAATAGATTTGCAAATAAATAATAAGGGAAAATTATTGGCTAGCAGAATATTAATTGAGTCTTATATTTTTTATTCACAGAACTAAGAAAGAAAAAGCCTTAAAGATCTGTCTTTTAAGTTGTAACTAAGACCTGTTTTTGGTGGATAGGGCAGAAAGATAAGTAATTTCTGAATTGGCCCTTACCGGTAGGGATTTTATGGCAATCGATAAATAGTTTTTCATGGGAGTTTCAGATTAGAGATAACTCTAGAAAGTTGATTGTGTAGCAGGTATTTTTTTGGGAATTCAATAAAAGATTTGATGTACTGAGAAGTTCTATGGTGAACCTAAATAAACTATTGTAACTGTTTAATTATTTATAAATATAATCTATCATTTCTAGCAGTGCTTAAAATATTAAATCATTCACATATCTACAATGCAGTATTATGCGTGCTCCACACCATTATGTGCAATGATGTTCTAGATCTTGTATGCCTAGATCTACTAGTCTATAGAGCTGCCTATAGCAGCATTATTTCTTTTTAATTCTGATTGTTGTAAGAACAATATTTATTTAAAATGACTAATCTAATAATGAAAAATTTATTTAGTACACGGTAAGCGTTTAAATAAATATGAAAAAATTTTTAAGTTGTTTAACGTTCAGTAGCATAGTGGTAGAATATAAAGTAGGCTATCTTATAACATTCTTAATTGTAAATGAAATTCTACACAGACTTCAATTAAGAGTTCGAACATATTTTTGTAATTTTATCGCTCTATGATTCTACTTGACATACACTTTCATTTAATATCCATGTCAAGTGAGTTGTAGTAAAATTAATGATCTGATATTTTATGTTGACCACCATTTTGGGTTTTGAATGCTTGCACATATTTCAAAGAATTTTTATTAATATATACTATTGGTTAAAACCCATATTGGAAGGGTTTAAATACTATAAAAAATTCATCATCTTGTATCGACTACCATTATGAGAATTTAAATGGGGCCACAAAAGTTAAATGTATTCTACATCTTAAANTAATTTTCTGTGAGTAACAAGATGTTTGTTTTGATTCAGCAGCTTATACATGCTATTGTATTGGGCAGACCCATCAAAATAAAACAAAACAACACTATTTTCACACCATCTATTGGTAAATATCTTAAAGCGTCTTTTTTTTTAATGTGAAACATCTATAGGCACGCGTGATCGTGGTGAGTAAACGTGAGTGAAGCGTGGTGATCGTAACGGAAAAACGTTACAACAAATTTATATATGTACATTGCATACATAGTATGCTGTACAAGGAAAGTGTGCGATTGAGATGATGAAAGGAATCGAAGAACATAGCCCAGAAATTCTTCAGTCCCTCTCTCACTGGTTGCGGATGTAGCAGGTACAGCTATGGATCATAGAAGTATAATGCCTATATTTACACACCTACACGCGTAGTCAGGCACATACAAACGTAGCTGGATTTTATTATGTTTCTGGTGAAAATTATAAATTTTATGCGAAAAATAATGGTTTTTTAAATTTTGGGGCACTTTGGGGGATTTTGACTGCCCCCCCCCCCCCCAGTACCGTATCGACACTTCGGACCAATTTTCTTTTAATCTACGATTCAAAATCTTCAAAATGAAAAAAAAACCTGAACATACGAGCTTCCTGTCGGGAACTATCTTATTTGAGAAAAATTTTCCTATTTCGTCCTACTGTGCACCGCCTCTCTCTATCCAACCCTGACAGGCCACGGTTGCATTGGAGGACGCGCGCTGGTGGTAGCTACAGCTTGAAGTAGCTGGGTACAAGCTGGGAGCGCTATATAACCCTGGTGCTACCCACATTTACATGCGAGCAGTCGGGATCCAGATAGCGAACTCCTGCGGTTGTCAGCTCCACCCCACGCTAGGAATTGTGGCGATGGCCGACGGACGACCGTCACGCACTTTAGGCCTCGTCACACTACTCTTTGAGCTTAGAGGGGTAAAACAAGATGTAGACGTCGTAGTACTTCCTGAAACAGACGCTAATTGCTACGTTGCTGCTAACTCTATCCACGCTTTTGGGACCGTCCACGATCCTGTCGATAGAGTCCTGGTACCAAAAGGACAAGTGACCAGGGTTTCTCTACCCTATCAAAAACTTCAATGCTGAATCAACGTTGATTCCATGAATGACGGAACACTGAAATCAGTCGTAATTTACATGGTTGATTCAACACTGATTTAACGTTGAATCAGCGTTGAATTAGCGTTGATTCAGCGTTGATCAAAACGTTAAAATAAAATTTTAAAAAATTAAAAAGTAGTATAATAACATTTGGAGCAGATATATTGACGTAAATGGAGGTACTATCCTTATGGTAACACCAAAACAGGGGGGTTTGGTTATTTGATGTGAAACTGTATTGAATACGCATTATATTTTTCTATTATTAAATTAACGTTTAAATCAACGCTGATTCAACGCTGATTCAACGTGACCCATCAAGCAGAAGTGCTACCTGGTATCAAATAAGATCCAGGAGGTAATACAAGCACACGTGAGTAACATTCTCAAAAGTGGCGTGATTAAGCCATCCAATAGTGGGTGGGCAAGTCCCATGGTCGTGATACGCACGAAGGATGGAAAGTATCGTTTTTGCGTTGACTACCGGAAGTTAAGCTCTGTGACAACACCCAATGCGTATCCATTGCCACATATGAATACCATTCTACGCAAGCTGAGAAAAGTGCATTTCATTTCGATTTTTGATCTGAGCAGCGCGTACCACCCGATACCACTAGCCGAGAAAGCTCAGTCGGTAACAGCATTAACCATGCCAGGCAAGGGACTTTTTCAGTTCTGCACTGGCGACGTTTTAGTGGCTAATCGATAGCGTCATTGGGCCAGAGCACGAGCCCTATGCCTATGCCTACCTTAATGACATAATAATTGTCACGGAAACATTCGAGGAGCACCTTAAATCGCTAGAGCACGTGCTGAAATACGTTTGTGAAGCAGGACTCACTCTCAACCGAGTCAAGAGTGAGTTCTGTCAATCTGAGGTGAAATACCTCAGTGTCCTCGTAAATCGAGATGGTTTACAACCAGATACAGCTTAATTAGAACCAATTACGGCATTTTCGGCACCAAAGAACCTGAAACAACTTAGGCGGTTCCTAGGCATGGTTTCATGGTTCCGGAAGTTCCTGCCAAACTACTCGACGGTACTAGAGCCGATCAACAAGCTGTTGCGTAAGGATCAGCCGTTCAACTGGAAAGACGAACAACAACGATCTTTTGAACAGACAAAGGCGTTGCTGACGTTTTCGTTTGTGCTAAAACGACCTGACCTCAAGAGTTCATACATGGTGCAAATGGACGCCAGTGACTCTGGACTTGGCACCGTATTGTCGCAAATAGTCAACGGACAGGAAAAAGTGCTGAAATTTGCGAACCGTTCAATGACATCGGCTGAACGAAATTACAGCGTAACAGAGTGAGTATTTCTCTTGGTTTTATGGAAACGCTTTAAAGTCGTGATCGATTACAGCAGTCTCTGGTGATTGGTTAGTATTTACAACCCGACTGTCAAAATGGGCCATGGAGCTTCAAAGCCATGGCTTCGAGGTTGAAAACCGGAAATGGACGCAAAACTGCGTACCTGATGCCCTGTAACAACTGAGGATGATGAGAATGGCACTGTGGCAGCGCTAGAATGGGAATCCCCAGCTGGAGATCCTTTGTACCAAGAGATGGCACAAAAGGTATGGGACGACCCACGGGATCAACCACCATGAAAAATCATCGGGGGATATGTATACGCGTATCGCCCTGACTCTACGGTTGACAAATCTCTGGGCAAGGCAATTTCAAATATTGCAAACCAGACAAGTTTAATGTAAATTTACATAATGGGAAATAATACATAAATAAACAAAAGATGTAATGCGCTCTTTTTCGACGAATAAATAAATTATGAAAGGAGATAACTATGCAGTTAATTAAATGCACTAAGTGAAGAGCTTGACAAGTCAGTAAGCTAACGATAATTTTCTGTGAGTAACAAGATGTTTGTTTTGATTCAGCAGCTTATACATGCTATTGTATTGGGCAGACCCATCAAAATAAAACAAAACAACACTATTTTCACACCATCTATTGGTAAATATCTTAAAGCGTCTTTTTTTTTAATGTGAAACATCTATAGGCACGCGTGATCGTGGTGAGTAAACGTGAGTGAAGCGTGGTGATCGTAACGGAAAAACGTTACAACAAATTTATATATGTACATTGCATACATAGTATGCTGTACAAGGAAAGTGTGCGATTGAGATGATGAAAGGAATCGAAGAACATAGCCCAGAAATTCTTCAGTCCCTCTCTCACTGGTTGCGGATGTAGCAGGTACAGCTATGGATCATAGAAGTATAATGCCTATATTTACACACCTACACGCGTAGTCAGGCACATACAAACGTAGCTGGAGAAAACAAAAAGCGTGTGTCAAGTGTCTGCAGAAATTTCATCATTGCCTCCAAACCTTTGTACCTAATGCAATACTAGTACCTCTAAAACGTATTTAGCGTCGCTGAGCTCAGTATGTACGTGTTTTAATGTGAAACATCTATTGGCGCGCTTGGGGGCTCGACCAATGCGATAAAGCGACCCATTTGATGGCACGATATACGGTTAAACTCGGCTTGGCTTGGCTTGGCTAAACTCTTGATCTCTTTCTCCACGTGCTTAATGCTACCCCTTTCTCATTTGTAAAGTGTACTTTACTACCCGTATGGTTGTGGCTGTATCGGAAAGTATATAATAATTAAATATTATATATCTATTGTAAATATAGCGTATACATACATATTCGCATATATACATGTATATATATATAAAAAGAATACATCTTAAGCATTTGAATTCTACCGCATTAGTCAAGTAGGTAAGTCAGAATAACAGTAAACATAAAAGGTGATAGGACAAGGTGACTAAGTAGATTAGAAAGGAACGATCGTGATCAGAGCAATATTAAAGAAAGCTAGTTATTGGAAATAAGTTGTGAGAGACAAGATTGTAATCAACAAACATTGAATGTTGTTTTTCAATTTTACAGAGAAACGTTTCAGTGTGTTGTTATAATAATCTTGTCCCAGATTAACAATAAATAATATATTATAAAACAACATTCTCGTTTAAGGAGATAAGAAACCATGAAAAAATTGAAATTTGAATTCAAAATGAGAGGTAGTACAGATGAAAAATCAAATATTCTTTGCATAACCTTAATTGAAACTCCAGATAAAAGAAAGTTTATTTTGCCTGATGAAATACAACCAGCATCATTACATACAAGAATATCAGGTCACGAAGTATTTGCAAAAGTAAAAAAAAGTAGAACAAAAAGAGATCAATTCAGGAAAATCTGGATAACATCAACTGAACAGATTAGAACAGATTACCTCGATGAAGATGAAAATTTATAGTTCAAGGACTATTACTTAGAAGAATCAACAATAAATACTAATATAGTCAATGAGTCTGCACAAACTACAACATTGGAAAAATGAATAGAAAAATTGATTGAAACTAATCAAAAGTCAGAAAAATCCATTGAAAATATTGCAAAAGAGTTAACTTTCAATAAAAATAACAATAAAACACTAAATGCTAGTCAATGGTTAAAAGAATTTGAAGGTAAATGCAACAGATTCAACGTGACACAAGATGAGAAAAAGATTAAACTGTTGAAGCTTTTCCTAGACAAATCATGTGTAGACTGGTATGAATGTGTCTTAATTAAACTGACTATTAACTCACAATGGTTGGACTGGAAAAGAAAATTTTGTGACACTTTTGCTAATAAAGGTTGGAGCCCAATCAGGTATGCAATTAATTTTAAATATCAAACAGGATCATTAATAGAATACGCATTAAGGAAAGGAAAGTTAATGTTAAAAACAAGGAAAAACATTGATGTGGGCACACTAATTAATTTAATTGCAGTAGGTCTACCCAACTATGTAAGCGATAAAACAGATAGAAAATCTTTAATTCAAACAGAAGATCTATATAATGAATTAGGTAAATTAGAACACCTTACCTATAAAAAAACAAATAGTTCTGAAATAGTAAATGAACAAAGTCAAAAAGTAAAAACACCTTGTATACTATGTACAAAAAAGTTTCACAAATTTCATTTTAATCCAGTAGAAAGTTGTTGGTATAAAGACAAACAGAAAAAAAATAAACAACTCTCCAATAGACATAGAAACAGAAGAACAAGATCCAAAAAACTAATACACACACCATTGATTGAATTAAATGTTATAATAAATAAAGAGTTCGTTATAAATGGAGTATATGATACAGGATCAAATATATTACTCATTAATGCAAAAACACTAAAATTAAAAGTAAACACTGGGTACAGGAAAGAATAGTCTAACATTTTTCACGACTCAAAACTAACTCCGCTAGCAGTCGACACGGACCATGTTGCTAAAGACGTTTCTCTCTCCTGAGGGGGGAGATATATGAAGAATACATCCTAAAAATTTGAATTCTACCGCGTTAGTCAAGTAGGTAAGTCAGAATAACAGTAAACATAAAAGGTGATAGGAGAAGGTGACTAAGCAGATTAGAAAGGAACGATCGTGATCAGAGCAATATTAAAGAGAGCTAGTTATTGGAAATAAGTTGTGAGAGGCAAGATTGTAATCAATAAACATTAAATGTTGTTTCTTAATTTTACAGAGAAACGTTTCAGTTTGTTGTTTAAATGAAATTTTCAAATTGTATTGACTTCGAGAATCGAACTACATCTTTAGCATTCGTAGTAGGGGACCTTGTCAATTGTACTATGCAGCATGCCAATCCAAATTTTGTTCTTATAATTTATTGACAGCAACCAAGAAGCTTTTCACTTTGAAAATTGATCTATAATTGGGCATTTTTTATATTATATATAATAAAGCGTGCCAATTTCTGAGGAAATAGTTATGATTATTTTTGAGTAGTCTATTAATGTTAAAATTTTGTAAAATTGTGTTGAAGTTCGTTTTGCTTATATCTTTTAACGATTTGATATGCAGAAAAAATGAAAATACCAGCGTGTAAGGCGGAAAATTATCTATACATTAGATTTTTCAATTTTGTTTTTACGATCGCAAAATGTTAGGAAAAAAAAATTAAAAAGGCATTTCGGCAGTACCTGTAAGAGGTAATTAGATAGAGCCATTGATCGTCTGCTCTCGCTCGCTCTCTCACTATCTCTCTCTCTCTCTCTCTCTCTCTCTCTCTCTCTCTCTCTCTCTCTCTATTGTACGAATACAGGTAGGTCTCTTTTGTGGCTTTTTTTAATACTTTGTGCTTTTAGTAAATAATTAATTAATATTAGAATTAGTATTATTTTTTCACTACTTTTAAAAAGTTTTTTCTCTGTGATCAAAGTTATTTTAAAATATCAATATTTTAGCATTGTGCAAAATTTTTCTAGGTATTTCCAATTATGTTTATCCAAACTCCATCTTAACTTGTCTTTAGGAAAAAGCCAACCCAACGAAATTTGCGTACGTACGCAAATACGTACAGTGAACAGGTATTCAAATCCAAAAAGAGACAGAGAGACAGAGAAAGTAATACACACGAACGTTTGGTAAACTTATGTATGTACCTATGATTAGGTAGGTCGCATAGAAAATCTTTGCCGTCTATTATTGTTCTGTCTTGTTTTCGTTGTTTTCATGTTAAAAAAAAAAAAAAAAAAATACCAACATAATTTGCTTTTCCCTAATCTATGATATTCACTGATCAAATCATCACCCTGTTTCGCAGGTCTCTTGGACCACGTAATAGCCCTGGAGATGATGTCACTATTCTGACGAAAACTACTATTTTCATCATAGAGAATCAAATACTACCGAGTTCAATAACACATTCTTTAAGGTTTCACTGGTTGCGGATGTAGCAGGTACAGCTATGGTTTTAAAGAAAAAATTAAATAGTATTAATATTAAAATGGCAAAAAAAAATCTTATTCTAAAATGCAAAGAACTTTTCTTACTAGTACTTTCGCCTTCTTTAAATTTATTTTCGTAATTGAAAAAAAAGATTCTTGAAAAAAGTATACAACAAAAGAACTTTTGTCTAGAACGTTGTATTAAGATCTTTTTCTAAAGAAAAATTGGAAAGTGTTGCCCAATTACGAACTCTGCTCAGTGAGTAAGCGTGTAAAAATTAAAAACATTGTAGTGGTTGGAAAAGTAGGTGGTGGGTGGGATTTTTTAAATGAAAACTATTTTATAGTAAATCTCACACGAATGTTTTGTAAAATATTAATTACTAAGCCGTATAAAATAATACTTCCTTTACTTTAATAATATACACTTGGCAACTTTTACAAACTTCAAATAATTCTGCTTACTTATTTGTTGGCAGGTTGGTTTTAAATTAAAAATTTATGTTATCGTCAAAAAAGTAATTGGTCTTAATAAATAAGGCAGAAATTTAACTAGCATGTTTTTAAATGTTACATAATATTTCTCCTAAAACAAATACGAACATACTATCATTTATTTATATTTTTTGTAAGAAAAAAACTATTTGTCTTCCCGGAAGCAAAGACTTGCCCATGCAGTCTCGTGTGCGTGAAGTGTTTAACCAACTCACCCATACAAAGCTCAAAATCTTATAGTAAAATATTATACTTTAGCGGTTAAAAGTGGGTGAAGCTTAAGTTAAAGTTAAAGAGAAAGCGGTTCTACTTACTCGTGGGCAGTGTGTGAAAGATAGAGAGTGAACCTGCATACAAGTGTACGTGAAAACGCTTGAGTAGTTGGAAACACTGTTTCAGAGTTACTGAGAGAGCTCAAAACAGCTTGATTACATTTTTGATTAACGTGCCAATTATTAGCCTTGTCCTAGCCCTGTTTGTAATTTATATATATGTATAATTATCGGAGATTCTGTCGTAGGTGGCTCAAAATAAATTCAAGAATCGTTAAAAAAATGGTTGAAAAAAGAATTTTTCGTAGTAGTTGTCCTCGAGTACTGTTAACAACGAATATCCTAATTGAATTCACTATAAAGTTTCTGGATAGAAAGATAAACGGTATTTTGCATAAGTCAGTTATTTTTAAAAAGTGTCTGCTTCTAATTCGTGTAGCTAACCTGTTTTCGTAATTAAAGTGTTATTACCCACATTAAAAAGTTGTAAGGATCAAACTCTAACGATTAAAAAAAAATTTCGTTCCATTTAGTGTCTCCGTTCAAAAATTGTAGCTGTCTACAAAAAAGCAACAAGACTCGCTAATAATGCAATTTCGTAGATTTTGGCCAAAAATTCGTAATTAATAAAAAAAACGCTATAACTGCTAATCATTTGCATCAAAATCAAAAAAATTTTCTATTTAATTATTAAAGCTTTATTTCAACAGTTAGTTTAAATAATTTTAGACCACCTAAAACAGTGAACTCCTTCGCTAATAGTGTTAGACGTGGAACTAATGTTTATTGATGTATCTCGCGAGAAAAGGTCAATTACATCAAACGCCAAAATATGTGTCTCGTGTTTTATCTCAACAATAGCGGAAGAGAGGTTTTATAAAGTTCCGATGCACAAAAGCTAGGAAACAAGACACTTCCACCCCTGAACGGTACAGAAGTCATATTTCGTGCTTTGAAGTACTATTGCAGCTCGTAGACCTAATATAAACAGTTTTTTGCTTACAAAACATATCTCCCTAATAAATAGAATAAGAAAAAAAAAATTTTTTCAACTATATGACTAACAGAGTGGTGGATCAAGGGGGAAATGGAATTGATCAAAATTTTTGTTCACGTGAAAATTGAGAATCAAAATATGTGCCAATTGAAAAGATTGTAATTGGTTACAACTTTAGAGTGTGCATGTGTCTTCTCAGTTGTGAGATTAAAAAAGTGACCATAAAAGGTGTTATGAAACACAACAATGTGATTTTCTAAGTGATTTCCACTATAACCGACATTTCAGTTCAAATCATTGGATACTTGGGCTGAAAAATAAATGGTATTATGAAAGAAATAAAACATATGACGTCTACACTTGACAACATACGTGTGAGGATATGGCAGAAAAGCTTATTTCCTTGCAAGTAATAGCTTTTGGGAGCAAAATTGCGGTTTAAATAGGACATGGAAGTGATATTTTGACTTTGTTCTCTTAATTATCTCGTTAAGGACTCAATGTATTAGCTTGAAAGATTTTTCTAAAAAAGTTTAGCACTTTAAACATAATTTTACGTAACTGGAACATTCAATTTCAGTTTCTTGTAGTGGCGTGAGCTCTGGACACGTAATTGGTCACTTATTCCAGCATTATACATGTAAACACACGAGTATAAAAAATATTTTTTGCTGTATTTTTGATTCATTGGCATGATTACAGACATGATTATATGTATATACTTTAAAAAAAAATACTATAAGTTGTTTTCGTTGGATAAGTGCCATCGTCTCCGAGGCTATTTTGCGGCCCAACGAACCAGCAAAGCAGAGCTCTTGGGATGTTAGATAGCTGCGGAGCGATAGAATTTATGTGGTAAATTCTATTTTTTCTTCTGAGGGCACAACTGACTCTAAAAAACGCCTGAAGTCGAAAAATAAAGTTTTTAACCTTTTTGAGTAGTTTAATATTTTCTTATTTAAAAAAAACAACTTTTCTTTTCGTTTAAAAAAGCAGATCATAATGGATTAAATTGGTTTTTGTTATCTTTTTAAACTTCAAGTGAGTTATACAAAATGTTTTCAATCCAGACTCATTTATTATTTTTATCTTTGTTTATTCTAAAATGCAAAGAACTTTTCTTACTAGTACTTTCGCCTTCTTTAAATTTATTTTCGTAATTGAAAAAAAAGATTCTTGAAAAAAGTATACAACAAAAGAACTTTTGTCTAGAACGTTGTATTAAGATCTTTTTCTAAAGAAAAATTGGAAAGTGTTGCCCAATTACGAACTCTGCTCAGTGAGTAAGCGTGTAAAAATTAAAAACATTGTAGTGGTTGGAAAAGTAGGTGGTGGGTGGGATTTTTTAAATGAAAACTATTTTATAGTAAATCTCACACGAATGTTTTGTAAAATATGTAATTGAATTAATCTTACATATTAATTTTAAAAACTAAACGATACACAAATGTTTTATGATTGTTCTGTACTGTTAATTCTATTTGATTTAAAATTCATGCCATTAAAAAAATTGGATCAAACAGATACAAACCATAGCATTCTAAAAATTTTTTAATGATCACTGGCGGGCAAGCTTGCTACTATGCTAAATGAAATATTTGAGCGAAGTTTACTTTGGTTATAGCTTTGTTTGAATTTGTAGTATAAAATGCGATATTTGGCTTCTAAAAAGTTTGTAATGCTTTGAAGATACGAACATTACATGGCTAAATCAAGTGAGTTACATTTGGATGAAGTAAATGCAATTTAAAACACTTAGTAACATAAAAATCAGATGATTTCATACTCATGTGTGACTTGACCCCATCAAATAGTAGTTTGACTGGAAACTCGACACCTCATTCAACATGAGTTTTATAAAATTCCCTTGTTATGTTAGTATTGTATGGATCTTTATTTATCTAGTCACGTACTGAATGTTCTACCAGAAAATTCTTAGGCACATAAGCTGACACATTTTTAGGTGGAAACCTTCCATATATATTACCAATCATTGGGACAATATCTTGTTCATTAGCACTGTAGCAAGATGAAACAGTTTCTTTTCCTTTTTCTTGCCCAGGAGATACGTAATACATATCCTTTTTTTCAAAGCAAAGTCGTTTAACAGTTTTTGGGCACGTTTTTATTTACTCCAGTTTCATTCAAATTAAAAATCCTCGATGGATCTTCTAGAATACTTAATGCATTTTTTTTTAATAAATATTATTTAATATCTAAGCACCATTTCCTTAAATTCAGCTCACTAATACAAGCCCTGCCTTTTGATAAAACTTTTGTATGCTTTAATCCCATTTCTGGATGTTGTTTTAAAAAAGTTCTAGCCATTTATCACCATGTATATAATATATATTGTTATAAAACAGATTTTTTCGTGGCGATTGATCCAACACACTTGTAATTGTTACCTTAACACCTGTAGGGTGCATAGCGTAACCTACAGCAGCCTTATAAATGATCCACTATTTTATTCTTGCTTCTTATTTTGTTATTAAAAATGGGAAAGGGTCCCTTTAACTTCATACACATAAGCCTGAACATAATTTATTTAGTAACGTTTCCTTAGGTATTAAATAATTCAAACAAGCTTTATTGATAATCAGACTTGACTTCATCAAAGTTTTTTTGCAGAGCTTCTACAGTATGCTGAGAAGTATTGCACAAGCGCTTTTTTTACTGCCTCTTCCATTTTGTATCATAGTTTTTTTTTTTTCTTAATTTTGATCATAACTTATTAACAACTTATCGCAACTAATTAATTAGTATACTTAATTTACTCTGCTTAACGTAACAGCTAATGCCTATTCATCAACTAGATGTACAGCGGCTAGACGTTAATCGGTCTTAACGAGACGTTCATATACTTTCAAAATGGCTTTGAAATGTGTTCAGTAAGTAACCGTCACATTTTATTTATAATTTTATTTGTTTCAATAACTTATTTGTCTGTCACGCTTGTGTTACACTGTTCATATCATTTTTAAAGCTGCCACCTTATTTCTAGGCAAATCTGATTTAATAGTTTAGTATTTTACAGTATTAGATATCAGATTCTTTCTTGATGTTTACCCAAATTCATAGGATAATCTCTAGATCATGGATTTTCTGTTACATTGAATTTTTTTTTAAGATTACAAACCGCATGAATTACTTTTAAAATCAAGGATCCCCAAAACATTAGCACCTATGACAATAAAATAAAATTGACGAGTTTATTAAAATAAGTGTAAGTATAAGAAGGATTTTTTTTCCATTAGTTAATCATTGGTAGGTGGTCAAATACTAGATACTTTAGCCTACAAAAAGCAAAAAATATTTTCATGTTCATTAAAAACTTCCTCAACGTGTCTTTTTTCTATTATTGATATTAACTTATAAATAATATTTATTTTTTTTAAATTGCATAGGGAACCAACCTAGCTATCAACAAAAGGGGTTAACTGACCTGACGCCCAGCCTGTCAGGTCATTATGATGCGTAACATTTCTGCAGGTAATACATAAATTTTGAATTAGTATTTCTCAAACACCTTGTATTAAATATTAGTCCGAACTATAATATATTTTTTATTTAACAGATAGTGCTTCTATTGAACAATAGCAGGAGCATTAGAATAGAATAGGTGCTTCAAGCGTTGCCGTACAGACGGAAGACAAACGGGGCACATCAATAGGTAAAAATTAAATTTCTTTAGGAATTGCTTAGAGAAAACTTCTCAGATCTTTTAAAACAATTTACAGCGCAATTAAATTTCAAATAACTTACCCTATATGGATACGGCGAGTCTTTAAAGAAGATTAAGAACGCTTTTCAAGAACTTATCATTGTTTAAAAAAAAGAACCAGGCGTGGGTCTTCGGACCTCCAACAAACATAAAACGTTAAACAATATATTATGAAGCTCAGTGATATTTTATTGTCTATGATAAAAAATTACTTTTCTTACCTTAAGTAAACTTCATTTTATTTTTATATATTGAAAAGGTACTGTATGACCGAATATGTAGTTTTATCAGTGAAACTTAGAGGTTAGAAAACGCAAATATTTGGTTATGTTTAAATTTTTTTCATTCATTAACATATGAACAACAAGAAGGAAAAAGAACAACAATTTACGGTGAAGAATGCCAGATTAATACAAGAGTGTGACATTGGAGTGAAAAATAAACAAGGATAAAGATAAACGATTACTAACTATGGAAATACGAAATACTAACAGTTTGTTTAAGGAAATATGTTCCTCTTTATATACAAAAAAATTACAAAAGACTGACAAAAAGCATATGCAATGTAGATAAGATTTGTAATTTATGTAACAAGCTTATAAACTTAGGTAAATGTAAGCATGATTGCGGAAAAAAATATTGCAAAGTTAGAAAAAACGTTTATAAGATTAACATGCTTGGTAGTGTGAAACCTATTACACCAAAGTATAAAATAAATGCTAAAAAGAACTTACTACTTTTTACGACTTTCAAACGTGACAAAATATCAGATGACATAATACTGCCAATACGTGTGTACACATACTGATCCTTTTTGTAGTATAAGTACGGTGCGATTCTTGTTTAAACTAGATAGAAATAGATCCCTATGTGATTGGCTCCCTCTGTATGTTTAACGGATTTTTTTCTACGATGAGGAGTATCTAAAGAATTATGTTAATTCTGTAGTACAATTTTGAAGTAAACCTTTCACTTAATTTACCTGTATAGCGAATAACTGTAAGATGCTTGATGGCCAATTTATATTGCAATATGTTGTAGAAAATGAAAGAGGCACTCCGAAGGTTATTTTTAATGTACTTAATATTATTTTTATGACGTGAAAAACAACTATGTTTATAGACACTTTCAATTATTTACCCATTACGTTGGCTGAGTCACCCAAAATGATGAGTTTTGCAGGAAATATAGAAAAAGGATATTTTCTACATTTATTTAATACGAACAATAACATTTATAGAGGTCCTTATCTGGATCATTGCTTTTCTGCCCTAAAATGTATGAGTACCTACGATCACGTCGTCTCTATAGTTGTACGATAAAGTCACTTGAGACGTAAATGCGCAGTTTGGTTTTAAAAAAGACTTGTCGAGTATTGTGTGCGAGATGTAAAAATATTACGTAAAGCTTGCACGGATCTTCGAAAAAATCTTATGCAAATCAACAAAGCAGACTCCTTGATTAAAACTGTGGCAATAGCAAATGCGTGTTCTATAACATAGGGTAAAGTGAGGTAATGGAAGTGGTGGGGTAAGCGAAGTAGTGGGGTAATCGGAACTTTTCTTGATACCTTTTTGTAAATTTATTCAATCATAAAAAAAAAGTATTTTGAAATAGTTTTTGCCATATCGGATTTCTTTTACATTTGAGTATAGCAACGAAAAATAATACTTTTTAAATAAAAACAAGTTAAAGTGTCCTATCACTTTGAAGTAAGAAAAAACGGTTTTTATATTAGTTGTATCGCATAAAAATTGTTTTAAAAAATTCAAAAACTTCAATTTTGAAATCCAAAATATAAAATATGATATATGAGTCTCATATATATTTAAAGTTTCAATAAAACTGAAAGATTTTTTTTCAAAATTAATAATTTAAATAAAGGGCAGTCGGAGCGGTTTTCGTGGGGCAATCAGAGCGGTTTTGTTACGTTTGTTTTGTCTGCTCTTACCTTAAAAAAAAAATGTAGCTGTGATAAAACACAACTCATTTCTTACTAATAAAAACTGCGTCTGTATTATTTATCCACCAAATAGTAAGTTATTCGTTAATCAAGAAATAAATGTGATTTTTTTATGTCACGTTCAAAGAAAAATCAACTATAAAACTGCTCCGATTGCCCGACGTAATACGCTCCAATTACCCCATTTTTTCTAACCTAGCAGTCATTTTGCTTTTAATTTCTTTGATATATGTTTAAGTGCAAGTGGAAGAACGAAATATTTGTTTATCAATTCGTTAGTTATTCAGATATCATTTATATCTTTTTTTTGAGTATCATCAATAAAATATCTTTCTAGTAATAGTGTTAAAAAAATGAGGCTGTAACTAACTGCTGCAATTGCTATACCCTACCCTACAAAAACAACATTTCAATAACAGTTACATTTTAGATGATTTCTGCAACCACGTAAGCTTACGCAGGGGAATTATTTAAGAAATCCACCTATTGGCTTTTGTGAGAAAAAAAGGAAGGAATGTAGAGATCGTCAATGTAGATAGATTGCTACAATATCATTGAATAGTAGGTCCTCGCATTAATGGTTATTTGAAGTCCCAAGTAAAAACAACAATTTCAAAAGAAAATGCGTTTTAGTTTCATGAGTGTTATTTTAATGGTTATAAACATTGTTTTCCTGACAATCGGTATCAAAAATTAAATAATAATGAAACTTTCATGGAACCATACGAAAATACTATGAAAACAACGGTTGACACAAAAAAGTACGGCTACCAAGTGATTAAGATATGAGAGCACGATTTCGACGAATTCGCAAGAAATAATAATAAGTTTGGAACCTATATAAAAAATCACCCAATTGTGGAAATCTGTACTTTAAACCTTTGAAATGTTTATTACGGCAACCATAAGGGAAATATTGTTACACATGAAATGGTAAAGGATTATGGCAAGATAAAATATTTAGACTTTCGCTCACTATGCTCTTATATTTGTGGGACAGATACATTTCTACATTTCCACTTTAACATCTAAAAGCTTATATCGAAAATGACTGTTAAGAATTCTTAGCAAAAAACTTTAAAAATTTTAAAGAAAAAGTTGAGTTAGAAGAATGCACGATTTTACCGCCGCTAAATTTATTTCGTCCTATACTTCCAAGAAAAATGTATGGTCGTTTAATTTTTGGGTTGTATTGCATGTGTATAAAAACATCCTCTCTGAAAGAATATATTCATGATTTAGTGTCAGATAGGACTTTATTCGGTACATGGGTATCCGTCGAAATAAAAAAATGTTTAGAGGTAAGGTAGAAATTATTAAAAAATTCATGTCATTTAATAATACGAAGTTTCTAAGTATTATCTATTTTTCCAAAGTAGTCGTTTTTTTTAGAGAGTACATAGACACTTTTTCAAAAATGATGCAAGGATCAAGTGGGTGGACCACTGGAGTTAAAACAAAAGTAGATAAATTAAAATACATTGATAAATATAAACATTAAGAAGATATAAGGTAAGATATTGGTAATATTTAGATAATCCAGGTCTATAATCTGCAGAAAAATAACGTTTAAATTAATTTTGGGAAAAATTTGGTCAGAGAGGAAATGTACCTCAAAGTTGTATATTTCATCATCATAAAGAATTACTAAAGATATTATGCAATAGTGTAAAGTGTGTAGAAAATGGTCTACCAGTTAATAATAGTATTGTTGTACAGTGTAATATACGTAAAGTGGCGATGTAAAGAGGAAGTAGCACTGAGCCAAACCAGGCCACTATAGACTTACCTAAAAAGTCAATAAAAGAGTAACAAAAATAGAAGAACCATCGACTTGGGTTCCAACAATAAAAGCAGTAGCCTAATCATTGTCATAACTACGAGTACTCTCGTATGGAAATAGAAGCATCATTGCGTTCAACCTTGTAAGATATTGTGACTGCGTGCATGAAAGCAGTGGCTGATAGTACCATAGAAGTAAGTAAAGTAAAAAAAAAATTGGAAATTATGTAAAACATTTTAAATGTAAATCTAAAACTTTATATTTTTTATTATTCGTAAAATCCATCATTTCTGACTTAACGAAATTCATTTAATCATCTAATAAGATATAACTTCGTTATTTATTAAATCTATTTTTTTAATTCAAATAATTTAAGATTCAAAACTCCAATTTCTAGATACATAATTTTAGCTTTGATAAATAAATAAAACTCCAAGCAACAATCGAATAAAAAACATACCACAAAGACCTTTACAAGAATGCGAGCTAAAAAGACAATCAAAATACGCTACTATTGCATTGCATAAAATAAAAATTAAAAAAGCGGATAAAAATCAGATCAGCATACAACATTAACGCTTGGCCATCGCCTTTGTAACATACATGGTTAACACTGTAACTTGAGTAAATGTTTATTAATTTAAAACCGTATACTCGGAAAAGTTAAGAAAGTTGTTTTAAAATATTTAATCAGCGTTAGTGATCCCAAATGTATCTACCACAGGTCAGAATCTAAAGTTAAAGAGTATGAATAAGTGTTGAAAGCTATTTACACTTGACAACAGGTTACTAAAAATGACATCACACCCAGCTATAAACAACCTGATTCCTTTACCACTACGGTTACCATGAGGATATAGTGTAAGAAAAGTGTAGCCAACACGGAGTCATACTTCCAGGCTTATGTGTTCGATATTAATAGCATTATTTTCGTCAGTATCATCATAACAAGTAAATTTTTTTTTTTATTGTACCCGTTACATACGTCATAGTTATAAGTTTCACTATCATTATAATTTTCTATATTATTATCATTGTTATCATCATCAACATTACCAAAATTTTCCGAATGAATATAGTTATTATCTTTACCATCACCATCGAGATAATCTTCATAGTAAACGTCAGCGTTATGATTCCAACTATTATAATCACTATCATTATTTTCATTATCATCATCAACATCATCATCATCATCATCATCATTATTATCATCATCATCATCATTATCATCATCATCATCATCATCAACAGCATTATTATCATTATTATTCTCATTATAAAAATCATAATTATTATTATCACTATCATAATCATTCTCATTATCATCATCATTATAATCACTGTCATTATTATCATTGTCATTATTACCATGACTATCATAATTATGAATATCAACATTATTATAATCAACAAAATCGTTATAATTAACATCAGCAATGTTATTCTTGTTATGATCATCAATATTCTTATTATCATCACTATCATAATTAATTGTGTCATTAACATCAAAACCACAATGATATAAATCATAATCATTGTAATCGTAGTTACCGTTCTCATGAACATAATCATCATCATTATTATTATCATTATTGTTAATAGGACGAATGTTATAATTATTATTAATACTTATACTATTATGATTATTTTAACTATCTTTATTTAAATAATTATAATTAATATTATGATGCTTATTATCACTATTTGAATCATAATTATAAACATTATTATTATTATCCATATTTTCTTTATCATTATCCTCATTAAAATCTTTATTATTTTCATCAACGTAATCTTTATAAAAAGGTGGGCTCATTTTTCTTAACGTCTTAATTACAATCATTATTACTATGATCATTATTTTAGTCATTATTATGCGTATTTTTTTATTAACATCGTTATTTTTATTATTACAATCATGATTATTAACATAATTTGTATCATAATCTTCCCGTAAATTATTATTATAATTATAACAGTCGTAAAGATCATTAAAACTAATTATTTACACAGATTATTATTGACTTTTCTATTTTAGTCANATCATCATTATCATCATCATCATCATCATCATCATCATCATTATCATTATTATCATCATTATGATCATCATCATCATCATCATCATCATCATCATTATTATCATCATCATCATCATTATCATCATCATCATCATCATCAACAGCATTATTATCATTATTATTCTGTTTATCATTGTCATTATCATTACTATAATTATAACTTTTATGATTAATATCATCTTTGTCATTATTATTATCATTATTACAATTATTATTACCATCATTATTATCACTATAAACATTTTCATTATTATCCTAATTATTATCATTATTATCATTATTTTAAGTTTTATCATTATAATTATGAATATTAATATCATCTTTGTCATTATTATTATCATTATTACAATTATTATTACCATCTTGATAATCATCATTAATATCATCATTATCATCATTATTGTCATAATCTACATCATTATAATCAGTGTCATAGGCATCGTCATTATGATTATTATCGTCATTATTATCATTAGTATTATAATTCTCATAATTATCATTATTTAAATTATCATTGTAACCATCGTGATTGTTTCTATTAATAATAGTGTTGTCATCTTTATCATTATTATTACTATATTAATCATAATTATAATTATCTTTATGATGATCATTATCATCATCATCATGATCATCATTCTTATGAGTATTATTATCATAATCATTATTATTGTCAGTATTATCAACATTATTATTTTTCTTGTCATCATCGTCATTATTATCATTATCGTTGTGATTGACATCATAATCACCATTGAAACCACTATGAGTTTGAGGATTATTATAATTATTATTAATAGTATTATTATTGTCAATACTATTGTCTTTATTGTTATGATTATTATTATTATTATTATTAATTATTATTACTATCAGCTGAGTTATTATTTTGAAATCATTATCAGTAACATCATCATCTGTATTGTCATAATCATCATTATTATCGTTATTGTAATTATTATTATAATGACTCTTATCACTAATATCGTTATAAGAGTCATTGTTATTTTTATTATTACCATTATCATTATTTTTTCTAATATTATCGTAACTATCATTATTATTGTCATTTTAACGATTATCATAAGTATTACCACTAGTTTCAGCATTTTAATCATTATTGTTGTAATTTTAATTATTATCGTAACGTTGTGTCCGTTCGCACCTTAATTACGTTAACATAGCGGATACGCATGCGCAGTGGGCTGATTTACTGTCTGGTATTTTGAGGGTCACAAATTTTTTTTTTTTTGCGAGTAAAGTAAGCTAGGCGAATACGTATACAAGGATATAAGGTGCAAATAGACACAGCGTTTTTAGTACCATCATTTTAATTTTTTTTTTATTTTTATGATTGTATTATTTCTATTATTAATATAAGTTGTCATTATCATTATTAATACTTTAATCATTA
>NW_019379596.1:551965-575632 GCF_000648655.2 Copidosoma floridanum
CTGTATCATTTTTATTAGCGATATAAGTAATGTTAGCACCAACATTATATTATTATTAATATTATTATTATTATCAACACAATCCTTATTATTAACTTTACTATCACATTCTCGACTATTTGTATTAACATTAATAATAACTAATACAATTATAATTATAACTATCATTATTACAACTATTTTTATAACTTTCTTGTTTAAATTATAACAATTATTATTATAATTATTTACATTATTATAATTTTAATATTTACAATGATTATCTAAATCTGTATCATTATTGTTTTGTTTTTTATTTTTTACAACATACTAACTATTGTTTTGACTGTGATTTCTTACAAATTGTTATTATCTGCATTGAATTTATTGTTATTTGAACATTTTAACTATCTTAAAAACTCTTATTATGATAACTACATTTATTGTTATTGCAGAAGCCACTATCGTCATTGCCACTATAAGATAATCGTCTTACAAAAATTAACTATTATTGTCATTATTATAAGCTCAATCATTATCATCAAAATCTTTATTATATTTTTTATTATTGTTTGTCTTATAAATGACATTCTTAGATATTTTAACTTGTCGATGACTTTGTTCACAATAATCATAGCCTTATAATACGTATTATGACTATTTTATTTAATATTTTTATTATCATTATCAGTCATAATCTTATCAGCATAATAAACATAAGTATTATCTTTATTAAAATTGTTATCATCATTATTTGCATCATCATTATCATTATCTTTATAGACATTGTTATTATATTGATTATTATCAATACAACCATAATTGTTTCTTTCTTTCGTACAATTACACATATAATCGATGTTATTAGCATTTTAATATGCTTATTATTGTTAAATCCTCAGTTATTATTATCATTGCCATCAACATTATTATCATCATCGCCATCATCATTATTATCATCATTATTTTTACCATCATTATCACTATAATCATTATTATCACCAATGTTATCATTATCAACACCATTTTTTGTCAACACTACTTTTTCTATCTTTGTCATTATTAGTATTATCATTATTATAAATTTTGTTTTCGTTATTACAATTATTGATTTAATTATTACTATTATTATCATTATTTTTACCACTATTGTTATCATTATTATTTTTATCATTATTATCCTTATAATCATTATTCTTTTTAGCATTATCATTATTATTATAAAAATAATGATCCTTATCAATATTACCATTACTATCATTATTATCATTTTTAGAATATTATTATTGTAATAATCTTTATCATTATTATTGTCAGTATTATCAACATTATTATTACTATTGTTGTCCTTATCATTATTATTGTCTTTATTATCATCACTATCATCTCTTAGTTATTTTCTTATTTTTATTCTTGTTATAATTATCATTAGTATTATCATTAACAGCATAATAATAGGAATAATTTTTTTAAAATTATTATTATAGTTTTTATTATTACTATCGTTATTATTACCATCACATTCTTCATTATTTATGTATTTTATTTTTTTAATATGATCCTTGTCATTAACATTCTCATTGTTATTTTTATAATTATCACTATCTTTCTCTTATTACTTTGTCGATGATTAGTCTTATCACTACAGCATAGTTTTTTTTATCAGTTTTTTTATTATAGTGCTTTACGTCCAGCCCTTTTGTAGAGGTACGTCTTAGGGCACTTAGCAGTTGGAATTGGGAAAGACTCAAGATGAAAGTGGAAGGGGATATTGCCCTCATAACTGTTCCGCATTCGCCCATGTTAATTGTTATTTAGATAAGGAAATTTCTGGAAAATCTTCCGTAGGAAAAACCTGATCTGGAACTTCTTGGTATATCTGCCTTATTTCTGACGTGATATCTAATCAGCAGACTTAGACAACGTGTCAGAAATTTGGCACACCTTCTGCTTACAATGTCAAAGAGACAGAGAAACGGTCACTCAACCCACGAAGTGAACAGCAGAGGCAAAATGGCGAGACTTGAACGGTCATCTATTAAAGTTTTAACTACGCCAAATGCTGCTTGACCTCGGTGATTCACGGGTCTAGAACTCTATCATCGAGCCATCGTGTTGGTTCTACATCGTAGTTATCTTCGTTATTATGATTGACATAACTTTTACTATTATCGCTTTTATTTTTATTACTTATTATTATTACTATCATAATGATTCCAATTGTTATTACTATTATTATTTTTTTATTATTATCATCATTATTACTACAGTTCCTATTTTCTTTATTGTCATTATTTATATTTTTTTTTTTTATAACTACTCTTATTCTTTTAATTATCCTCATTATTTTGATTATTTTTATCATTATTGTCATGATTATCATTATTGTTTTTATTATCATTACTATAAAATTCTCTGCTTATAAACATTACTATTGGTATTATTGTCGTTTCTGGTGGCAGCATTTTTATTATTATTATCATTCTCATCGGCAATATGATTTTTACATCTAAATTCATATGTAAAGTGTGTAACTTGTTATTTCAAACTACAAAAAGTTAATTAAATTTTTCTTCATTCAAAAACTTGTTATTAGCTTACAGGCCACTTATACTTCGCTTCACTTTTTTTTTCCAATTGTTAACTTTGCGTTCCGGTTCTAGGTTCTACGAAACGCTTTGTTAAACGCTGTGTTCTTGTGTATTAGGGCAATCTGGTATTTTCTTACTGTTTAAATTCATATATTATCTTATAGAACTGTAGAGTCTTTGATTTGTCCTTATATGACTACTAGTTCTGTTACTACTAAACTTTAAAGTATTGCTAACTCCTTTACGCCCCTTTGAATTTTACATATTTACTCTATAAGAATCCACATGGTACATGATGAAAAGTTAGCATTTGAATTTAAACGTCCAGTTTTATACTTATGGATTTAGTTGTACCCACAGAATTTCGAGTTCGTCGAATTCAAATGAGCGCATACATCTTGATTCTTGGAGACCGATCAAAGGTCACATGTATTTGATCATAACAGTTGCATATTTCAAGTGGATTGATGTATATGAGATGTCAAATATTATGGTAGTGAACACTATAAAGATTTTAAAAACGTTTTTTGCAACCTTGGGAATCCCAGTTCGAGTCATGTCTGACAATGGCCCTACGTTGACGTTAGGAGAGTTAAAATCTTTTTTGCACAAAAATGGTATCAAACAACTGCTTACTCCACCGAACCATCTGGCATCAAACAAGGCAGCAAAAAATGCCGTTACAACCTTTAAGAGTAAATTTAAATTAGTTGTCTAAAGTAAGACTC
This sequence comes from Copidosoma floridanum, assembly GCF_000648655.2. The sequence goes on from NW_019379596.1 coordinate 555,264, forward strand.
TGTATCAGGAAGCGTTGGCAAGTTATTTACTGTCATATCGATTAACTTATCACTGTACTATGGGGGTGACACCAGCTGAATTACAATTGGAAAGGAGAATGAGAATGAGACTCGACGCGATCAAGCCATCAGTGCGTGAATGAGTACAGCAGAGCCAAGAAAATCAAAAAAAGTATTTTAAACGTGATTGGAAAGAAAGTTTTGATAAAGGTGACAATGTTTTCACCAAGCACTTCGGTGCAAATACATGGAAGAAAGCCGTAATATCAGAAAAACTTGGCTCTGTTACGTACTCTATCACTCATGAAAATAATAAAAAGTCTAAGCGACACTTGGATCCATTGCGTTATAAAATTGTAAACAGCGGTGTTTAAAACGTTCTGACTCTATCTCAGCAATCTGTTGTAAGTAAACTACCAAAATATTATGCTCAGAAACCTGTTGTCAACTAACGCACTCGTTCCGAGATTTGAGGTTCACCCACGCTAAGAGCTCAACCAGTTGATGTTGAGTAGGGTATTATAACTGCCAAATCAACAGATAATCAGCCTCTTATGCATCATTTGACTATGCATCTTTATACGTAAGGTGCTTAAAATACTGAGCTTATAACACCATCCGACATGTAAGCGTTCTTTAAGGAAGAAGGATTGTAATGAATATGACATATGGCATTGCGTGTCTAGTCTAAAGAGGCTATCGAGTTGAGTGGATAAGATGCGTACTTGGCAAAGCAGAGTGAGTGGGACTGTCGATGAGGACAGTCCTCGTATAGTAAATTACATTGCTGTTTGTAATGAAGCCACTCTCCAAATTAATCTCTTGTTCACTTTAATTTGTTATACCCTGGACCCCAAGGATCACAACACTATGAATGGAATGAGAATTACAGGTCTTCTTTTAAATATTAAGGCTGTCAAGTCATAAAAAAGCCTGTCTCATTCTGCAACTAAAAATAAATTTTCTTACATCCCTGTGTCACGAAATAGTGTTTCTTGTGACAAGACGTAAAAAACAAGATCTTTATCTAATACATTTAACGTTACTGTTTCTAATGTTATGATATTTTAAGAAGTTAATCTAATCAGAGCAACTTTTGTATACATATTTATAAGAATATTCAGTAGCAATAATGATATTCTTGTGGCATTGACATCAGTTTCTATATTAATGATAAATGTATCTTGAATTTTATTAGTTGTGAGATTTTCAATTTTACTGCAAAAGCATTGCCAAATTTTTTTGCGATGGACCCTTGGGTAATTACACAAATTGGTTTATGAGTGATTGTTGCTTTAGGTCCTTGCTCGCCACTGCATCTAAGCAACGAACACCGTTACTATTAAATGGATGACTTTATTTAGGAAAAGTTGGTCTGAAATTTTGTTGATTATATAAATAATTCAACCTTAAGTGAAAGCTTGTGTCATTTTGTAACTCTCACGGTGTCTTAACGTTTTTTCATGTGTAGGGATACTTTACCATTCAACAAGTAGACAAGTTGCCAAATACACACTGCAGTGAGTTTGTGTGAAGGGAGCTTTTCAAATACGCTTATAATTTATTTTGGTGTTGTATTGGTTGTGTGCAGCCAAAGATTCAATAAATTTTTTACAAGTCGTTCAAATGGTAAGATTGTGTTTCTCTCGATTTTTTTAATAATTTGACAGATTGGTCAGTGGAATCGTTTTTTTGACAGTAAAGAGCTAGGTGTAATACTTTTTTTCCATCTGAAGTAAGCATTTCAACATTTGTTTTGATTTGGTTAAAAATATTAGAAATGTTGTTGTCTGCTTTGTTGGTGCGCTAATAGATTTTGACTTGCTGTACCGTGTAATTGCTAAGCAAGGTATGTATGTGAATTTTGATGATATTTAGTAGCGTAAGTAAAGGGGTATAATATTTTCCTAACTTTTTTGGCTTCTTAAGCTACCTGTCAAGTGCCAGCAAAAATTTTTGGTATGTTTGACATTATATTGGCTTTGAATTCATCGCGTAGACCTTGCACGAATGCTTCACAGCCAACTACTTCTAGATATAATTTTGAATAAAGCCTCTGATGCTGAGGAATATTGTTGAAAGTGACTACTTTACTGCTCTAGTACCTTAATTTATAAGTTGGTAGTTTTTCTCTCGAAAATTGCCTACAATTTACCCCTATTTAATTCGAGGATTATTAATGTCGGTAATGTATTAAGCGTGGATCTTAGAAGGGGCAAAGTGTGCTTCTAAATCGTTTGTTAGATTGGTTAATGTATTTGATGTTAGTCCGTCTGGACAGCTTCTTGCTCTATCTTTTAGCCTTGAAATTACTGTTCTTAAAAGAACGGGTTCTCTTGCATTTAAAATAAAGGACCTTCCGTTTTAAATATCTTGTAAAAAATTCTTGAGTCATGTGTTCTGGCCAATTTTAATACTTTGGCTTCTGAGCTTAGATGGGTGTGAGTATGTATATCTGTCGTGTGTGTATGGATGTTGGCCAAGAAGGTGTTCCCATTTATTCAAAAAAGATCCGTTTGCAAAAATTTTTTATGCATTTGATTAGTAATTAAATTCCCTTCAAATGGACTTTTTTGATTGATTTATTTATTTATTTATTTTTTTTAAGCGAGCAAAAATAAGAGTGCAGGCTTTTTCCTTACGCATTCAGGCCAATAGATCCTGGCACGAGCAAGCTGGCTTTCCCTCTTTCTCACTCTGAGTTGCCACTGCTGCTCTGTACCCCCACTCTCTAAAAAGGCACGTTTTGTTCTTACACTTTCTGGCTGATAGGTCCCCGTTTCCTATCGTCCTTATACACAGGAAGTACACGGGGATTATATATCCCATCGTTACCCACGATAAAGAAGTTCGTTCTATAAATGAATATCCTAATTTTATTAAATCACACTGCAAGTAAGACCTAAGACTTTGTTCCTCAGAAAAAATTCCAATTCGTTACGGCTAAGCTTTTAAGTGAAGGGTGGAACCGTTCTACAAACTAATAAATTTAGTTTTCGTTAGTCAAAAATCAGCTGTCACCCCAAAGACCTTATTTTTTCTTACTAACAGTATATTTTCCTATGAAATCATTGACTCGGCGTTGTGTTGTTAGGTTTCACCAAGTGATATGTAAGAAGTGGTGTCCATGTGTCGCGCGTCGTGGCTTGCTGTTATATGTGAGCTACGTTACACTTAGCGTGTTATGCGTGCTTACACTTACAAAAGGAAACTTAAATAATCTCGAATAGTTATTAGGGCCGGGTTATAAGGAAGGACTGCTTCCACACTTCAGAACACACAACACTAATACTACATACAGTTACCTACCTGGAAATCACTGGTGACGATCTCTTCGATTCTCTCAATGATGGTATTTGTGTCAGGGGCACTGGAGATCCTGGATGGCCGTGTAAGAGCTCGCTTGTGTGTGTGTGGCACTAGGATTTCAGAGCATTTTGTGTCTGTTAGCTAGGCCAGTAAAAGCATAAAAGGGGAGTCAGACCGAGTTCTATAGTTATTCTTAACGCTCTGACCTTGGAGCTTTACACCGGGATCTTGTCCATTATAACAAGCCACATGTAGAAGAGAGAGAGCTACCAACGAGATTCTTGCCGTTCATTGTTGGTGACAAGGGCTCCGTGACGTATTCAGATGTATTTCCAATTCACCACATTACGAATTCCCCTTTAGAAAACCCTACGTCTCCCTTGTGCAATTTAAGTTAATCTGCAGCTGTAAGACCTGATGCCAGAATCTATAAAAAACTTGACGACAATGTACTGTGGTGTGAGTGTGATAAGCGCAGTTGTTTGTATGATGTTAGGTATAATCTTTTTCTTCTGGATTTTTTCAGAATATAACTGGTTGGCACTACGTAGCCTTGCTTTGTATATCTGTTAAATATGAAACACTGTTGTTGTGTTGTTTGCTATAAGTATCATTACTATTAATGTCTCTACCGGCTTATGGTAAGTCCAAACGTTGACAATAAAAAATAATTACATGTCAATGAAAAAAAATTATATATTTTCTATCGCTTGAAGACTTACATGCTCTTTTCTCCAAAATTTTTCTTTGTGGCATATATAACGTAAAATTGTAGGATTATTTTATGTTAAACTAAAAAATAAATTAGTAATATTTTCTATAGATCACAATCCTTACCTGACCACATAGCCTTTCGGTGCCAAAACTTAGACAATACCTTGACTTGTGATAGACAGCAGATTTTGCTATATTAAGTAAATCAGAGCTTTTTTTGCCATGTGTGTCAGCCATTGTAGGCTATGTTTGTGTGAGCTGTGTGAAATGTTCTATGTGTGGTAAAGGTGTCCAAGAAATAGATTAAAAAAATAGTCATACTACCAAAATATTCATTGATTTACACCTATTAATACAGTGTCCCTCCAGGATAACTAGAAATAATAATAAAAATTAAAAAAAAGTTCGCTCAAGAAAAATATTTATAATCAAGAGAAACAAAAAAAAATTTATTTTAATAATAGTAATCTTACTATTATATAAAGCAAAGTCGCTAAAACCGTTGTAATCGCTAACCCCGAAAACTACTGAACCGATTTTGCTAAAATTTTGCACACTGATTCATGATACCTCCTAGATGGTTTTAGTATAATTTTTATCTTAAAAAATGTAATAACAATAGTAATAAATGAGCTCAAAGTTTTGCAAAAATACGCCAGGTTTTCACTTTAGTTCAGTAAAATCCGCTAGGTGGCGTCGACATAAAATCAAAGCTACCTGCAACATAATAAAGTAAGTGTGGTATAATAGGCTGGAGCGTCTCGATAGTGATGTAGTCGAGCTACGGCAGTTCAACAAGCTCTATAAAGAATGCTGATGATAGTCTTGCAGATGGGTATCCTGGTTACAGACGACACTCTTCTCTGAGGGGGAAGGGACCTAGGTGTCTATTCACCCTGGATTTTGACGAGTGCGATCAAAACAAAATAATTAATTCCAATCGATGCCATCTCTGCCACAATACCAGGAGACATATCTACCCAGAGCACAATCTGCACCAACTCTTCAGAGTTGTGTGGCAGTCCCACCATCCCACCTGGTGCAGTTAGAAAATTTGTGGCTACAAATGTAAGCAAGGGAAAACAGCTCTGAAGGGCACGGGCAGCCACAACGGCAACTTTCTTGGTCGTCGTGTCCCCAACACGCTTACCCACATGTTCCCGTCTAACGATAAGCAGTTGGTTATCCAGGGAATGACCCGAGACGAGATATTCTTTGATCAGTGGCGTACCTCCCTTCATCACAGTCTCGATACATCAAGACTCCAACGGTAAGAATCAAGCAACCCGCAGCCAGCTCTTCATCATCAGGAATAATAATAAAGAATAGCCTGGAAGTCTAACCACTTTTTAGGGCCATTATAAGTATTTACGTTCCCTACTTAACTATCAATTTCATCGGTTTTTTTAGGGGCCACCTAAGTGTAAACTACCTTGCCAACAAATACATTTTTGTTACCATTTCCGGAAGCGATTCGTCGACTAAAAGACTAAATTGACTGAAGACGGGCACTATTAAACCAAGTCAGCCATTCACTAGCAGACGTCACCTGCGGAGTTGTTCTTCGCAAGGCTGGAAAACCCGGTGACCGACGATCCTCTATTACCCTCTCGACTCTAAGCATTCAACCAGGAATCACTGATCCTTTCCAAGGTCTGCGTTGGGCAAACCTATAACAGCTATGAAAGAAAAAAAACTTGAGCCAACGGGACAGCCTCCACTGGACAAGTATCACTAACCAATCTTCCCATCCAAGATTACCAAAACAACTGAATCTGCAAATAAAAACGGTGCTTTAGATACCAACGTCTTCGACGTTATACCAGAAGACTTTGGGAAAGAGCACTTCAACTAGCCCCAAAGCTTCAGACTTTGTCATTTTTCTCCCGATCAGTCTGGGTTTTCAACAGCAGGCCAGAGAAGATCACCCTGAGGTATCCAGGCAGTCACAATAGCTGTTAAATGCAGTCAAGAAAGAGTTAACTTAAGAAGCTCACCGGTCTTTTTTAGGGCCATCGGACGTCGAACTACCTTGCGAACAAATATATTAGAGGGTAACAAAGTTGACAGAAAACAGCCTTTAGGGGTCACAAAAATCTTAAGCATGTCAAAAGTCGCAAGAGGGGGAATTGGAAGAAAAACTTCTAATAAATACAATTTTACTTAGGCGTCAAGAAACTGACGCAGAAAATTTATCGAGATGGAAACAGCAGCGTCAATATCGACAACCAAAGAGTCCATTAAGTGAGAAATCAGCTTTTCATTGTACCCTCGCAGCATTTTTTAATAAGTAAAAAATGTATGTGTGTTTTTGTGGCAATAAAAATGTAGGTTTTAAGGTCCAGGACTTTGTTGCTCTGGTAATAAATAAATAAAGTTGTGAAATGTGAGAAAAAAAATTTTTTTTTTAATATAAATTTTTTGGGGGTTTAAAATCTTAACAGCTTTAAAAAATAGCTGTTTCCGTGAATTACACGGGAGAAACTGTAAATCAACGGCTTCTTATGGCCACCGATTATTTTATGGCATAAAGAACGCACGGTACTTTTCAGCATAATTATTTTTTTGAATTTTTACACCTTACTATTGGACTAAATAAACTACATGGATTCTGAAAAAATATGTTTTTAATAAGAAGATTTTTGTTCTGAGATGTATCAGGAATATGTGTAAAATTTCTAACTGACAATGTTTCACATTACATGTCAACACACTACGGTGTTTTATTTAGTGAGTCTCGGGCGAAGCTGAGACGGGGGGCTGCTAGTATATAATAACTAGTGTTAAGAAAAAAAAATATATGTCACACTGATTTATTTAAATAATTGTAGCTATTAAAAAAATAATAAGTAATATTTCAAAGGCAAAGCTACATCCTTTCTATCGTAGCTATGAATTCATTCGTTTTCCATTATCTAACATAAATTGTAAGAATAGGTGTCTCGTAACCAACACCTACATTTTTATTATTAATTTGGAGATGAGTAGAAATAAGTTATAAGCACGGATACATTTTAATAGTGAAACATAAAAAGTCATAGAAAACGAGTTGAATTAACAATTACAACTCAACAATGGAAAATAGCTGTGTCACGTCTATTGTATTCCTTAATGTCAATTAGATAGAGTGAATTGTTTTACTTCTTGGTAACCAAAGTTAAAAAAAAGATTAGATACAATGATCCAAACAAGAATTGATTGTACAAATATAATCTTTTTTTAAATGCACGAATACAAAATTTTAAGTAAAAGGAACTTTTGTCCCGCGTAACTGGACAAAAAAACCTCTTTGAGGGACTATGGTGAAATTTTTTGTTTTGTTCTGCAGGACATGACCAACAATCCGTACATATTTTAATACCTTTATAATAGCAAACATGTAAGTACTTAGAATACGTGAATCACATGTCACATAAGCATGTATATTTAATGCTAAAGAGGTGTGAGGAAAGGGGGTGCGCGAAATAAAAACGAGTATTTTAAAGTAAGACAAAAAGTCTATATAATTAGACTGCCGGCCAACGTAAAACACAACAGAAACTAAACTGAAAAGTCGTACATGCCAACACTTCCAACCAACTTAAGATAGCTGAGTATATTAAACAAAAGTTATAATGTAAAATAGATACAAAGAACAAATGTTTTTTTTTTTTTTTTTTTAAAATAGATAAATAAATGTGTAATCTTGACTCGGCTCCACGGCTCTGGGAATGCACCCAAGTAGTCCATGAGTCGGTCCATGGCTCCTTTATCGCCTATCTGAAACAGAGACAACTCATTAGTTACCAGTCAGAGTCACAGAAGCTGTTCGCGATTCTGCTAGCAAATTTTCCATGGAGCTCGGTCGGTAGAGGTTTTGTGAATATATCAGCCATCTGTTCTCTAGTATTCAGCCATCTGACGGTTACTCTACCATAATTTACACATTCTTTAACATAATGCTCATGAATTTCTATCATATGTCTTAATTTACCACTACCTATAATTTTAGCATTTTGCTCAGCCGCCTTATTGTCGCACCATAGATCTGCTGGACACAAAGTATTATTCAGTATGATTTTAATCGAATCACCAACTGCCATCAGTTATCTACATGCTTCACTCAGTGACACATACTCTGCCTGACAAGTTGACAAAGACACATACGTTTGTTTGTGAGTTCTCTATGCCACTGAGTCTCCAAAGATTTTAATCACGTAACCACTTGTGGTTAGAGACCCTTTACAGTCGCCAAAACTGGCATCGGAGAATGCTTCCAGCCCTTGCTGCCTTCCACAATATCTTAGACCATAAGATTTGGTCCCTGCCAGATACCGAAATACTCTTTTAACCATATTCCAGTCTTCGTTAGTCAGACTTATTTGATGCCTGCTCAGCACATTCACTGCATAACTTATATCCGGACGTACAGTATTGGCAGCATATAATAAGCTCCCAACAGCCTCCCGGTAGAAAACACTTTCAGTCGATCTAAACTCATTCAAGTCAATCTGCCTTTCTGATTGCTCTCTTTGTTATCTTTGTTGATTTAACACGTGACCTGTGACCATAGGAGTTTTCACTGGCTTAGAATCATCAAACCCAAACTTTTTAAGTATCTTATTTATGTAATTGGTCTGAGTTAAAGTTAGAACTTGGTTTTCTCTGTCTCTTCTGACTTCAATGCCTAAAAACGATTTAACTTTTCCTAGGTCAGTCATTTCAAACTCACTTTGCAGTCTTTTCTTCACAGACTTTAATTTGCCAGTATCATTACTTGCTATAAGCATGTCTTCAACATAGAGAACCAACATCAGAATTTTATCTGCCTAATGCCAAGTAAACAGGCAAGGTTCCGAGATGTGAGATCTTAGACCTATTTTCCTTGCTGCCTCCGTGAATCTTTCATGCCATTTTTTCGGACTGACCTTAAGGCCGTAGAGGGCTCTTTGAAGCTTGCATACCTTGCTCTGTTTTTCCAGATCGGAACAGACCAAACCTTCTGGTAACTCTATATATATCTCGTCGTCAAAAGTACCATTAAAAAATGCCGTTTTAACGTCAAGCTGACATGTATCTAAATTTAATTTATTGATTACAGCCAAAGCAGTTCTTATTAAAGTCAGTCTTGACACCGGGGCGTAAGTCTCCGTAAGATCATACTTATTTTTATCTTTAAAACTCCGTATTACCAGCCGTGCTTTCTGTTTCTCACATCCTTGAGCATTAACTTTTTTCTTAAAAACCCATCGGGAATCGATGATATTCGGACGTTTACCATTTACCAGTCCTGCAGGTCTGTTTACCAACTTCCAGACTTGATTCTTTGCCATTGAGTCAAGTTCTTCTTAAATGGCTTGATTTCAGCCTTCTTTATCCACAGCCTTCATTGCTTCTTTATATGAATCTGGATCTTTATTTATTTCTTCCAGCAAAGAGTGTTAAACTAGATCTTCTGCATAAATGGTATTATTTCCTGACATTTCAGTATCACCGTTTTTAAAACTTAGGTCTTATGTTACTTCTTCCCCGAGAGCTAAGCCCGCAAAGCAGACGTCCTTTACACGACTTTCTTGAACCAAGTTGGCCTCCATTGTTTCTATCAGTCTTTTCGGCCTTTCTCTTTTCCGTTGTACCACCGGGGGCGCTTCCTCCGATGACACTGTCTCTTCTCTTTCCCTTTCAAATTTTAAAAACCACTCGTCTAATTTAATATCTACAGTCACATTCTCCCAGTTTTTAAATGAATTTTCACCAAAAACGTCTCCATACACAAAACGCTCGTTGAATCTGACGTCTAGACTTTCATAAAACTTTCCTTCATCAGGACAAAGCAGACGATACCCTATCAGCGTGTATCCTACCATAACTGCTCGTTTCCATTTTGCATGGAATTAAGTTTCAGTGTTTTTCTGAACTCTCAAATACGCGATGCAGTCGAATCTTTTCATCTGACTTAGGTCTGTCCTTTCATTTGGAGCCAGCTTCATTAAAGGGATTTCCATGTTATTTGAGCGATGCGGAGAACAATTGTACGCAAATACAGCTGCGTTTAGTGCCAAGTCCCACATGTTTTCCGGGAGTCCCGAATCACATATCAGAGCTCGTACTTTCATTTGAATTTTTTTGTTCAGCCTTTCTGACGTACCATTATGTTCAGGGGTATCAAGACAACTCAGTTGAAGTTCAGCTCCAAGGTCATTTAATATTTTTCGCACGGAGCCTCCCGTGTACTCGATACCCTGATCAGACCTTAGATAACACACTTTAGCTTCAAACCCGAGAAGATTTCTACAGCCGTTTACAAAATTATCTAAACAATCACCTGTATCACTTTTGTTTTTCATCGGGTGAGCGATTGCAAACTTGGAATAATCATCAATAAATACCGAAATAAATCTGTATCTTTTTGGGTTAGAGGGCAGACTGATAATTCCCATTGTATCTAAATGAATTATTTGCAGGGGTTGGGATGCTCGTTCGCGTACCGAAGGGAAAGGCAGTTTTTGGGATTTTGTTCTTAAACACACATCACAAGTCTAAATCACATCATCAAATACGGCTTCTTTTAGACTTTTTACTTTCGGATAGTCTTTCTGCAGTTCCCTTAGATACCCCAACAAAGCATGTCCCAGTCTGACATGCCACAGCATGGCCCTGTTGTTATCTTTAAATTTTTTTATAATTTTCGCTAAACGGACTTTGAATGTCTTTTATTTCTTCGGTCAGGACTTTTCCGACTTCATGAAATTTTCTGTTATTTATTGAAAATACATCTTCAAAACTGTCATTATTTAACTTACCGACCGAGCTCTCTGAATTTTCTGACTTATTATTTAATTTTATATCTGCAGTTGAATTTTTAGGAATAGTGTGTGCTTTTGACTTGGCCGTCAAGACTTTCATTCTTTTGTTGTCGGACTTAACAAATTCAACCATCCAATAGGGTTTTTCATATATTCCCAATCAAGTCACGAGCACACACCACTCTCTTCAACTCAACGTCCTTATTGCAATTTTTAAGCAGCAAATTTCCCACTCCCTCCGTTTTCAAGTCTGTGGATAAGTCTGAGTTTGCACATTTTATTTTACCAATTTTGTTTCTGTCAATATTTGTAAAGAATTTTTCTTACTTTGCAAAGTGATCAGTCGCTCCCGAATCAGCGACAAATTTGATCTTATTTTCTCCATCCGATTCTGAATTACTTACCCAACCTACAGAGTTTGAAAACAGAGTATTGGGGGGCTTAATCAACGTCAGAGACTCACCTTTATTTGACCCTGAAGCATTTTGTTTTTCCTTCGTCTCCCGGCCCTGGTCAGAAACTTTCTGCCTTTTGGGATCTTTTTCGTTCCTGACGTTGCTAGAGTCCCTTTTCTGCCCAAAGTTTCAGGAATTGGAGCGGCCTCGGCCACTGCCACGGCCACCTCGATTCCCTCGACTTCCACGGCCCTGCCTTTTAAAATCCCATGAATCAAACTTATTTTGCTCACCACATCTCGGGCTGCATCTCTTGTGAGCTAGAATATCATGCACGAACGTGCCACACGTGTAGCACTTCCTGAGTCCGGTACCTGCCTTCGGACACTTGTCAGCCATATGGTCCCAGTCATCACAGTTGAAGCAGTGGAGGCGGTCCTGAGGCCAAGAGGAAGTCAAAGCTGCCCTCGTGGGGCGACCTCCAGTGGCTTCTGCTAGGCCTTCTGACTCGACCTTTAACATGTACGACATGAGGTTTTCATATGTCATACCCTTTCCATCTCTGCTTTGCATTTTAAGCGTGAAGTCTGTCACCTGCACGCTAGGTACCGCTCCGATTACGGCAGTATAAAAGGCATCTCGCTTTTCTTCTTCAGAAAAGGGACCAGACGTACTTATAGTCTCATAATTTCTGACCAGTTCCTCAAATTTTTCTATGAATTTGGCAACCGATTCTTTCCCTTTGTAAAATTTAATTTCATGCAATTTTTTACGAATCGCGGCCGTTGTAAGGGGCGTCTCCCCCTTCTTAAGTTCTTTCAGACTTTCCAATATTACAACCGGATCTTGCAGACGAAAAGTTCTTAAATGATATTTTTCTGTTACTCTACTTAATAAAATATCTCTGACTTTTAATTTGTCTTCTTTGATCATGTCTTTGTTAATAAATTCCGTATTTTTAATCGAAGAATCAATGACATATAGTAATCCTTTAGACCGGAGTTCAGACTTAAATTTATCGAGGAAAACTTCGAACTTCATATCTTTAGATAAATGATAATTGTATGTGTTAAGTATCACGGCCGAATTTATGTATTTGACTGATGGTTGTCACGAGAAGTTCCGCGCTGCCTTTAGACAAATCTTCATTTTTCGTGTCATTCAAGAACGTTTTCAATTTGTCTTGCAGACTCAGCCGTATTTTGTCGTTGCAAGGAGTTAATGACTGCAGGGGTGCCCCGGTTGACGATTGGGCCTCGGATGACTCGACCCTGTTCACCCGCTCGCCCAACCGGGACAACCTCTGGTTAAAATTTCGCATGACCAGAATTATCTCCTCCCTTGTTCTCTTAGCCTCCTGCCTTTCTTCCTCTGCCTTCCTTGCCTCCTCGTTTGCTTTCTCCTGCCTTTCGATCATCTGACTAATCGCGGCCATCATCGAGTCGAACCTGGCCAGCATGATGTTTTCTGAAAAATTTTTATTTTTTTGTATATCTGCTACATGCAACTTCGTTTTGCTGACGTTTATCCATTTATATTTGTTTTTAATGGTTTGCAATTTCTTTACTTTCAGTTGGGTATTTTCCGGTGTGTGTGACGGGGAAGAGGGGGCTGCTTCGTGTACAGACTAATTTCTGCCTAATTTCTGCCAAAGATTTTCACTGTCTACATTTATCTCATAAAAGTTTCGGACTTCTGACATTTCGGACTTTTTCTCATCTGACATTTTAAACACATCGACCGACTTTTCAAATAACCCTGGTTTATCACGAGCAGGTTCCTCGCTTTCCCCGTCTTCCCTGAATAGATTTTCTGGCAACGTCACTTTGCCTCCCTTTTTACAAATAAATTCAATGATGTATTTGTAATCGTCACCGATCAGGTAATCTAAAACAAAAGACGGACATTGTTTTCAGGGAGTCAGCTTGAAATCGACCGAACGCAAGCCGAATCTAGACAACGAGGCCCGAAACGTGTTCTCGAGCTCGAACACAAAGCACGATTGCACGCTGGGCACTCACACAGGCGCGCGTGACCGAACACAAGTCTAACGTGACTGTGCAAGTCACACGGAAAATAATTTTGTCTACACACCTTTGGCAGGAATATTCCTTTGCTGCCCGACACATGCTATTATTCCCCTTTTATCCACCAACAAGATGGCATCTTGTTGTCACCCCTCTGACTTGACTTGGGATGAAATTCCCTGACATATTCTCGACAGAGCATCGATAGTTTGCTCGTCCAAAAGAAAAAGTAAATATTTTAAAATATCAGCCTTTTCTGACTCAATCTGAAAACCGCCTTGAATATTTATTGCCTAGAGTTCAATTAATTAAAAGCACCGGGAAAGGACATACATAATTTTCTGCCAACACACGTTCATACTTTCCCAGTTCAGACATTTATATTGTAACGCACACGCAACAGTCAAGGCGACAAGAACAAGAGACGCGAGAAAACAAAACATAAACGACCTCGTAATATATATTTTCAGTCAAAAAGCCTCGCATCAACACGAGTGGGAGAGAGAGAGACCGAACTCTCTCCTCAGCCGCAATCTGTAGTCCCCCTCTTGATGCGCCCCACTCTTGCGTGTGCATGTCGCGCTACCGACGCCACGTGTTTCGTAGAATCCCGCGCATTTCTCGAAATGCACAAGAAATCCCCTTCGTTACCTGACGTTGTAGCGTCCAATCTAGGCATCACTCGAAAGGCCAAAGTGTTGACCTACCGCTGATCTCGGTTCCGGCGTCCAGAGTTGCTCCCCTATCCTTGACTGGCGTCGACAACGGAATTGGCCTGGTCACCAGGGGTCACGCTCTCGGCCACTTCCTCGATCGGACTCTCTAGTCCATCCTTTGCTGTCTCAGCCCTTTCCGCCATCCTCCCTTTTGTCACACTCACCCACACAAAAAAATTAAGAAGAGATCACGCGCAGTGATGCGAGTCTGGGGCCCATAACCTGAAGAGGTGTGAGTAAAGAGGATGCGCGAAATAAAAACGAGTATTTTAAAGTAAGACAAAAAGTTTATATAATTAGACTGCTGACCAACGTAAAACACAGCTGAGTTGATACAGTTTACAGGCTTACTGCTGACAAAACGGACAAAGACAATAAAGAGAGCTGACGAGAGATGTAGAAGGCACGGTAGCTCATACTGTACTGAATATATAGGGCCCGCAGGTATCACCTTGCCTGTGGCGCTGTCTTACACACTACATATACTGCCTATTAAAAAGTCGTACATGCCAACAAATGCATGCGCGTCCTCGAATACGTAATAATGGTAAAACTTTCACTACTTTAGTATTGGATTCTGAAAGACGTATTGAAATTAGGTATAATTTAATTTTCTTAGTTTCTGTTATATCGAGTTTAATAACATTTGAGTTGGAAGTTTTACTTCTGCCAGGGGTTTTAAGACCTACACCAGGTATTTTTTTTAAATTTGATATGTGTACCTTAGTGTTTTTATACGTTTCTAACCTTCATTTCCACTTCTGACAAAGCTTGAACGATCACGCAGTGACCTATGAATTTAGGGGCTGATTTTGCAGAAAATTTAAGCCCAGCTTAAGACAGAACGTGATTTTTTTTTAACACAAGATCTACTATTCGAAATTGTTTAGGCCTATGATGTTCATAACAATACTTTTTGTGGCGAACCCTAGCTTTGTTGACATACTTTTTGGTTAAATCTCTCACGAGAGCCAGCCTCTGTATTCGATACTTCCAGTTATTTGTATCCCTCATATCCAATTTATCCCCGTTCCCTAGCTTGTTTAAAAGTTTCATTGGCAATGAATTCCTAAAAAAAATTTAAGAAAGCTGGAGTCACTTTTGTGAATGCGTTTTTCATGGTGTTTATCGCAAAAACACACTCCTAAAGGTGGACATCCCAAAGTTTGACGCCTGAGTTTTGCGCACATCTCTTTTGTTACCTTGTTTACAAATTTGGTCCTATTATTCGTGAGTATACATTTAGGAGTGTCCCAAAAATTAAAAATTTGATCTTGGAATGCCTTCCTCACATTTTTGTCATCCGTTTTGTGAAGGGGTAGCAATTTCACGTACATGTCGAAAAGATCTTAAAAAACTAGCACATATCAGCTTCCGCTCTTTGATGTCAGTTTTGGCCCAAGTATATCGGTGGTTACTACCATCCAGGGCTCTTCAATATTCCATTCACCCATTAAACCTGCTGGAGCCTATTGCAGAATCTTATTTCTCTGGCATTCCGAGCATGCCTTTACATACTCTGCGACGTTATGATATCATCTTGGCCAATAGTGGTACAGGATTAAACTTAAATAGGTCTTATCGACCCCCAAATGCGCAGCCTGTGGCTTTGCGCGCGCTTTCTGCAGTGCTTTTACACTTACTTCTGTTGTGAAGACAGTTTTTAACGCATCTTGGTCTGGCATTACGGGGTCTTTTAGGATATTTGTTTTGTGGAACTTTAACTTGCCTTTAGAGGTCTTTTAATCAGAAAATTTATGAGGAGTCTACTTCACGGACTTTATATGCCTTTTGTACCCAACATCTTCTGTAGGGGTAGCCGAGAGTCTTTTTATGCTGCTACTTGGCCTTCGTATGCTCGAGACAAAGCGTCCAAAACTTAATGCAGCTTTCCTTTTTGGTAGATAAATTTTATATCGTATGGTTGAAAGACCGTATTTCAACAAACTTCTCTACCTACTGGATCCTTTATTTTGTTGAATCATAACAGACTACTATGATCCATTATCACTGTAAAACTTTCTCCTCGTAAATATCCTCTAAAGTTATCTATCGACCACACTACTGTGAGGCACTTTTATTCTGTTACCGTATAATTTCACTCGGCTTCACTTAAGGTCCTGCTTACACAGCAAATAGGATGTTCCTCTCCGTCAACTTCCCGAGTAAGTACACCAGTAACGGCATGGTCACTAGCGTCAATTTGTAGCACCAATGGCTTTGAGAAGTCCAGCCTTGCAAGTACTAGGTCCTCAGTTGAAGCCTGCTTTAACTTTTTGAATGCCTACTTTTCTTCACTCATCCATCTCCATTTCACATCCTTAGATATGAGTTTTGTTAGATATGAGCCTAGGGGTGTTTTAAAGTCTTCTAGTCCTTTAATAGAATGGGCGTACCAACCAACCATACTAATAAACAAATTTAGTTGTTTTTGATTTGTTGGAGCTGATAACTCGTCAATTGACTCAAGTTTATCAAAGTCCACCCTTAATCCATACTTATCTTCCTTATACTTCAGGTACCTCACCTCCAGACAACCAAATTCCGATTCTTCACGATTTATGACTGAATTGGCGTTCTTTACAGCTTTTAAGACAATAGTAAGCCATTTCTTGTATTCCTAGAAGTTTTCCGTTACAATTATAATATTATTTATGAAAGTATTAACGTATGATTTCCATTCTGGCTAAATAATTTTGTCCATAATTGTTTGAAAGGTGGCAGGCACGTTCTTGAGGCAATAAACCATCCGTATATACTGATAGAGACCTTGACCTAGCACTACCAAAGCTGTCAGCTCTTTACTGTCATGTTCCAACAGTATTTGGTGATAGGCTTTGCTAAAATATATCATTAAAATAAATTCTTCCTTGTGAAACTTGTCGAGAATATCATCCATCAGGCGTATTAGGTATGCAGTCTTTTTAGCAACCTCATTTAGTTTTCTGTAGTCGATACAAAATTAAAATTTTCTGTTAGTCTTTAGGGCTAGTAGTGAACAGTTGCACCAAGCGCTTCCTGACTCTTCGATGATATTTTTCTGTTTAAGTCTCTCTATCTTATCGTATGCTGTTTGTAACACTTTAGGTGCATATCAACGTGATCGCTGTTTGATTGGTGTCTGACCTTGTATTTCTATTCGATGTTTTGCAACGGTAGTAATAGCTCTTTAGGACGTGGTAGTATAACTTTATTCAAGAATTGAGTCAACTCTTGGTATTTCTTAGGGGACAGGAAATGTATTCCTCCAACTGCTGCTGTGGCTGAGTAACAAGTGAAATCTTCTACTATGGGATAAAACATTTCCCATGTCAAAGTATCTTGGCTCCATGAATTTGTGTTGTTATCCTTTCAAGTTTTAAATTTGCGTAAGAAATTAATACTTATGATTGCTTTATATTTAAGGCCATTTGCCAATGCAAACTCGATTGAGTCCTTAATACAACCTATTTCAACGTTGACTTTAAAGGTTCGTTATAACGAAATGGGCATGCTATTTGCTACCGTAACTGTGGACTAGCATATTTCAAATTTCTCCAATCTTTTAAAAAATTTATTACCTAAATAACAATGGGCTGCCTAACTATCAATTAACGTGAATACCCTAGTCCCGTTGATATTTAAGTTGAGGAAGTGCCATGGTTCACTGTTGAGTGATAATACTTTCAATTTTCTGAGAGTATCCGTGAATTTTTATGGGCTTATTTTGTTGCTGTTTTACGTATCCTTTTTCATTGGCGTTGTGCTTTTATTTCTTGATAACTGATGCCCCACACGCCTGCTTTACAATATAGGGGATATTTCATCACCACATATTCCTAAGCCTATTAAACGCATCCTTTTTACCTGCATGCTAATACTTTTTTCTAAATCAACAATACCCGCATAAGTTTTGCCAATTTGCGCCATCCTTTAAGAGACTGCACCATGTGCTCTCTTTCAAAATCCTGTTAACATTGCGTTGCCTTGCATACACCCCCACGGTATTTGTAGAATGAGCTACCATAATTTCCCTATTGCAGATGTGCACCTAGCACATACTAAAAAAAACTTATTAATTGTTCTTTTTACGTTTTCTATAACGTCAATCACTAACTTAGTTGAATGTTGTGCTCAAGCATGTAGTCAGTTTGCAGAGGTAGCACCAGCTCTTAACGCATCTCCTCTTACAAGTTTTCCGGACTTGGAGTGTCGTAATTCATACATTTTACTTGCTTGTTACTGATCTTTATACACTTTCAGCATTAAATGGCTTCTGGGCAATTCTTGTGCCAGTATCCACCTTGCTTACAAATAATACAAGTGCCTAATTTTGTGCCCTTTTGACCTTCCATGCTGAATGTGTTTTGGATAAGACTCTGCTCTGCCGTTGGCTTCGCCTGCGTGCTTGCCTCGTTTAACTCATTGTTAGTTTCAACTTTGGCCGCTGATTCCATGCTTTCGATGGTACTTAGTGCAATACGAGTATTCACTACGGACCTTACCACTGCTAATTTTCTTGTCTTTCTTTGTCAGTGGGGTTTGAAAGGCTGTAAAGAAGAAAAGAGATTCTTTGGGTAAGAGAGGAAGTTAATAGTCCTTATCTTTACTTCTAACTACCTAGACTTCTCTTCTTAGCACTAAGAAATGTGTAAAATTTCGAATGTGGGCCCAGCTCATTTAACCTCGATAATTAGGGTGCAGATGTCTATACGCTCTTATATGGTTTCACTTGTTATCTGAAGTGTATCTTCTTGAGGTATTATATGCATGTTTAGGAGGGCATTGTCGCATTCCTTCTATAACATAGTTATTATCTACATAATACCCTGACCCAATAGTATTTTCAAGGTGTATTGACGGTATTAAAAGATATTAATTCCGTCTGTATTCTCTTCTAAGAACCTCTTATAAACCGCGTTGAAACGTATCTGGCTGAAACGACTGTTGTTATGCTCTCCGTAGTTGGTGAATCATTAATTAAACTTAAGGATCCAACTCGCTTCTCATTCGATTTCCCTATATTATTTTTTCCAGGAACACGTCCTTTTATCCTCACCCCTGAACATCATTTTTCCCTATACCTGAATCTTCTATTGTGGTATTAGCTTCCCCCATTTTAGCCAACTCCAACAACTAACTTAACAACCCCTGATTACTTTTTTCTCTCTATGCTCTTCTAGAATGTATGTTTTTGGTGAGCAAGTCCTGTATGTCCATGTTGCGTATTCTATTAAAATTGCTTGTATCATACATTATTTGCTCATCAAGTGGCTGATGGGATAATCTTAATAGTGACATCTGGTCAGGTAAATTTCTTCTAACTAGTTGTCTGACCACTTCTTTCAAAGTATTTCTGTCCCTATGAAGATTTTCCACGTCTTCCTGCTCGGTAATTGTGCTAAGATAAAACATATCACGCCATCTATCTCTGACAGGTATTTGTCGTAAGGGTGGGCAAGGTCATTCTAGGCTACTTGTTGGGTACAATTGATCCTCTATATAAGACCATGTACTTATTGGACTGCAAATGCAGGTGTTTTAAGGTATACTAGGATAAGACTCCTTTAATATTCTCTTATATGTTCATAAGAAAGTGCCTCAACTGTTCGCTTAATCCCTTGCCTGCCCGTTATTGGGTCTGATGATGGTTACTCGTCTCCTTACTCCAAACTTGCACTAAAACTAAAGTCCAAATCGCTATTGTTAAGTTCCATTGCTATATAACCAGAACACATAAGAAACAGAGTAGAAGAAAAAAACGTAAACGGAGAAAAGACTAGAGAGAAAAGATGAGAATTAAATCTAGTTAACTGTAGAAGAAAAAGAAAGAAAACAAAACTTAGTGACAGTATAAGGAGGAAAAAAAAAAATGTTAAAGAAAGAAAAAAAAACAAGCCTATCAAAGGAAGAGAATATGAAAAAATATACGTGTCTTAAATAAAACACAAGAAGAGCAAAAGAGAACACCAAAGAAAAATTTTGTGCAGCAATGGTGAAAAAGAAAAATTTTTTTTCATTTATTTATATTTTTTTAATAGATGTGAAAGTAAGATCTGCCAGTAGTGATCATAGTAAACATCTACATATGTTTTCATATTGAGGGATTTTCAATATCTAATAATATGCATATAGTAATGACCAATAGGATATTAAAACATATAGCAGGCTTAAAATCAGTTAAAATAATTTAATTTTATACATCAAAAATTAAGGAGAGATTAATATCTATCAGAAAAAAATGACGTTGGAACAGATAGATGGTGTCACTATTCACTCCTAATTCAATATTGAAAATCAACTAGTAAATACTTATAACGATGAGTATCATGATAAGAATAATAATGCTGACATTGATCGTCAGGATTATGTTAATAATAATTAAAACGATGAATATAATTATAATAATAGCAGTAATAATAATGATAATAATCATAATAATGA
>NW_019379596.1:587499-602796 GCF_000648655.2 Copidosoma floridanum
CCATCGACTGCAGCTCTGTAACGGTGGGTACTTCGGCTTTAACAGAGTATAAAGCTACGAGACGCAACGCAACAAAAAAAACTTGTAACGTCCACAAACATGACGATGACAATAAACTAAACCAGTTTTGTTATGTTTGTGGTATTTATATTCCATCTCATATGCGACGAAACATCACCGAATCTATCTACGCTGCTTACAAATTTTTTTTTAAATCCGATTTAATAAATCAGGATACAAACTGGGTGCCACATGTCATGTGTGTCACCTGCTACAACATGTTATTAACATGTTGCAAGATAAAGAAACTTGAAAGTTTAAAATATTCTTCTTCTGTTGTATGGAGCATGCCAGAATCGAAGAAGGATTGTTTTTTCTGTCTTACTATTACTCAGGGATTTAATGTTAAGAATAAATAAAACATTAAGTATATCTGCACACGTAAAGTGATACCAGCTGTCTTAGTTTCGAAGAATTATGACAAAGCTGACAATACTGCGGTTGACATAGGAAATGAAAAAGATGTAGGTATACGTAGTAGTATAAAAAGAGAAGAGATAATAGAAAGTAATAGCACAATAGAGTTGGATGATCAGAGTGAGAGTGCCGAAGAATATGACAAGAGAAGTAAGTTACCGGAATCATTCTCCCAAGAAGAATTAAATGACTTCGGAAGAGAGTTAGGATTGTCTAAAGAAGCCCATGAGCTTCTGGACTCACGATTGAAACAGAAGAATCTTTTAATAAAGGGAACAAAGATTACAGTCTATAGGAACAGAGAACAAGAAATGTGACCATTTTTTACTTACGATAAACAACATGATTTAGTATATTGCAACGATATCCCAAAATTGATCAATAGTCTGAAAGATGGCGTATACAAACCTGATGAGTGGCAGCTCTTCATAGACTCTTCCATTCGTAGTCTTAAGGTTATGTTACTCCACAATACCAATGTCTTGGCTCCGATACCGATTGCTCACTCCACAGTCCTCAAAGAGTCGTATCAAAACGTAAAAATCGTTTTAGAAAGAATAAGTTATGTGGAGCATCAATGGAAGATTTGTGGAGATCTAAAGATCATAGGAATCATACTAGGAATGCAAAGTGAACGTATAAAATTTTCTTGTTTCTTATGTCTTTTTGACAGTCGAGATCGCGTAAATCATTACAAAACAAAAGAATGGCCAAAACGGAAGTCACTGATGGCCGGATCATCAAACGTCATTAAACTACCTCTTGTAAATGAATCGAAAATTCTAATTCCTTCACTACACTTAAAACTTGGCTTGAAAAAATAGTTTGTCAAGGCTTTAGATAAAAATGGAGACTGTTTCAAATTCATTGCTCAGAAAATGCCCAAACATAGTGACGCCAAGCTAGAAGCAGGAGTTTTTGATGGACCGCAGATTCGGACCCTCATAAATGATGTAAATTTCACAACCTAAACGACAAATACAGAGAACCTGGATGGATCAGTTTTAAAAATGTATGTCAGAATTTTCTCGAAAATCACAAAAGTCAAGATTATGAGAAATTGGTAAGTGACATAACAAAAAATTATCAAACTTTAGGTTGCAATATGAGTATCAAATTACATTTTTTAGACTCACACCTCAATTTTTTTCCAGATAAACTAGGTGACTTTAGTGAGGAGCAAGGAGAAAGGTGTCATCAGGACATAAAAGAAATGGAGAAACGCTATCAAGGAACGTGGGGTATTAATTGAAAAAATGATAATAATAATGTTAATAATAATAGTGTTGTTAATAATTATAAATATTTTCATAATGATTGTAATAATGATAATGATATTAATGATACCGATAATGATTATTGTAATAATGATGATGATGACAATACTAATATTAATAATTATAATGTTGATAATGGGAATGATTTTGATGAAAATGTAAAGAATAGCGATGATGATGATAGTGACAATGATGATAATGATGATAAAAGTGATACTTATAATGATGATTATGGTAATGACGATAATAATAGTAATGATATTGCTAATCATCCATATGATACTGATGATAAAAATAATGATTTTAATGATGATGATAACAATAATGTTTATGATAAAAATGATGATAATAACGAGAATAATAATGATGATTACGGTGATGACGATAATAACAATGTTAGTGGTGATGATAACTACGATGATAATAAATTTTTAAATGATGATATTAATAATAGTTTTGATGTTTATGATAATGATAATTCTGATGATTATAAAACCGTTGATCATGATAATAATAATGATTACTATGATAATATTGATAATTACAGTAATGACGATAATGATAATTATAATAATAGTGATAATAATAACGATGATTATGGTAATGATGATGATGATGATACTGATAATTATAATGATAATGATGTTAATAATTATAATAATAATTATAATGATGACAATTTTTATAATGATACTGATAATAATAATAATAATGATTATGATGATGATAATGATGATAATGATGATAATAATAATGATAACAATGATGATAATAATGATTATTATTTAGATAATTATTCTAATGATAATGATGATAATAGTGGTAATGATAATGAAAATGATGACGATGTTGATAATAATAACACAGCTCTACAAAAAAAATCAAAAGTCTTAGTGCAGAGACCTGACATACCCTTCTATATGTAATCAACCAACGCTGAATTTAAATCCAACGTCAATTTTACTCTATTACATCAGGATTTTTCATAACCTCAAAATTTAAGCCCAAAAACCCCATAACACGTAAACCATTTAATGCTCGAGTATCTTAACCTAAGTAACGCTATAACCTTATGATTTGATCGTCCCTTAAAATGAGTAACCCCAAAACCCTAAAACCCAATGACGCCATAACCTCTAATCCAGATGAGTAACAGAGGTTTGAGTCTCTAGTGCTGAGATGTCTAGGACAATGTTGTGTTTCTCCGCGTATAGTAAATCTCCTGATTTGTCAGGCTCCTTTACTACATAATTGCTGCAAACATTAACTGTATGACCGTATTACCTCATAACTAACTAGCCCATCAACCCTAAAACGTGATTGCCATGAAACCTTTAAAACCAGAAAAATTAGCCCAATAACTCCCAAATCCTTAAGTTTTCAGTCACC
The DNA here is from genome assembly GCF_000648655.2 of Copidosoma floridanum. Next base: position 590,643 of record NW_019379596.1, read on the forward strand.
ATAACCTTATCCCTTATTAAAATATGAACTGTACATCCCTATAACCCTATGTAACTCAGTATCTCTATTACTCTACAACCTTATAACTCTATAACCCTAAAAACTAGTGAAAAAGAGGCTTATGCACTTTCTAGAAGAGAAAATGAAGTTTCAAACTATTATATCGCCAAACCACACTGTCACTAGAGTTTAAGAATCAATAACTCTGAAACCCCTTTACTTCATAATTTCTATAGCCATATACTTCTATAACGCCATAGATTAGGAGTTAGACGGATCTTTTGTATCACTGAAAAAAAAATTTTTTTTTTTGTGTTTGCAATCCAGGGCACCTCCACGTGGTTGACGGTGGGCAACGAAGTTTTTCCGTGATCCGGCAGAGACCCTGGATAACGGCATTCATGCCGTCATGGCAAACTCAAAAAAAAAATTTACGATGCAGAGGGTCGGATCCTCAGTATCAGCGGCTGGTCAGGGTGAGAAAGCAGGCCCGCAGGCATCGTCACCCATCGACTGCAGCTCTGTAACGGTGGGTACTTCGGCTTTAACAGAGTATAAAGCTACGAGACGCAACGCAACAAAAAAAACTTGTAACGTCCACAAACATGACGATGACAATAAACTAAACCAGTTTTGTTATGTTTGTGGTATTTATATTCCATCTCATATGCGACGAAACATCACCGAATCTATCTACGCTGCTTACAAATTTTTTTTTAAATCCGATTTAATAAATCAGGATACAAACTGGGTGCCACATGTCATGTGTGTCACCTGCTACAACATGTTATTAACATGTTGCAAGATAAAGAAACTTGAAAGTTTAAAATATTCTTCTTCTGTTGTATGGAGCATGCCAGAATCGAAGAAGGATTGTTTTTTCTGTCTTACTATTACTCAGGGATTTAATGTTAAGAATAAATAAAACATTAAGTATATCTGCACACGTAAAGTGATACCAGCTGTCTTAGTTTCGAAGAATTATGACAAAGCTGACAATACTGCGGTTGACATAGGAAATGAAAAAGATGTAGGTATACGTAGTAGTATAAAAAGAGAAGAGATAATAGAAAGTAATAGCACAATAGAGTTGGATGATCAGAGTGAGAGTGCCGAAGAATATGACAAGAGAAGTAAGTTACCGGAATCATTCTCCCAAGAAGAATTAAATGACTTCGGAAGAGAGTTAGGATTGTCTAAAGAAGCCCATGAGCTTCTGGACTCACGATTGAAACAGAAGAATCTTTTAATAAAGGGAACAAAGATTACAGTCTATAGGAACAGAGAACAAGAAATGCGACCATTTTTTACTTACGATAAACAACATGATTTAGTATATTGCAACGATATCCCAAAATTGATCAATAGTCTGAAAGATGGCGTATACAAACCTGATGAGTGGCAGCTCTTCATAGACTCTTCCATTCGTAGTCTTAAGGTTATGTTACTCCACAATACCAATGTCTTGGCTCCGATACCGATTGCTCACTCCACAGTCCTCAAAGAGTCGTATCAAAACGTAAAAATCGTTTTAGAAAGAATAAGTTATGTGGAGCATCAATGGAAGATTTGTGGAGATCTAAAGATCATAGGAATCATACTAGGAATGCAAAGTGAACGTATAAAATTTTCTTGTTTCTTATGTCTTTTTGACAGTCGAGATCGCGTAAATCATTACAAAACAAAAGAATGGCCAAAACGGAAGTCACTGATGGCCGGATCATCAAACGTCATTAAACTACCTCTTGTAAATGAATCGAAAATTCTAATTCCTTCACTACACTTAAAACTTGGCTTGAAAAAATAGTTTGTCAAGGCTTTAGATAAAAATGGAGACTGTTTCAAATTCATTGCTCAGAAAATGCCCAAACATAGTGACGCCAAGCTAGAAGCAGGAGTTTTTGATGGACCGCAGATTCGGACCCTCATAAATGATGTAAATTTCACAACCTAAACGACAAATACAGAGAACCTGGATGGATCAGTTTTAAAAATGTATGTCAGAATTTTCTCGAAAATCACAAAAGTCAAGATTATGAGAAATTGGTAAGTGACATAACAAAAAATTATCAAACTTTAGGTTGCAATATGAGTATCAAATTACATTTTTTAGACTCACACCTCAATTTTTTTCCAGATAAACTAGGTGACTTTAGTGAGGAGCAAGGAGAAAGGTGTCATCAGGACATAAAAGAAATGGAGAAACGCTATCAAGGAACGTGGGGTATTAATTGATGGCGGACTACTGTTGGAATCTTAAGAGAGACACAAAGAACAATAGTAACAAGCGCAAGCGGCGTTCAATCCGAAGATCATTCGAAAGTGAACAAGTGCGTTATCATAAGCGATCAAAAGAGTATGGATAGACACTGGTTTGGAGGTTATGGGGTCATTGGGTTTTAGGGTTTTAGGGTTAATGGAGTTTAGGGATGATCGAATTATAAGGTTATAGCGTTACTTGGGTTAAGATACTCGGGCATTAAATGGTTTATGAGTTATGTGGTTTTTGGGCTTAAATTTTGAGGTTATGAAAAATCCTGACGTGATAGAGTAAAATTAACCTTAGATTCGAAATCAGCGTGGTCGATTATATCTAGAAGGGTATCTCAGGTCTCTGCACCAAGACTTTCGATTTTTTTTGTGGAGCTGAGTAATGGTAATTATGATAATAATAATTGCGATAATTATCATAAAACGATGATAATAATGATCATAATAATAATAATTAAAATAATAATGATAGTCATAATAATAATAATAATAATAATGATTATAATGTTAATAATAATANTAATGACGATGATAATGATTATAATGTTAATAATAATAATAATAATATCAATTCCAAACATCTTGCTTTTTCGTCATCATTAATAAAATGAGTCTCACGGAATATACTTGTGATATGGAGCATGACTTTAATTTGTACATATTGTCAATATTTTGTTTTTATTCTGAAAACCTCTCCAGGATACTATAAAAAAATGTATAATAAAAACAAGAACGGTTTAAATGTTACAATAAATAATAAAGATTACACGTGCTGCTGCCAAAATAACATGTTTAATAGACAAAGAAGCGCTACTTAATATTTTTATAATTTAAACAATAAATGAACAGCAATCATGAAAATAAACTATTGCATGATATTAATAAAACATGAGTGCGCATACGAAAATACAATAATAAGAGTTGAACACATCAATGCAAAAGGCTACAGATAAGATGTCTTTTGACTTAGATTAACGAGACCATGTAGATTGGAAAGCAACAGTTACATGCATGGAATATGAATACATTTGAGTGCTGAATGTGTAAGATCTATGATACATTATAAAAACATATGAAACGTGTAAGGATTTTGTGAAAACATATTAATGTTTATGTTTTTTTACCGGAAGACATGTAGTCTGTATCCTTTTGCATTTATCTGTTCATCTCTTATAACTGTCTTTTCGTATGCTCACTCATGTTTAATTGATATTATGCAAAAGCTTATTTTCTTGATTGCTGTTCATTTATTGTTTAAGTTATGTAAATATTAAGTAGCGATCTTTTGTCTATTTGACATGTTATTTTGGCAGCTGTACATGTAAATTTTATTGTTTATTGTAACATTGAAACCATTCTTGTTTTGATTATACATTTTTTTGTAGTGTCCTGAAGAGGTTTTCAGAATAAAAACGAAATATTGACCATATGTACAAAATAAAGTCATGCTCTATATCACAAGCTCATTACGTGTAATTTGTTTTATCGATTATGACAAAGGAGCAAGATGTTTGGATTTAATATGATTATTCAGAAATGTATGAAATTGATTCTGTTATCTTTTTATGTGATTTCCAACAAGGACTCTTCATGTGCAGGTGGCACAATGGACTTACATGGCAATGGCATAAGGAGCGCAAATTCTTTAATCATACTGAGTATACGACCACATATATTTTTGAATTTGACAATGTGTTAATCGACACTATCAGAAATAACCTTTTTCTTAACGCATTTTATTTATTTTCTTTTTTCTATTGTCAATTAAAAATAATATCTAATATTTACTCATATAATCTTTGTAAACAGTATATTGATTTGATTAACAAATTATCTAATACAAGGTTGCATTGCACTTTTTTGTTGAGATGTAGATACCATGGCTTTTTACCAAAACACAATGATAATAGTATGCGTTATTTTAACACTTTTACCTTTAAAAATATTTTATCAATGAGTGATAAGGTAAAAGACCCAGTTATGAGACAGGTTTTTGATATGAGTCGCGTATTATAAGTAATTTTTGTCATATTAACGGTGTATTATGCTAATTTTCAATCAAATAAGTAATATTTACTGTCAAAAAGTAAAAAAATATTTGAACTCTGACTTTTAAAGTGTTAGATATTATTAAAAATTAATTTTATCTTTGTTGTTAACATGCTCTAGTTTATGGAACATTGATTTGTACTATGACCCGGTGTTCCATAAATTTGCCCCTATTTATGAGACATAAAAAAAATTGAATTAACATACTTATAATGTATATATTATGTTTATTAACATATTTTACATAAAATAATGCACAGTAATAGAGTATTTAATAGCTTGTTATGTATTTTAAAACTAAGTAAATTAAAATAAATACTAATAATGGTAGGATCTAAAATACACAGGTAAATCTTGAATCTAAATATTAGACTTTGAATAAATAATTTAACGTTAAATGCCAATAAAAAGATAAAAATAAAATCGTTAAGACTCTTTTTTCATTTCTTCTTGTAGTTTTAAAATCTGTTCTTGAATATTTTTTGTCATTTCTTTTTTTTGCATCAACAACTTTCTTTTCTTCTCTAGCAATTCCTTTTTTTTTCAGCTTTTTTTTCCTTGATTTCTTGCTGTCTTTCCTTCTCTAATTTTTCGGCATACCAAGCATCAGATGTTCCCGCAGAGGGTAATCTTGGTTTATTTAAGCCTTCTACCTTTATTCTCTTTTTTTTCGGTAAATATTTGGAAGGCAATGTAAATGCATTTTGAAAACTGGCGGTAATAGCATCTGTTAAAATATTTTATACATGTTATTGTTAATTATTTACATAAATACATATATTATTAAAAATTGTTCATTTATTTACCATTTGACTTGGGCCTATCTGGCTCATTTAGAGTGGATTGAACATTGCTTATTTCTGAATTATTTTGAGGTAAATTATTTTCACTAGAAGTCGACTGTAAATTATTTGATGCAGATTTATCTTTGCTGGCCTTGATAGAAGTCACTGAAATATATTTACGAAAGTTCAATTACAATGACAACATGTATAGTTTAAACGTATGGCATACCTGTTTGATTGATTTCTGAGCTTATCATAGCAAGATTTGGCGATAGTTCTTGCAAGACATTATGCGGCAACTGTTCAATTTCTTTAGATGGCTCAATTACACTTGTGGCATCATGAAGGTGAAAAATATTTGAGGTTTCGTTGGGTAAATTAATACCTGATGATGGCTCACAAGTTAAGAGTATTTCTTGTACCATGTACCCGTTTTCATTTCCTTCACTAGCTACCGAAAGAAAGAAGCAGAAAAAATATTTGGTATATTAAATGCATGTGTAACTGCAAAATTTTTGCAACATTATAAGCTAACTAACCAACTTGAATTATTTCTTGATAAAAAGTTGTTGAAATCAACCGATTTTGTGAAATTTCACTTGAGACAAAATTTTTTTCATTCTCTGACCCATCTAAAATAATTGCACCATTATCATCCAAAGTCAAAATACAATTGTCTCCAGATTTGATATAATTACTATTATTATTGAAAAGACTCATTTCACTCGTTAATCTTTCATCGCTGAATTGTAGCACCTCAATATGCTGTTGCTCTATGATACTACTTTGTTTTTCAAAACTATTGTTTTCAACAATTACTTTCGGTGGTGCCACAATTTTATATTTAACACCTATCAAGGCTTCTGCACTTTTGATTTCAGGTTTGCCCTTCTTCCTTATCTCGTCTAAATATATTAAAATAACATAAATCAGTTAAACAAATTTTTTTTTAAACTGTGAATATTTATCAAAGTTGGGATACTAATAAAATTTTAAAGGGGTAATAAACATTAGAATATTAACTACTTGAGAAGATTTCATCGATGACAATTAAAAATAAATATGTACATTTTTTATAAACAATTTAAAAATAAATAAAAATATTTTTGAAAAAAATTAGTTAAAAACTAATTACTTGGCAGGCCATAATTTTTAAGATAAAACCAATACTCGAAAAGGGATTTATTTTCAATGTCGTTGGTCCATACTCCTTCAGCTTCGCTGTCTTGAAATTGTTTTAACAGTTCTTCGGATAAGTAATCATCTAAGTTTAATCGATGACTGTTATTCATACTTGAAGTCTTTTCTGTCTGAACACATTTTGAGATTTGTTTATCGTTGATGCAATCGACTGATTTTTTCTTCTTCTTAGAAAAAACATCGTATTCTATTGCCTGAGGATTAAATGGAACGAGACCTGCTGCTTTGAATCCACTGATAACAGTACTGCTTTCTTCTTTAAAATTATCAAGTGTGAATTTCAAAACTTTTGAAAAATTCTCTTTGTTGATAACATTATCATCATTTGAAGCTTTCCACAGAAGAACAGATTTCTTCCACGTTTGTTTTAGTGGATGAAAGTATGCAATGTCTAATGGCTGTGTTATGTGAGTTGAATTGGGATGGAGCGCAATCAACTCAATTTTGTTTTCCCGACAAAAAGAAACTAAAGGAAGTGTCATGTGAGACGAGTGCCCATCTAAATATATGACTACAGGAAACTCAATGCTCTCTTCTAGAGGCCATGGGTAGAAAACATTAAATATTTTTATAATTTAAACAATAAATGAACAGCAATCATGAAAATAAACTATTGCATGATATTAATAAAACATGAGTGCGCATACGAAAATACAATAATAAGAGTTGAACACATCAATGCAAAAGGCTACAGATAAGATGTCTTTTGACTTAGATTAACGAGACCATGTAGATTGGAAAGCAACAGTTACATGCATGGAATATGAATACATTTGAGTGCTGAATGTGTAAGATCTATGATACATTATAAAAACATATGAAACGTGTAAGGATTTTGTGAAAACATATTAATGTTTATGTTTTTTTACCGGAAGACATGTAGTCTGTATCCTTTTGCATTTATCTGTTCATCTCTTATAACTGTCTTTTCGTATGCTCACTCATGTTTAATTGATATTATGCAAAAGCTTATTTTCTTGATTGCTGTTCATTTATTGTTTAAGTTATGTAAATATTAAGTAGCGATCTTTTGTCTATTTGACATGTTATTTTGGCAGCTGTACATGTAAATTTTATTGTTTATTGTAACATTGAAACCATTCTTGTTTTGATTATACATTTTTTTGTAGTGTCCTGAAGAGGTTTTCAGAATAAAAACGAAATATTGACCATATGTACAAAATAAAGTCATGCTCTATATCACAAGCTCATTACGTGTAATTTGTTTTATCGATTATGACAAAGGAGCAAGATGTTTGGATTTAATATGATTATTCAGAAATGTATGAAATTGATTCTGTTATCTTTTTATGTGATTTCCAACAAGGACTCTTCATGTGCAGGTGGCACAATGGACTTACATGGCAATGGCATAAGGAGCGCAAATTCTTTAATCATACTGAGTATACGACCACATATATTTTTGAATTTGACAATGTGTTAATCGACACTATCAGAAATAACCTTTTTCTTAACGCATTTTATTTATTTTCTTTTTTCTATTGTCAATTAAAAATAATATCTAATATTTACTCATATAATCTTTGTAAACAGTATATTGATTTGATTAACAAATTATCTAATACAAGGTTGCATTGCACTTTTTTGTTGAGATGTAGATACCATGGCTTTTTACCAAAACACAATGATAATAGTATGCGTTATTTTAACACTTTTACCTTTAAAAATATTTTATCAATGAGTGATAAGGTAAAAGACCCAGTTATGAGACAGGTTTTTGATATGAGTCGCGTATTATAAGTGATTTTCGTCGTATAAACGGTGTATTATCCTAATTTTCAATCAAATAAGTAATATTTACTGTCAAAAAGTAAAAAAATATTTGAACTCTGACTTTTAAAGTGTTAGATATTATTAAAAATTATNAAAACGGTGCAATGCAAGTAAACACCTTAGCCTTAGTTTATGGAACACGCACTAGACTGTCTCATAAATAGGGACAACCCTGTCGACGGTGTATAGATTATAAAACACTCGAATATTTTTGAAAGTTGTTGAAAAATTAAATGTATTTTTTTTTTTTACGTTCTAGGATTGTAATAATACAAACAACTAGTTTTTTACCATACCTGGAATGTTTTTTATTCTCTAATACGGAAGTTTATAATGGGCATGTGAACCTATACTATGGTACTAATGGAAGCCACTCATAGAAGAGACGCGGTGCACTTTTTACTTTTTATTTTTTTTTTTCAAATAAAAATCTTCGCAAGTTAGATTTAATTCTTACAGTTTTATTGTACCACACTTATAAATAAAAATAAATATTTCTACCGTAGATATATATGGATAAATGTTTTTAAAATTAAAGATTTGTGGTGGTGTCTCATAAATACGTACAGTGTCTCATAACTGGGTCTTTTACCTTATTGAAAAAACTATTTATCACACTAAGAGAAAAATACTTAATATTAAAATCAAAGATTGACATAGATATATACATTTACTTACCGTGAGAGTTAAAATATGTTACAAGAAAATAGTAAAAAGTCTTAATAAAGATTTTTCTAGGGCACTTACTATGTTTACTTACAGAGTGCAACAGAATTCATGCCACATAGTGCAAACAACGTTAGATAATAAGTTCTCCTTAATTTTTAGTTGTACTTCACATTCAAATAAGGTAGAAATTGGTCGTTCAAGAAAATCTTTAGCAGAGGATTACAAAGAGAGATTGATATCGTTTGATCGTTTTGTCAAAGAAAAAAATCATCACTTTGTTAAAAACTTAACAGATACAATCTTACCTGATCATGTTGATTTTACTTTAAAATTGGGGATGGATTTTAATTTTATACAAAATGTAGATACAAAATTTGTTTTCAATTTCATGAAATCTCTTGATTGCACAATATTGGGCAATAAGTTTGATCAATTTAAATGTTATAAAGTTAGACAATTATGTTTACCACTCTTGAAAGAGCACACTCTCAACTCTTCAAAACTTTGTTATTTTGACAAAATTATTCGGAGTAATATCAAATTGACGTAAAATTATCTTTATAATCATAACAATTTGTTTGTAACCAGGGCAGATAAAGAAGGTTCTACTGCTGTGATAAATAAGTGTGAATATATATGTAAAGTCAATGCCATTCTCAATAATGATCTATACTATACGAATTTACACCATAATAATGGGAAGAAGGTCCTTTCACAATTGACAAATTCTATTAAAAACTTTGTAAGTAAATGGATGGATAGAGGTGTTTTTGTGGCTTCTGAGATTCCCGAACCTAACATTGCAGATTTGAATGCTTGTAAGTTATCCAAAGCTTATGGTCTCATCAAGGCCCATAAAAAAGACTTTCCTGCTAGACTAATAGTTTCCACTCTTGGCTCACCCATATATCAATTTGATAAGTGGTTTTCGTCCTTTTTCGACAAATTTTTCAATAAATCTATTTACTCCATTAAAAATTCGTTTGAAGCAAAGGATAAAATTGAAAGCTTGATAGTCCCGGAGGACTTCTCAATTGTTTCTTTTAATGTAGTGTCCTTATATGCTAATCTACCTTTTTCCTTAATGAAAAAGTGTATCTCGCACAAACTTGACAATTTAACTAATATTTTAGGCATCAGCAAAATTAAATTTCTCAATGGCATAGACTTGTTAATCAATTCAAACTATTTTGTTTTTAATAACCAAATTTACAAACAGTCGTGTGGAATCCCAATGGAAGGTTGCAGTTCACCATGGATTGCTGAGATTGTGTTGGAGTCTGTTGAGAAATCCGTTATCAATAGATGCAAAGATGACATTTTGTTATACATGAGATATGTTGATGATTGTTTGTTGGTTTTGAGAACTGATCACATAAGAAGTACCCATGATCTTTTTAACAGTTATAATACTTTTGTCCAATTTACACTTGAAACAGAGTTAAATAACTATATTCCCTTTTTAAAATTACTTTTTACTAAAATTCCCGAAACGATTAATATTGATTTGTATAAAAAACCTTTAGCTTCTGGTAGACTACTAAACTATTTTTCACATAACCCGGTATCTCAAAAAATAGCTATAACTTTTTCTTTGATCAACGATACCTTTAAATTTTTAGATCTTACTTTCAGATATAAAAACATTCACAATGTCCAAAAACATCTCATAATGAATGCTTACCCTCTCTTTTTTATAAACAAGTATATAAAAGCAAGAATAAGTTATTACAATCGACTTAATAGATCTCATTTCCATAATTCTCATCTTATTTCACAACCTAGTAATCTTAATACGACAGTAAGAATACCGTATACTGAGGATGAAAAAAATTGTATACTTATGGTACTTTCCTATTTTTATCCTATATAACCACCAATTCGTAAGATGCTAGCATGTTTCAACATTAGAGTAATTCTTACTAATACAAATAAATTGACACATATTGTCAAGTTAGGAAAGGGCCAAACCAAACTTTTGGATAGGAGTGGTATTGTCTATATATTAGGTTGTGGGTGTGGTGCCAAATATAATGGGCAAAGTAAAAGATTTTTAAAGATTAGATTAAGTAAAAACGAAAGGTATATCCAAAATAAGGACACTAAGTCAGCTTTGTTTATGCACTCCTCTGAGTGTTCACAAAAATTTAATTTTAAAGGTGTGGTGGCTTTGGATCAGGAGGCTAACAGGTATAAGCAAGAATTTGCTGAAGTGTTGTTTATCACTTTACATAAAAACATTATCAATGGATAATTAGATACCAACAAGTTAAACTATTTATATAAAAAGCTTTTGTTAGACATGAAACACAAAATTTTCATAAAACCTTAACATTATTATGTTTAAAAAAAATCTTTACACGTTTCATATGTTTTCATAATGTATAATAGATCTTACACCTATGCAATAGTCTGTAGCTTTTTGCATTTTTGTGTTCAACTCTTATAACTCTATTTTCGTATGCGCACTCATGAGTTATTGATATTATGCAATAGTGTATTTTCTTGATTGCTGTTCATTTATTGTTTAAGTAATTTAAATATTAAGAAGCGCTCTTTTGTCTATTTAACATGTTATTTTGGCAGCTGCACATGTAACCTTTATTGTTTATTGTAGCATTTAAACCATTCTTGTTTTAATTAAACATTTTTTAATAGAGTCCTAAAGAGGTTTTCTGAATTAATACAAAATATTTACGATATGTACAAAATAAAGTCATGCTCTATATCACAAGTATATTACATGCAATTTATTTTAATAATAATAAGAGTTATTACGATAGTAATAATAATGAGAATGGTAATGACACTGTTTATAATGATAATCATAATAATGATGATAAAGATAATGGAACTTTTTATCATGGTGCTAATAATAATTATGATAATGATGATAATAATAATAAAAATGATAATTCTGATAATAATAAATATAATATTAATTATAATGATAATAAAATTAATACAAATGTTGATACAGATAAGGATGACAATAATAATGATAACAATGGCGACAATGATAGTGATGATAACAAAGATACTAATAATAATAACAGTAATAAAAATGATAATAATGATCATGATAATGATAATGATAACTATTGTGATACTGAAAATGATGATGATAATGAATAGTAATAAAATGGATAATGCTGATAATAATAATAACAAAGATAATAATAATAATGATAACAATGATGATGATGATGATGGATGATGATAATGATGATGATAATAATAATGATGATAACGATGATGATGATGATGACGATGATGATAATGATGACGATAATGATAATGATGACGATGACGTTAATGATCATGATGATGATGATGATGATAATGATGACGATGACGATGACGATGATGATAATGATGACGATGAT
>NW_019379596.1:625550-641872 GCF_000648655.2 Copidosoma floridanum
ATAAAAATGATGATAATAATGATAATAATATTGATAATAATAATGATAATAAAAATAATGATTACAATGATTCAAGCTATGATAAATATGGCAATAATAATAATGACATTTATAATGATAAAATTATTAATGTTGGTGATGATGATAATTATGATGATGATAATAATAATAATGATGATTATGATAATAACGATAATGATTATAATTATAATGATGACTATAGTGATGATGATAAGGATGATAATGGTTATGATGATTATAATGATAGTAATAATGATAATGACAAAAACGATGATGATAATGATAATCATAATAATAATGGTAATGATAATGATGATAATACTAATAATAATAAAAATAATGTTGATAATAATTATGATGATGATGATACTAATAATGATGATGGTAATGATAATTATGATACTGAAAATGATGATGATAATGATTATGATAAAAATGATGATGATGATGATAATGACATAAATAAATGACAATGATATTTATCAAATTTATAATAATGATAATGATAACAATAAAAATTATAATTGTGGTGATATTGACAATATTGAAGTTGATGATGATGATTATGATTATGATTTTGATAATATTAAAGTAGATGACGATGATGATGATGATGAAGATGATAATAATGATAACAATAATAATAAAAATAATAATGATAATAACAATCTTGATAATGATAATAATAATAATGTTTATGATGATGACAATAATGATGATGATGTTAATAAAAAGAATTACGGTAATGACGATAATGAAGGTGATTATAATAATGACAATAATGATGATGATTGTAATCATTATTATGGTGACGATGATAACAATAACTATAGTGATGTTAATTATAATGATAATAATAACACTAATGAAGAAAATGATGATGATAATAATAATTATGATATTGATAATGATAATAATGATAATAATGATAGAAATGATAATGTTGATGATAATTATGATGATGATAATGCTAATTATAGTGATGATAATAATGATGTTATAAATAATAATAATCCTAATTATGATGATGATGATAACTGTTAGGTGACAACTTGCGTATATTGATAAATTTTCATTTTTATTTTATTTTATTCTGTTATATTTCATTCCTAATGATAAAATTTTAAGACTTTTTACAGAGTCATACTCATTAAAANAGGATTAAAATGAGCATTTCTTTGAGTGTAATAATCATTAGGATTTTCGTTATTATATCGTCCGAAGTTATTCTGATAATAATTAGAGTTTCTCGATTGATTTTAAAAATCCCAATTTCTTTCCTGATTCTGATAATTTTCACAGTAATTCTGTCCATTATTTTGTTGTTAATATTGTCTTTTATAATTTTAATAATCATTATACTGCCTATCAGCGTGATTAGTCTTATTGTCAGTCTGTTGTTCATTAACTTGTGCCACTTGATGTGATGAGAATGGCTGATCGAGATACCTATTCTGCTGTTAATATGAGTTGTTTAAATTATTTCTAAAGTCACTACAAGGTAGTCCTTGATATCGCGTATCCGGAATTCTACCTGCTCTCATTCGGCTCTCCAATCTCAACGCGTAATCGAAGGCGTCGGCTAGAGAAGCAGGTTCTTTCGCATCTACCTGCTGGCTTATCATAGGTGCTAGTCCTTTTATGAACATGTCTAACGCCATGTCTTTTATAGGGGTCATCATATGTGCGTTGTATGTATTGCCTTTATCTTCCATCAAGGCTTTTTCAGCACCGCTTAGCAGTAGGTTTACATAATCATAATATTCACCAACCGATTGGCCTTGTCGTTGGCGCCCTTTCTGTAGCTGAGTTTGATAGTAAGCAACGGTTTTCCCTGTTGCATATCTTTTTTTTAAATGGGTTATAAATGCTTCAAGGTTTTCGAAATCTTGGCCACNTAAATTTTTATTTTTATTTTATTTTATTCTGTTATATTTCATTCCTAATGATAAAATTTTAAGACTTTTTACAGAGTCATGCTCATTAAAAGTCGTCGCCTAACAAAGCTGACTGTGTACTTCGTGGCTCTTGGAAGTGTCAAGTGACAACCGAAGCGAGTCATGAAGCCGAAACACATGAAGTCAGCAAGTACCGGCCCTATAGCAAGTAAGACGAAGAAGTTTTAACTCAAACTTTGTGCAAGGTGCATTTCTTTGCGTGGCATTTTAGTCAGTAGCCCGCTGCCACTTATCAAGTGCAGACGTAATAACTAATTTTATAAGATTAACCAGACGTTCCTTCAATTTTTTTCTTTTCTGTTTTCTTTTATATGTAAACTAGTTACATAAAATAAGGTGACATAAAACTTATTGGAAAAGGAATTCAAATTATTATAAAATAATAAACAACAAATAAATAATTAAAAAAATAAATAATTATCAATCGACGGAAAGAGAAATTGCAGGCCATCAGAATCAATAATTAGCGGAAAGAAAGGTAAGTTAATCTGGATATTATATTCAACACTCTACTTCTTCCTTCCTTTTAATTTTTCTTAAACAAACAAATAGTTGGACTATCTGCTGTCCCGCAGCCTGTGAAGGAGCGTGAGACTGTAGTCCACAGTTTTTAGTTTTTGATTTGAAGCTGAAAACAAACTTAAATGACATTAAACGTTATTTAACAAAATTGGTAGCAGAGCGTGGTTTATGGTCTCTAGCTATTTGTTTGTTTATTATATATTCTCTTATTCCTATCTTTCTCTTAAGAAACACCAAACACCATTAATGAAGCATGTTAATGAATGACGCGTAATACCCCATATAGTACACTGTGCGCGGAATCGTATATGCTGTGCTTTTGCGGATAGCATGGTATATGCGATATTTCGTTATAACTAAAAAAAAAAAAATAAATAAATAAAGTAAAAAAAAAAGAAAATAATAAATATAATACTACATTAATAAATAAACGGAAAAATAAATAAGAGTTGACTGTCGTTAAAATAACAAAAAAATTGATAAGTAATAAGATAATAATGTGTTTTAAATGAAAATAGAAAAATAAGAAAATAGTGACCTCTTATACTACACGCTTACGAGACAGAACAAATACACTGTTCCTACCCGAAGTCTGTAAGCCAGAGTGGTTCATCTCTCTTGTTCTGCTGAAATAGCGGACATTCTATACCCAAGATCTGCTAACCAGAGTGGTCTTTTTCTTCCTACCCTGAATCTGCTTACCAGAGCGGTTCATCCCCATTAGTCCTGCTGAAATAGCAGACACTCTTTACTCTAGATCTGCTGCTTAAAGCAGTCTATCAAAATAACAAATACATACACACAGACATATTTGCACGTAATAGTGTCAGTAGAAGAAGAATTCTTAAAAAACGGAGTAAAGATTTAATATAATTAATGATTTCACTTATATACCCACGATTGTTTATAAAATAATATTTCATGAAACCTCCAACGAATAATTTTGCGAGTAATAAAAAAGGTAAGAGAAGTGGTAGAAAATTGTTTATGCAGGAGCTTGTAAGAGAGAAAAACGTTCTAGAAAAAAAATTAGATNACAGTTAACTCTTATTTATTTTTCCGTTTATTTATTAATGTAGTAATATATTTATTATTTTCTTTTTTTTTTACTTTATTTACGTATTAATTTTTTTTTTTGAGGTTATAACGTAATATCGCATATACCATGCTATCCGCAAAAGCACAGCATAAAGATTCCGCGCACAGTGTACTATATGGGGTATTACGCGTCATTCATTAACATGCTTCATTAATGGTGTTGGTGTTTCTTAAGAGAAAGATAGGAATAAGAAAATATATTTTAAACAAACAAATAGCTAGAGACCATAAACAACGCTCTGCCACCAATTTTGTTAAATAACATTTAATGTCATTTAAGTTTGTTTTCAGCTTCAAATCAAAAACTAAAAACTGTGAACTACAGTCTCATGCTCCTTCACAGGCTGCGGGACAGCAGATAGACCAACTATTTGTTTGTTTAAGAAAAATTAAAAGGAAGGAAGAAGTAAAGTGTTAAATATAATATCCAGATTAACTAACCTTTTTTTCCGCTAATTATTGATTCTGATGGCCTGCAATTTCTCTTTCCGTCGATTGATAATTATTTATTTTTTTATTTTTTTATTTGTTGTTTATTATTTTATATTAATTTACATTCCTTCTTCAATTAGTTTTATATCACTTTATATGNAAAAAAAAAAAAGGAGCAGAAAAAAAACTCTCGTAAGGTGTTACACAGCTAAGAAAATGGTCAATGGAAACGATGATGCCGATATCACAGTAGCCAAAGCGCTGATGGAGACTCTTAATGCCAACTTCTCATTTCAGTATGCGATTAAATCCATCCCTATCGTCAATGGGAAAAATATTCCACTGAAGTATTATATACAATATGTTAGAAATAAAGAAAGCTTGGTCAGAGAAAATCAAAAAGATTTATATAAAAGAGCAGTATTGCAGAATCTACGAGGTACTGCACGCATAAGCGCAAGTGGCCAAGATTTCGAAAACATTAAAGCATTTACAACCTATTTAAAAAAAATATATGCAACAGAAAAAACTGTTGCTTACTATCAAACTCAGCTACAAAAAGAGTGCCAACGATAAGGCCAATCGGTTGGTAAATATTATGATTATGTAAACCTACTGCTAAGCGGTGCTGAAAAAGCCTCGATGGAAGATAAAAGCAAAACATACAACGTACATATGATAACCCCAATAAAAGACATCGCATTAGACATGTTCATAAAAGGACTAGCACCAATGGGGAAAGCCAGCAGGTAGATGCGAAAGAACCTGCTTCTCTAGCCAACGCCTTCGATTACGCGTTGAGATTGGAGAGCCGAATAAGAGCGGGTATAATTCCAGATACGCGATATGAAGGACTACCTCGTAATGACTTTAGAAATAATTTAAATAACTCATATCAACAGCAGAATAGGTATCCTGATCAGCCATTCTCATCTAATCAAGTGGCACAAGTTAATGAACAACAGATTGACAATGAGAATAATCACGCTGATTGGCAGTATAATACTTTGCAAAATTATAATAGACAATATCAACAACAAAATAATGGACAGAATTACTATAAAAATTATCAGAATCATGAAAGAAATTGGAATTTTCAAAATCAATCGAGAAACTCTAATTATTATTAGAATAATTTCGAACGATATAATAACGATAATCCTGATGATTATTACACTCATAGAAATGCTAATTTTAATCCTGGTAATAATCAAGGATACCAAGGCAGAGGTCAGACACACAATAAGTACCCCCAAAATAATAATTATAATAGTTATAATAAACAAAGACCTATCCTAACTATCAGAATCAGAACTTTTAAAATCAATACCAACCAGGAGGCGACCGTTTGCCGCATCATTTGAACTCTCAGGTGGCTCACCCCAATCGCCGTTCGGAGGTGAGCCCCCAAAGACAGAATTCAACCCCTACACCGCATGTTTTAGCGCAGGTAATGAAAATAGCAACTGAACTGAAACCGTCCACATTGGTACCTGCCAGGGACTTGGCGTAGACGACGAGCCTACAAGCATAAGGTTATCAATCCCAGAAGGAAAAAATCACTTTATAACACTCAAGCTCGTTAATGGCACCGCCACAAGTCTGATTAAATTGATTAGTTGCACCCATATTCACGAGTAGAGACTAGTTAAATTATTAACCTTACTGGAATCACACCTCACCAACTTTTAACTTAAAATACAACGTATATGACCATACAAGGAAAACCCACAATTTTTGATGTGATCCCTAACGATTTTCCGATCAAAGATGGCGGTTTATTGGGTCGAAACTTTTGTAAGGAATGACAAGCCGCATTATCATGTTATCATGATGCTATAGTACTGGATAATGACGTAAAGAACCCCATCCTTTTTTTAAAAACTTTCGAGGAAATAGAGCAATTGGAAAGAGATGAAAAAGAACAAAAAAATCATAAAACTCAAAAAACAATCACAGGAAAATCAAATTCTAGCTACAACCCTTAATGCCAACAAAGAGACAGAATGCCTTAAGGATAAAATTTACCAACAGAAATTTTATGACGAATACATCGTAGGCCCACCTAAAAGGTCAAATACACCTGAATACGAAAAATTTGGAGACATAAAAGCTGATTTTCATTTTCGAGATGAGTTTGACAAATTGATCTTATCAGAAAGAAGTGAAAATCTTATGAAGGCCACTGATAATAAAACTGATAAATGTGGGATATGCAGTGAAAATAACAAAATAAGTCGACCAACCCAATGCCATTAAACATAATAAAAATACTCCTAGTGTAGAACATTGCTCTCATGAGGAACAAAAAAATACCAGTAAAGCAAGTAAATATACGATTAAGGCTTGAACACGTCCAATAGTAAGAATAAATTTAATCAATACTAATTTAACTGAACGATACTTACCACAAATAGATGTAGGGTGTAATAACATATATTTAGAAGAACGAATAGTAAAAAATAAGAATGGTCAATGTAAAATTATGGCAATAAATACTTATAAGGATAATATTACGATTGAAATAGACCTAAGAGAAATCCTACCTTTCGAATACATTGCACCTAAATTTTATCCCGATACTAGCAGCGAACATAAGAGGCCAATTTTTAAAAATAAACGAGATAGAATAAACGACCTAAAAGAACTTGCTCGCATAGGTCATTTAAACTTGGAAGAACGAGACCAAATGTATCAATTGATTTCTAAATTTTTAGTAATCTTCTTGTTACCAGGAGAAACTTTACCTTGTACAAACCTCGTCGCACACGAAATCCCGACGGAAAACAACATCCCTATCAACACGAAACAATATCGTCACTTACCAGTACATAGAAAAGTTTTAGAGGAACACGTAGCAAGAAAACTTAACGATGGAATAATCGAACCTTCATTATCACCGTATAATTCACCTCTTTGGGTTGTTCTTAAGAAACCTAATAGCCAAGGAAGCCCAAGATGGAGGGTAGCAATTGATTTTCGAGAACTTTATGAAAAGACCATTGGTGATGCATATCCTTTGCCTAATATCACAGATATTATAGACCAGTTGGGAGGGCCCGTATATTTTTCAGTTTTTGATTTGGCAAGTGGATTCCAACAAATTCCCATAGATGAACATGATAAGTATAAAACAGCATTAACGACACCTCATGGACATTACCAATATAGACGAATGCCCGAAGGCCTGAAAAACGAATCTGCCACGTTCTAACGACTAATGGATCTCATAGTGAGAGGCTTATTGAATGTTGAAATGCTAGTGTATTTAGATGATATTATTATTTACGCTAAACATCTAGTACATCACAAGCGTAAAGTTAGGTTACCTTTTAATCGGTTAAGATCAGCAATTATGGTACTCCAACCAGATAAAGTTGAATTTTTGCGAAAAGAAGTAATATTTCTTGGGCATATAGTGAGTCAACGAGGGATAGAACCAGACCCTAAAAAGATACAAGCCGTTAGAGAATTTCACCAACCAAAAACTATTAAAAGTGTTAGACAATTTTTAGGACTAGCAGGATACTATAGACGCTTTATTAAAGATTTTTCAAAAATAGCTAAACAATTATCAGATTTATTAAAAAAGAGAGAAAAATTTGAATGGACTGAAGTGCAGGAAAAGAGTTTTCAAATACTAAAGGATCACCTATGCCAAGAGCATATTTTACAATTCCCCAACTTTAGTAAATAATTCAAGTTAACAACAGATGCATCTGACTATGCAATTGGAGCGGTATTGAGTCAGGAACAAGATGGGTTTGACCATCCTGTTGCTTACCTTTCAAGAACTTTAAATAAAGCCAAAATAAATTATTCCACGACTGAAAAGAAATGCCTAGCCGCACTTTATGCAATGCATCACTTTCGTTCGTATTTATTAGGAAATAAATTCGTTCTCATAGCCGATCATGAGCCATTAAATTGGATGCATACAAGAAAATACCGACGTCAGCGTTTGATGCGCTGGATGTTCAAATTCACCGACTATGAATACACTTTTAAATACAAACCAGGAAGACTCAATACCAACGCTGATGCCTTATCTAGAAACCCAGTAGGACCATTTATTTATGCAGGAAATAATATAAACAATGGATTACCATTACTAAGAGTTATGATGATGGGTCGAAAAAAAATAGAGGAAAAGAAGAAAACAGAATTACAAAGTCAAAGCAAAGGAGTAGTAAGATCTCCCAAATAAACGACGATCAAACCTAAAGCATTGCCCACAACCTTGAAGGAAATAATACGAGTAACAAAACTAAGACGCATGACAATCAGAAACAGATGTACCTAAGTTGATCAAGGGTCTTGGACGACCCCTTGGTTCAAAAACAAACAAAGAACGGCCGAAATTGGATCATAGTGTGATTGCTCAAAGAACCCGAACAAAAACATTTTCACAGCCACAGAAATCATCTACATCTTAACTGAATATATTATAAAATGTCACTAAAAATACATCAAAAGATTCTAGCTCATTAAAAGTGAATTTTTCAGAATCAGTAGCCTCAACATCACACGCTAGCGATACAAATTTAGAAACTACAGAAATAAAACATAATAGTTCCAAAAATGAGGAAATGCCACAATTACTAGTTAGAGATATAATTAATTTTGGTGCATCGTCAAGAACAAGTATGGTTTCCGAAAATGACCTAAGCGATACTAAAGAATCGTCAGGAGAAGATACTCAAATACCAGTATATGCAGTATATGACCATAGACAAAGTGGATTACGGCAAGAACTGACTGAACAAGAAATAGACTCAAATACGGACTCTGATTCAGACTGAGACATGACAAATACTAAATTTCCGTTACACCAATTTCACCTAGCGAAAATTCAAATAATGATGTTTTTTAAGAGCAACCTAAATTTACGACAAATAATACTGATGAAGTTACTGATCAAGAAATAGAAGAGTTAACAAAGAGATTTAACCAAAGCCTTCAAGAATATTTGGACAAGTCTAACAATGATGATGAGCCTGAACAGGGCGATTGTTTATTAGTAACTAGATTTTCTGATGGAGATAAACTGGACCCTAAAATTCAAGACATATTAACCGAAATGGACACCTACGATCCTGATAACTTTGATGATTCTGTATTAGATGAGAGAATTGCGGATAAATCAAGACGTACAACAGGTCTTGAACTCCTATTCGAGAAAGAAGAAATTTTAAGAAAATATAGGACAAGTGGGAAATTACCAATTACCCCACGTATTCAGGAAAATACACCCTTAAGTTCCAGCACACCGACGCAAACGAGTACTTTTGCTACTGCAAATAACAGACGATCTAAAGTGTCAGACTTGCAACAAATAACAAAAGAAACCCCGGATAACTTAAATGAAAACAACAAGCAAATAAACTGCAATGAAGATAAATCAATGAATCAAACTATTGTACCTGATTTTATGTTACTATCGGACTTACACTATTTTCAACCCATCAATCGATACAAACAACAGCACGGAAAAGTGTATGTAAGTCTTAGTGAAAGTAGCAGTAGTACTGATAATTATAAGTACGAAAATGGAGCTAAGCTAGTAAATAATGTCATTACCACCAGATATTGCCTTACATACAAAACAGACAATATAGTTCATTTTATTAGCAAGGATTGTCAACCAGTCACATCTGTCTCAAGGCTGTTGAGATCGATAGGTGCACTGGACTTACGCTATTTGAAGTCGAAGAAACCAAGATTTGGCCTTCAATAACACTTTATGGAGGACATAATATACTGTCAATCATTATTAATAAAACGTCGACCAATTTAGAATCTTCAGAAAGTCTTACAAAAGCTTTTAAATCGCTCAAAAAAATATTGTTGAGACGAAATCCTAAGACCTTCCGAATTTCAAGAAGGGAAGATCTTACAGACAAATTAGAACCTGGATTGATAACAGAAATGTTATTAATAATTTTTGATAAAACACCCACACAAATTACTGTATGTTACGGTAAGGTTGATTTTCCGAAACTCTAAGAACGTAATGAAATAATACAAACATTACATGACAGCTCTTGTGAAGGACATAAGGGAATGAGCCAAACTTACCGAAAAATAAGAGAACGGTTTTATTGGCCATGAATGAAAAATGATATTCCTAATTATGAACGTAATTGCAGAAAGTGTAAAGAGAAAAAAATTAAATGACTAAAAACAAGAGAACCCTTGGTACTTACAGATACACCTATTGAAGCTTTCGATAAGGTTTCCATCGATACCGTTTGTAAATTAAGAATAACACCAAATGGTAATTGCATTTTGCTGACCATACAGGGTAATTTGTCTTAATATATCATATTAGTCCCAGTACCAGACCTAAGATCGAGCACTCTTGCCGATGCACTCGTACAAAATGTAATATTAGTTTATGGTGCGCCTAGAACAATTCTATTAGATAGACATGCTACATTTATGTCTAATTTATTGAAACAACTCATGAGAACCCTCAAAACCAATTATCTTACTACATCAGCATACCACCCTCAAACAAACGGATTACTGAAGCAAAGTTATGCTGCTAGCTGACTTTATACGAACTTACTCTGAAACATATGATGACTGGGACAACTTACCAAAATTTGCAGCTTTCACGTATAACACGATTGAACATACAGCTACAAGTTTTATGCCTTATGAACTAGTATTTGGGAGAGTAGCAAGGTGGCCCTTAAAGATACTTTAAGATGAAAGATTACGAACATACCCACTATATTTACAAGATCTTATAAGACGACTTAAAGAAATGCGAATTGCGGCAGGAAATCAACAAATAAAGATAAAAGTACAAGCAAAAACAAGATATGATAAAAAATTAAAGCCTCTAAATGTTAAACCAGGAGATGACGTTTGGGTAAAGAAAGAAGTGCGTTCCCATGAATTTGATCGCTTTTATAATGAACCCCTAAAGGTTAGAACAGTTTTAGAGCGGAATAATGTGTAACTTGAAAAAACCAATAGTAAAACCATACGCAAACATACTGATAAATTAAAACTAGTTCCCTAATAATAATGTTTGGAAGAAACATATTCTACATGTCTTCCAGAGAAAAAAAAACACAACGATACAGATTATATTAGCCATCTTAATGACAAAAGCGTTCGAAGGCCACGCAGATCTAAACTATGCTAATCATGGCAACTACAGCATAGAACGACTTGAAACAAACCCTGGAATATACTACGAACAAATCGGTATAACAAAAATTAAAAGAGCCGATTGAAAGATTGTGATATGGCTGGATGTTAATGAATTCATATTGGAACAAACACCTACATAAGGATTAAACGAAACCTTTCGATATTGTATTGTACAGTTTGGTTATTCTAATTGCGCTCGCTATATGGAAATAGAACTCTTAAATTCAAAAATAAAGCGATTAACAAACCTGAAAGCAACACTATTTAACATAATAACTACTGTGGGAATCCATGCAGGAGATAACATTTTTCCCACCCCCAACATACGAGCAAAAAGACTGACACCTTTTGGAATTATTGGGAGCATTGCTGTAGGACTTTACGGCTTAGTCACAGAAGATGATATTAACGTTATAAACACTAACATCAACAATTGAGATACCAATCAAAACGAATACATTAAATTGTACGAACAAAATAGCCATTTTCGCAGCCACATTCAAAGAATCATATAATACCACGAAACGTTGCTAATATATCGACTTCAGGACAGGATTTTACTCTTGACAGATATCTGATTCATTTGTCAGCATACCTTAAAAAAACTGAGGCTACCCTAGATCACATTATTCGTTCCCAGGAAGATCTGATTGACATCTTGCATGATTTACAAAGAGGTCAAGCACATCCAAAGCTTTTTTCTCCAAATATATTTAGAACAGTAGCCCGGGATGTAAAGAACTTTGCAGGAAATCTAGAATTTGTAGCACCAATAGAAAACCTTTATGCTGTCGAAATAAGTTCCCTAAGCAAATTAGATGTTGTACATCAAGAAAATAGAACCGTGGTAATATTACATTTGTCACTCGTAGATCCAACCCCATACAATCTTTATAGACTACATCCAGTCATGATGCCCTAATCTGAACAAAATGGATCTGCCTACATAAGACCGTCTTACCCTTAGTTAGCAGTAGCAGCAGACCATAATTCGTATTTACGACTGAACGAAGTTACATTTAACCAATGCGATAAGACGGTATATGGTTATATATGCTCAGCAATGGAACCGCTGAAAGAGCCCTATTCTATGAACGAATGTGAAATTCTTATGTTATTACGACCTGGACCAGAAGTATTTAAATACTGTGAAATTATGTTTACGCTGAAAACCGAAAGCCAATGGAATTATTCACCAGCTGATAGTTTATGGCTATTCTCAACACCTAATGAAGAACAATTGAACATTATCTGTACTAATAAAATGGATCAACAAGAAAGAGTAAAAAGTATAGGTCTTTTACGAATGAATGATGGATGTACGGGAAAAACTCATAGATTAACCTTAACCAATAAACACAAGATTATCACTTAAATACAATATATCTATCAGGTAGAAGTGAACTTACACTTAACAGTACTACATAAACCCTTAAAAGACACTGATGACCTCCATGACGCTATAAAATCGATTCGAGAATTAAACTTTAATGAACAAGCATGGACAGATAAAGAATTAAATGTACAAAATATAATAAATCAAATGGAGAAAATACGGACCCGAAACTTGGAGGAAAAACAAACTTCTCTTTTTTCTTTAATACGAAATGTCATTAAAGCTATTATTATTATGATTATAATAGCAATACTTATCAGCAAAGCAAGAGGCTGTTTCAAGAAGATTATGAAATGTAGTGTCTCGGAAAAATTCATAAAACGTACCATTAACCCACTGAACGCAGAACCTCGAGTAACCATAAAATAAGAACCAAATGAACACGAACCAACTGAACTATATGTTGAAATTGAAGGAAAACAAAAAATACCTAAATCATCTAAAGCTAGACCTATAATGAAGACACGGACTTTGATACTCCCACGCCATATACCCTAACAACTGGATATGGACTTATAAATTAATAGTAATTTGATACTATTTTCCTTCTGTAGGTATAACAATAAACCCCGAATATAAAATAACAATAAAGACTAGAGTCAACATAAACCAACCTTTACATGAAGTTATCGAACAATTAGAAAATAAAGGAAATATTAAGGATATGCACATACTTACGAATTTACATAGTTATAAACACCGAACTATAACCGCCAAATACAATAGTGATTCATTTACTAAAGTAACTGATGAAACACTAAATACAGGAGAAGAAGTTCAACCACTTTCTCCTTTTAGGATAAAATCCACTATTTGTCAAGCAGAAAAGGTCTCTTTACCAACACCATCAAGAAACGACAATAATACACCAAACATTGATCCAAAAAGACTTATGTGTCTTCTGCCATGGGATATAGAAGAACAGAAAAGCGAAAGAGATTCCTTTAATCATTTCTCTCAATTTGGCACCCTTGAATATTGTTATGCCGTTAGAGATCGGCGGCGAAGATTATCCCAAGGATATGTAAAATACATGGATCCTAAAAGCGCTATTTTAGCATTACAGAACGATGAACCCCAATATTGCACGAAATACGCTGAACCAATCAAAAGGAGTACAAAATACAAAATGAACCGAAAATTGTCTTACAAATTATGTTAACAACGAGTTAAGTTAAAGACCTACCACAGACATGTGATCACATGCAGAAGACAACGCTGTACACAAACTACAGAAACGAAGTCAATCCTTACCAAAACCGTTGATCTACGAGAAAAGATCAAAAGTAGCAGAAAATGAACCCAACAATTGAACTCTACCATTTAACTAGCCACCTTCTACGTCGTATACACATCACTTAGTTCTAAGATTTTAACTTTAAGCTTTGTAAAATCAATTTTTCCTTTCACGTATTCCTTCTTCTTAACTTCACTTTATCGTTTAATTTTATCTTTAGGATTTATATATGAAGTACGTTTATTATTAGTTAAAAAAAAATAAAAAAAATATGTATATATAAATATAAACATAAATAAGTAAATCTAATAATTATAAAAATAATAATAGTTAGGCTTTAAATTTAAAAGCGCATGTTGTATTCTATTTTAGCTGCATGTTACTCTATTGTCAAAAATTTTTTTATCTCCTCTTTGGTGATATTAAGCTTTAGCATGTATTGAAACAACTTATTTAATTGTAATACAAATACGCAAATATTTCGGCATAGCATAATAAGTAATAATTGTATCTATCCATGTATTCCCTACCTATTATCCAATAGTTTTATAAACCTTATTTTATTCTCATATCTGCATCCCATACAGCACTTACGAACAATAACAAAACGAAGTACACTACAAGAACACTTGTACATGTACAGTATCGAGGGATGATCCTCCCAACATCTATCATATTTACGCTTGCAGAATTACTTACACAATGGACAAACAAAACGCTAATATCACAGGAGCAATGGCTGATGGATCCCAGCTTAGCATACTGCTGCAGGGAGATTATAGTAGGCTAATGCTAAAAAAATTCTGGAAAACTTCGGGATAGTGAGGTCTATTAAACGGGAACCCTGTGCTATGGGGTACTCAAGTTACAAAGTGGTATTCCTTACGGCACGGGAGGCAGCGTTAGCATCTGATAACCTAAATGCAGCACCAACGCTACAGGAGCTATTTGACTCATTGTCGAATGTATCGGAAGAGAGGAATTGGGCAAAGTCAACGGCACCTGTCCCCTTGCCAAATAAAAGATAAGTCAAGGTCCACAATATATCGGAAAATGGACGTTGGTTAAGCACGATGACCGAAGAACCAATTAATAAACGCCAATTGGAAACATCGCTTAACAAATGTGGTCCGATGTTATCATTAAAAGAACAGCCCTGTTCGGCCCCATACACCAGCTACGAGGCCGAAAATTACCAACTATGTGATGTAGCGGTTGCAACCATCTAAATAGAAGACAAATAATCTTCACGAAACATCGAAGCACCAGCTAAGAATGTAGAATCAACGACGGAAGTCAGGATCCTTAAAAAAGTTAATAAAGAAGAGCTTAGTCCAATATTACGATTTGTAAGAGTAAATCGTACCGGAACTAAAATAAGCGTCATTTAAAAAAAACCTATTAACACAAACTGCATTATTGAATTTTTCGAAAACAAATATTCAATTCAAGATATTTATTTTTCAACCAAAAAACAAACACAGAAAGATATTATTCCCGTTCATATAGCGTATTGATCCGCTAAGTGGGCAGAAAACATGCGCCAGATAGTAGTGTATTGCATAACTCAGCAGCCAAAAAATGTAATCACAAAAAACCCAAAAACAGAAAACACGATCTAAATAAATAATGATCCAAAAGACAATGATTCACTTCCGCGAAAAGTAGTATCTAAGGTGCCGGCCATTATGTTTCCGGATGAATACAACCGGTTGTCAATGACCTTTGGCCCTTTGAGCCATTTAAACTACTACCCATTAGATGTCAAACGCGACGATGAAAGACAGTTATACCTAAGCTTCGCTATATACTGTAACGAAGAATCGATGGAAAGGGCCCTCAAAGGACTTAAAATGTATGGGGCGAATTACTCCCAAAAAGACTCGCCAAAAAACCATGAAATAATAACTCATTTAACGTGTGGAAATTTAATATCCAAATGCCACCTAGAGATGCACAGTCTTCGGTGCAAAACACAAATGAAATTAAAAAAGATCTGCCCATCATGCCAGGAAAATATAAACTTGGTAGAATAGGACTGGCATCATAAACTATGCCTAGAGATGGGAGTGTCAGCAAATCTTGATGCACTTAATAGACTCGTAATTAACAAAACAAAATCAGGGGCCAACGAGAAGAAGAAAACGTAATATTCACGAGTCTATTCCTACCCTTACTCTCAGTTCCGAATAAACAAATGTAATAATTCTGTAAATTAATACTTTATAACATTGCTATAAGGCTTATTGTAAAATGTTTATATAATGTAACTCATTAATTTTTACTAATAAAATGACAATAAAGCCTAGAGTCAACATAAACCAACCTTTACATGAAGTTATCGAACAATTAGAAAATAAAGGAAATATTAAGGAAATGCACATACTTACGGATTTACATAGTTATGAACATCGAACTATAACCGCCAAATACAATAGTGATTCATTTACTAAAGTAACTGATGAAACACTAAATACAGGAGAAGAAGTTC
>NW_019379597.1:29871-68013 GCF_000648655.2 Copidosoma floridanum
GATCTGCTTTGACTGTTACAGAATTAAAACCATGATTTACTTTAACTTTACCCATGGTAAACCAAGTACTGAGATTCTTGATGAAATTTATGCATTTATTGTGAGCTCAAGAAAAAAACCTGTAGCATGGAACGAGTGAATATTGTAATTCAATTCCATAAAAATGAAATGGATAAAATGAAGATAGCGATAGCTAATACTTGATTTTATTGCAACACTCAAGAAGAGAAAGAGCAAAAAATTACAGAAGGACGAAAGCTTTTGCTCCAAGTACAAAAAACATCTAAAGGTGTTAGTTGCAAAACAAAACTGTCTTCTTAAATGCAAAAATTCACTTAGTCACCAATAGATTTTGCGAAGTATTACCATTGCTTTTACCCAACAAATTTAAACCATCTTGAAGAACAATAAAATGAAACAAAAACTAAATACCGAGTAAAAAAAGGTTTTTCAATAAAGTGTACGTGGGCATTATATAAAATAACTTAATGTTTCGTTATACAGTCAAACCAAAGATTTATGTAAGCTTCGTGCGTATATTAAAGCATGCTGGTAAGAAACCGTCTCGTGTCGGCCACAACAGATACTCGACACGAGCCTTATGATAGAGAGAGATAGATAGAAAACATTGTCGAGCATTGACTTAAGAGATAGAAATTTAAACATAGTTATTTAAGATACTTTATTTAAGATAAATAAAATTAATAGAATTTAATCAGAATTGTTATAAACAATTCTGAGTTTGTGATATATTAGTATTGTCAGTGATTGTTGAGAGATCCGTTAAGAAATAGTCTTGATTGTTGATTCTCTTTATTTTAGGTTAGTTAAAAACGTGCTTACTTATGATATTGTACATAGTTGTAAATAATAATAATAATAAACTCTTTATTTTAGACGAATCTTATCGCTTTGCTCAACTGATTTATTCAAACATTACAAATCAAGAATTATTTATTGGGAAAATAGAAAAACTAAAATTCGAATTTTTAATAATTCCAAAGCCAGAAGATAATAAATCAAATATTTATGGTTTAATGTCAATTGAAGACACGCATCAAAATCGATATACACTACCAAAAGAACTTCAACCAGCAGGTTTGCATGAAGAATTGACGAAAACTGAAATTTTTAAGATGGTGAAAACTTCTATAAAAAAAAGGTACGAAAAAAGAGCGGTGTGGATAACACTTACTCCTCAATTAAAAAAAATTTATTTTGATGATGAAAACATGCAGTTTAATGATTATCTACTAGAAAAAGTAGAACTTGAAAAGCCTACAGTCAATACTCAGTATGTACCCAAAACACAAAATAAATTAAATTTAGTGGAAAAATTCTCAATTGAAAAGTTCTCAAAAAGTACAACCAACGTGTCACAATGGATAGATATTTTTAATAAAGAGTGTCTTCGCTTGGAATTAAATACAGACACAGAAAAAATTGAGATATGAAGACTAATGCCGGATGACTCCTGCAAAGATTGGTATAGCTCAATGCTGATAAAGCACACAGTGGAGTCAGATTGGTCATCGTGGGAACTGAGCTTGACAGGAACATATGCTGATAAAGGTTGTTCCCCGGTAAAGTATGCTATGAATTTTAAGTATCTAAAAAGTTCACTACTAGATTATGCATTGAAAAAAGAAAGATTATTACTAGAAGTGAATAGTTCTATTAACAAATCTATATTAATTGATGTAATTGCCTCCGGCTTACCAAATTCTATAACAAATAAAACAGATAGACAAAAAGTTAAAGAGGTTGATGATCTTTTTAATAATTTAAGAGGCTTGGAACATTTAGTAAAAGATATTATTGATGAAAAAAAATCACTTCCAATTAAACAAAATTTTAAAAAACAAACCGAAAAAAAAGAGAAAAATCCATGCAAAATTTGTGAATCAAAAGGAAAAAAAAATAGATTTCATCCAGAAAATTTATGCTGGTACAACAAAGAAAAAAAATATGAAGACGTATTAACAAATACACTTCTAAATATACAATTATCTAACGAAGATCCAAAAAACTTGACTTGCCCCCACTAATTGAAATAAAAGTATTGTTAGAAGATTCTTTAGAAGTTAAAGGGCTTTATGACCCTGGATCAAGAATAACAATAATAAACTCAAAATTAATAAAAGATAAATTTAAGAAAGAAAAAAGAAAATTCAACATAAAAACAATTAGTAGGCAAGGCCAAAGTTATGGTCTGATAAAATTAAATATAAGAATTAATGGAATAAAGAAAATTATACATGCCTTTGTGTATAAAAATGAAAATTTTAAATATGACCTAATTTTAGGTTTAGATAGTGTAAAAAAATTTGGATTGACTCATGATGAGAATTTAAATATTCAATTTAAACACACAAAAGAAAAAGAAGATAAAGATAATACGATAATTAATGATATATGTGAGGTAAATTTTAATGAATTTATCGACACAGAGAAATTTAAGGTAGACACTAGTCACTTAAACGATGGAAGAAAGAAGAAAATATACGATCTAATAGATAATTATAAAGGCATTTTTTGCCAAAGATAAATATGATGTCGGAGAAGTAAAAAATTATGAGGCTTTCATAGACCTACAGATAGATAAATATTGCTACAAAAGACCCTACAGATGTACAATTAAAGACAGAAAAGAAATTGAAGACCAAATCTCACAACTTTTAAAATATGGCTTGATCGAAGACTCATACAGTCCCTTTGCAGCACCAGTAACATTAGCATTTAAAAAAGAAGAAAATAAGAAAAATAGACTGTGCGTGGACTTTAGAGAACTGAACAAAATAGTTGTTCCACAAGCTTAACCTTTTCCACTGATAGAAGATCTATTAATAAAGACGGTAGGTTGTAAATATTTTACAACACTGGACATAAACTCGGCATTTTGGTCCATTCCTTTAAGAGTCGGAGACAGAAAAAAGACTGGCTTTATTACTCAAGAAGGTCACTACCAGTGGAGATGCCTTCCTTATGGACTAAAAACATCGCCAGCCATCTTTCAAAGAATTTTAGTTAATGTAATAAAAAAATATAACTTGCAGGGATTTTGTACAATTTATACAGACGACATAATTATCTTTTCAAAAACATTTGTGGAACATTTGAAACATATAGAACTTCTCCTAGATGCAATAAAAAAAGAAGGTTTAAAATTAAAATTTGAAAAATGCAAATTTGCCAAAGATGAAGTAAAATATTTGGAGTATTTAATAAAAAACGACACAGTAACACCTCTTAAAGATAATATTAAGTCCATAAAAGACTTTAAAACACCAGAAAACAAGAAAAACATTAGACAATTCCTGGAAAAAATTAACTTTGAAAGAAAATGTGTGCCAAAAATTACAGAAATACTCGAACCTATACATGCGCAGCTAAGAAAAACAGTAAAAAAATTCACCTGGCCAACCGAATGTGAAATCGCTTTCGATAAAATCAAAAATATTTTAAGTTCGAAGCCGATCTTAGCAATTTTTAACCCAAAATTAAAAATTTATTTATTCACAGATGCTAGCATTAAGGGTCTTGGAGCTATACTCAAACAACCACAAGAAAACGGTGATATGAAACCAGTGGCATATTTCTCGAAGAAATTAAATGAATCACAAAAAAAGAAAAAAGCAATCTTCTTGGAATGCCTAGCCATCAAGGAAAGCATAAAGTTCTGGCAACACTGGCTAATTGGAAGATTTTTCACAATCTACAGCGACCACAAACCCTTGGAAAACTTAAACGTCAAAAATAGAACAGATGAAGAATTGGGAGATATGATACACTACATATCCCAATACAACTGCGATATAAAATATAACCCTGGAAAAGATAATGGAGAGGCGGACCTTTTAAGTCGAAACCCAGTTTTAGAACCTGAAG
This sequence comes from Copidosoma floridanum, assembly GCF_000648655.2. The sequence continues at coordinate 33,760 of NW_019379597.1, forward strand.
AAAATGTAGAAGATGTGTTAATAACAGCAAATAATGTAACAATAAATTCCATATCATTACAAGAAATAATAGACGACCAAAAAAAAATGAAAGAATAATACGAAACACAAGTAAACTTTTACAAAAAAATGGAGTCTACTACAAGAAGATCAAAGGAAAAGAACAAATAATATTAAGTGAAGAATACAGTAAAACCTTAATACAACGCATACACAATGACTATGGCCACGCAGGTACAGAACAAATTGCACGCAAAATAAACTTGTTCTACACGGCACCAAATTTAAGAAAAAACATCCAACACACACGTAATTGTGACCTATGTATAAAAAATAAAACAAGACTAAACAGAAATTATGGTCTTATGTCACACCTGGGTCCAGCAGAAAGACCGTTCCAAATAATGTCTCTGGACACTATCGGTGGGTTTGGTGGACAAATATCAACAAAAAAATATCTACACCTACTGAAAGACCATTTCACTAGATATGCATACATTTTATGCTCAAAAAACCAAACAGCAAAAGACTTTATAAACCTGTTAAATAAAGCCCCACCTGACTAATAAATAGAAATTGTACTAGTGGACCAATACCCTGGTATAAGTTCAAAAGAACTTGAAAAGTATGTGAAAGAACGGGGGGCCAAAATGATCTTCACAGCCGTGGACGCTCCGTTTTCTAACGGGCTAAACGAGAGACTAAACCAAACACTGGTGAACAAGATACGTTGCAACATAAACGAAAAAACTAAGAAAATAGCCTGGTCGACAGTGGCGGAGGAATGCAGAAAAAAATATAACGAAACAGACCACTTGGTCACAGGTTTCTCACCTGAGTACTTACTGAATGGAGAACAAACCGATGTGCTGCCACCAGAGCTAAAAAACAACGAGACATACAAAAGAAACTTGGAAATAGACAGAAACCAAGCACTACTTCGAACACGAAAGTCTCATAACTACAATAAATCGTTATACGACAAAAACAGAATAAACTACAGGTTTGAAGAGGGTGAGATGGTCTACGTGATGAACAAAAATAAACTGAATAGAAAAAAATTGGAAGAAATTAGAACCGGCCCTTTCAAAATAAAGAAGAAAATATCAGACTCGATATACAGGATCGACACAAACAACAAAAAGACTACAAAAGGTTTATACCACATTACGAAGCTCATCCCTATGGAGATGTGACCCAACGTCAATTCCACATAAAAAAAAGAAGAATTAACGTCCTAGGGGGGAGATGTAAGCTTCGTGCGTATATTAAAGCATGCTGGTAAGAAACCGTCTCGTGTCGGCCACAACAGATACTCGACACGAACAAATTGCACGCAAAATAAACTTGTTCTACACGGCACCAAATTTAAGAAAAAACATCCAACACACACGTAATTGTGACCTATGTATAAAAAATAAAACAAGACTAAACAGAAATTATGGTCTTATGTCACACCTGGGTCCAGCAGAAAGACCGTTCCAAATAATGTCTCTGGACACTATCGGTGGGTTTGGTGGACAAATATCAACAAAAAAATAACTACAACTACTGAAAGACCATTTCACTAGATATGCATTCATTTTATGCTCAAAAAACCAAACAGCAAAAGACTTTATAAACCTGTTAAATAAAGCCCCACCTGACTAATAAGGCCCTCCTGCGCGCTCCCCACGCCAACCTCCTACTGTTCTAACTTAAAAGGAGAGTCTTTAAATTTGATCTGTTAGTGGGGAGAGGTTGGTGCCCAGAATATCGTTAGGAAGAAGAGTTTTTGATCTACATCGTTAAGCATTAGTTATATATTTATCAGTAAACTTCCACACCACCCAGAAGGTCCTATTGTGGTACGTTAAGAGTTTTTTTTAGAACTCTCCGTTATGTTTAGAGAAAAAAGGTATTCATTATTTTTTAATGATAAGATTCTAAACAACAAAGAGTTTTAATCACTTTAAAATTTTAGTTTTATGCATAAACTTTTTTTCCTGTCGTACAGAAATTGAATGCCAAGACCGTATTCAAACAAAAATGTTTATCGGAAAAACGTTTTTTTTCCGATCATGAAATAAATAATTAGAGTGAAATATCGCACGAAAACATAGGCATTTTTCACGAATTATAATAAATGTATTCATTAACTATCATTATTTATTTAAAAACTTTAGAATGTGTTAATTGCATTCAGTACATCATCGGGAGCTTTTTTTGTCTTGGATTTGCATCAAAATACAATGAAATTTGGTTTGATCTACTTGTAAACTTATCAGCTTTGTGCGTTGTCTCATTTATCCCAAATAAAATTTGTATGAAATTTGTAATAAATATAAATATAAAATGCATATAGGGCACTGCATGTTCCTTCCTTACTAACTCCCATATTTATTGTTTGTGCATATGTTATTTATTTTACACCGACTAAATTAAAAAATAATGATAAGATGCACGCCGCTAATAAGTTAAGGAATACATCAAGCCAAATTTCATAGCATTCTGCTGTAAATTAAGAGAGAAAAATTGCATCTTCTGATCGATAGATATCTGAGTACGTATTCTTTATTACGAGATGCTACTTTTCTCTTGAAATTCCCAACAGAATTCAATGAAATTTGGCTTGATTTATTTCTGATCTTGATAGCTTTGTGTATCTTGTCATTATTTTTTATTAAAGTAATTATAAAATTAATNAAACGTGCTTTCTTATAATATTGCACATAGTTGTAAATAATAATAATAATAAGCTCTTTATTTTAGACGAATCTTATCGCTTTGCTCAACTGATTTATTCCAACATTACATATGTATAAAGTCTATCTATTTGCCTCCTTGGCGGTGTGGAAAAATAGATAAATATAAAAGTTTCCAAAACTAAGTTTAAAAAAAATTTATTGTTGATAGGGGTAATTTATACTTAATAGAAAAAGTTAAAAAATAAACTTTAGTTTATTATTTAATTTTTTGCAGTATCAATACAAAATTATTCTTATAGCACGGAGCACGCATGCACACACACACACACACACACACACACCCGCGCGCTTATAAATAGTGGCTTATGCGGACTTCACGTGCTTGTAACACACACACATAACATAGTAGAATTATACGGACATCCGCATAATTCCACTTTTATCCTTATAATAATCCTTACATGCATGTGATTGTCCGCATAAGTCACCTCTTGATAAACATGTACATATTTACACATATATATATATATATATAAATTGTCTTTTTCTTCTTTCATTGAATGATTATCCATAATATTATAAATAAGGTACTTAATTTTATGACAGTTGAACACAAAGTAATGTTGTAACGATAATTGTATACGATGTGAGATCGATATTGTTACGAGAATTAAAGTTTTTTTACATCGTTGGATATCCATAACTGTGAACTACATTTTTAACGAAAAAAATTTGTTAAACATATTATGTATACTCAACGTTTTTTCCGTCATCACAATCGCTGGTGTAACGTTCACATTCACCCGAAAAAAAAAATTTGATAAGACTCTGCTTTCAAACAGTACTAAAATGCTTTCTGTGATAGTAACAAAGTAATACCATAGTTAGTGATGGTGCGAAAGTTTTTTTTTAATAATAATTATTATTAATGATGTTACAATCACTTTTTTTTGCTTTCATCAAAAGGTTTATTGTTATTTTTTCTGATTCCGTAATGTAATGATTTTCGTGTTAATATAACTCTGCATGAACCTGTTTTATTACATCAACATTTATTTTAAGGAGGCTCTCCACCTTTGCTATCCGAGATAGTATTCTACGCGCGTGATATATTAAGTGTCTTATGAAGCATAGTACACATCGCCGTTTACTTGCTGCCAGTTGCTGTCTGCTAAGCTCCTAAGTACCATAGCTGTATTAGTGTTAGCTAGTTTAAATAGTTAGTTAACGTAATTTAAAAAATCTAATAATTAATTCATAATTTTTAATAAGTTTTAACCAAGATGAATACTAAAGATATGATGCAAAGCGTAAGAATGTCTAAATAAAAATATTTTTCAAAAACGTATTTTATTTACTTGATTGTTTAAATATATTACCTCGTTTTTTGAACGTTTTAAAGAGCTATTCCATACGTTTTTCCTTTAAAGAAGAAAACTAGAATTAGTAAATGTATTATCTTTAAAACTACATTTCCTTTAAACAACGGATATTTGAATTTCACGCTTTTTCAATAACATATGTAACCTGTGATATTTTTTTCCCACTACCATTAACTTTTGTTTTTAGTTCGCCTACCCACAATTCTCTGAATGTGATTTTAAAGAGGATGATTTTAACTATTTGACGTTTTTTGACCATTGTGGCTCATTTTTTCATGGAGAAAAGTAATAATATACGCGGTTGACATCGCATTGCCTCATAAGGCCCGTGTTAAAACTCTGAACTTTGGTGACGTTTACTGTAAGATTCTCATCGGCCAAAGTACCTCAAATTTTGGCTATAGATTCGCTGAATTGTATTTTAGTACAGGTTTTAATTTCAGTGATATAGCCCATTTTTGGCAAAAGGTGGAGAGCCTCCTTTATCGATAAATCATTGTATATACGAGCAAGTCCACGCGGAACCAGCTATCCAGCGCTCGCAGCACGTTTTTTCAGTAGAACGTACTCTGTTCAACTCGCTCACAAGCAATGAAAAATAGCTAGAAAAAAAATATAAAAACATAAATTGATAGATTTTGACCTGCTTTTTCCGATGGTAATATATTTTTTCTGAAAAAATTTTTTGAGCGGTGAAAATCAAGATTTAAATTCAGGTGGATTTTTCTAAAAATATGTATTTTTTTTTCTTATATACACCAATTAAAAGAGCAACTACATCTCCTTGAATTTTCAGAGTGGGAAAGCCAAAGGTGTAAAAATAGTAAGTAAATAAAGACTGCGGCGCGTGGTCTCGCGCGCTGCCACGAACATAGAGCGGGCTAGCTGGCTAGCAGATAAAAAAAAAAAACAAAAACAAAACATGTATTTAAGCACTAATTTTTCAAATTCGACTCCTAATTTATAACCTTTTTTCTACTCAAAAAAAGAGTTTTCGATGAAAAACAAACAATGTATCGAATAAAGCAGCTAAAAATCTATACGTTTACGAGTTCTCAATATTTATTTAGCTTCCTTTCTTTGGTACAAAATTAACAAATAATTAGCAAAAAAATGTAACTTGTATAACATTGTGGCATTGTAAGTTGGCTTTGCTAGCTTCATAGACACCGCGTTTTTACAGTGTTTTTCAGGAGCGTGATGTGAATGTGACTTTTCAACTGATTCCATCATAAAACACTAGAAACGTTTATTTTTTTCAATACAGATACAACGTTTCATTTAAAACGCTCAAACTTTCAATTATAAAACGCTTTCAATGCTTGATTTTTTTTTAATGCACATAAAATAATTAATACTAAACGCAGTAACTGCATTACATGTACTGAGCGGATGGAATGATTAAAATCGAACACTTTAAATGATTAATTAATGAAATATTGTTTAATTCAAAACATGAGAGTGTTTGAAGGTACTTCGATGTATAGTTTGGTCATAATCAATAAGCAGTTTATTTGTATGGTACGCGCGTTGTGGTCAAATTAGTCATGTTGTCATATCTCTAGTAGACGGAATTGCGTATAAATGGCCGGAACCGGAATTATTTTTCATTGTAAGATAGGATATAATAAATGGAAAATGTTCATTCTTATTTATTTATCGAATCTTTCAATTTCCTTGTTCAGGAATCTTTATCAAATAAAGAAACCCAGGATGACTGTGAAGAAAAACTTGGTTACATCACAGAAGAAGAGGCAATGCGTACGTGCGATGAAGCATCAGAAAAAAAGAAGTGTCGAAAACTAGTTCTCATTGACGGACAAACGGTATTATTTTTTGAAATACTATTAAATTTTAAATGTAACTTACACATTCTACCCAGCAAAAAATTATTCATAAGAGCCGACATCAGAATTTACATAAGAACTTATAATTTGTTACGAACCAAGATCTGAGATAATTACTAATATAAGAAATCTTATCAAAAGAAAAAAAAGTAAAATTATTACACGGTGAAAAAATAACAGTTATAAATAATACGAATAATAACACCAATAACTGGATGTAAACGAGTTTAATGCTTTTTTTGATAACTGGTAATATGTAATTATTCATACACTATTTACAAAATGCATTAGGAATACTTCAACACTCTATTATTGGTGTTATCACCCGCATGATACCATGAAATGTGGCTGTTTTATTACATAAGAATCTCATTGTTTGATACCGTTTTTATGAAAAATTTGCAAGTTATTTTTTTTTTTTAGTAAGAATAGACATAAGATCTTAAATTATTCGGTATGCCTGTTCTTTTTGCTAAAAGTCAATAGTAAGTTGTTATACATAATTTTTGGCTGGGTATAAAACCGTCTACTCAATCCAATGCTAATAGACCGAATTTATCAGGTGGCTTTTGCGGAAAAACGTAACTTATTTCTAAGATAGATTTGTCAATGATGTATTGAACACTATATACTTTCACTTTAAAAAAAAAAAAAAATGAACATCATTTTACCTTACTTATGTCTAATGTACAGTTTCGTTAAATTTTGTTGTACCTTCTAATTTCTTTCTGCACTTAATTTACTTAATATTAATTTGTGTTTAAAATAAAGGTACGACCATGGCAAAAAAACTTCTTGCACAGATTCACAGAACTACTATAACGAGATTGCCTTGGATTCGAAGGGGATTTTCACATCAAATGTACGTGTGCAAATGTTCTGGATATCCGATTTTCACTTCTTTTATTGTACATTACTTTTTTTTGCATCAGCACGGGTTACAGATATTTCAAGCTTTCAGAAACTTTTGAGAGGCTTAAGCTGAAACCTTTTGAGGTTTCAGTAAAATTGTTTTTAAAAAGTTCCAGAAAAGTACCATGTTATGTTGGTTGAAAGATTCGCCTTTAGATTTCGATAAGAAAACCGAGAGGTAAATGTAAGAATTTTCAGGCATTGGTTTTTAAAAACATTTCTGTTAACACGGGTCATAAGCTGCACAAAAATTTATCTACCACGTCAAAAAATCCAAAACAAACTTGAATGAAACAGTGCGACCTTATATGATTCTTCTTTTGGATTCTTATGATATTGTAAAAATTCCTCGAATCTCAGTTTTCGAGATATTCAAAAATATATACTTCCGGTATCTCAGATAAAAGGTGTTTTAAGAGGTTTTAGAGGTTGCTGATTATGGGAAAAATAATTTAAAAAAATTCTACTTCCCTACTTTTCGAGACATCAAAGATCGAAACTCGGAAAAATATCCATCCAGATTTTAACGTGTACTAAGTGGTAATTCGGGTCGCTGATTATGGAAAAAATAGTTTCAAAAAATCCTAACTCTATAGTATTTAAGTAATATTGGGATTATACCTCTACCACGTGACATGGTGATGTATATATATATGTCTGCTAGAGGAAACATCTGCAGGCCTTATGAGGGAGATTGAGTTTTTTTTTTTCGTGGTAGAAAAAAGTGTTGGACATAAAAAAGTGGTGGATGTTAAAAATTGGAGTAAAAATTTTTAACATGACAAAAGTTAAGCTGCCATTGTTTTACTTAAATTAAATCGTATATTGAGGCCGAAAACAGCGTTTTAAGGGTACAAAGTAGAGCTAACCTTCCATTGAGCTGCTTGTTTACTTCTGAGCAGGCGCAACAGCGGCAGCAAAACCAAGCAGCTCAATGTAGGGTTTTAACTGTTGTTCTCAGCCGTAATAAACAATTTTATCACATGAAAAAATTCGGTAACTAACTCTCATAATGTTAAAAATATGTACAGTATAGGCATATTAGATGAAAATGTCGGCAATTTCAGAACAAATTAACCAACCAGATGTTTTTGCACATTCTTATACGAAAAAATCGCTCTATCTAATAAACTTAAATGTAACAAAAACTTTTCACAGCGTCATAGCGAAAAAACTAAGAACAAAAAAAAAATTCATAACCTGGAAATATTGTGTCGAGCGTTAAATGTTTTGTAAACATTCGTTAGCGATTGAAAAACGAAGAAAATGAGCCTTGTTGAGTCGAAATTGAAGTGATACATCATTAACTATAAAAAATTGTCTGAAAATTACGATGAGTTGCCGACACATCCACTGACTGTGCAGATGCTCTAATAGATGAATAAATGACCCGTACAATTACTGCTCATGGTTTGATGTTTAATTCCTATTTTGTACCGATCAATGCACAAATAAATGTAGTTAAAGTACGACAAATGACAGCGCGTTTCCCAACATTTGAATTTAGCGCGTTGGTTGGCCGAACATCCGTACTAATCGAGGATGTATCGGTAGCTCATCGTGATTTTCAGACAATTGTTTATAATTAATGATCCACTGCTTCAATTTTGACCCAACAATGCTCATTTTCATTTTTTTTTCAATCGCTAACGAATGTGTACAAAAAAATTCAACGCTCGACACACCATTTCCAGGTTATGAATTTTTTCTTCTTATTTTTCGTTTTTTTTCTATGACGCTGTAAAAAGTTTTTGTTACACTTTACTTTATTAGATAGAGCGATTTTTTTCGTATAAAAATTTGCAAAAACATCCGGTTGGTTAATTTGTTCTAATTATTTCAACTAATATGCCTATGCTCGTACTCCAATAACTTTTTGTGGTCATCACCTTTTCCACTACGAAAAAAATTAAAACTTAATTTCTCCCATAAGGCCTGTAGTATATTTACTCTAGTAGTCATATATGGGTCATTCAACGAAAAACGGCATATTTTAAGGGTTGAAATGGACAAACCCTAAAATGGATTGTTAATGCAAGGTAGACATGATATCTCTTAACATACACACCAAGTTTCAGCAAGGTCAGTTGCAAACTTTTCACGAACCGCAACAAAAACCGAAAAAAGGTCCTCTAGAAAAATGTCCATAAAAAAGTTGTTAGCCAACATAGGTAAATTTTTCAAACGTATTTCTCTTTGTCTGTGTACTCTATAAGTACCTAAAATGCCATTTATTTTTATCGAATACAAATATCTTAAATATCAATCGCAAAAAACGGTCTTTTTGTTCCTCGGTTAGTTGAATCGGCTCGTAGCTCGGCCGCCGCTGGAGGCCACGGCCACCTTTCGTAATGCATGCTCCGGAGGTTTTGAGCAAGCACGTTCAAAACGAAAAGTTGAATAAAAAGTAACGATATGTCGGTACCCAAATGAGATAAACAGATAATTTTTTTTTGATTTGGGTAGCTTCTAATAATATTACAATTCCGCATATTTATAACTTCCTACAAACAAATGGAGGACCTATTAAATTGGAATTAATAGCTTTTTGTAACCTACCACTTCTGTTTTTTCTTTTTTCAAAGTGTCAATAATGTTGGACATTGTTCAAAACAATTAAATATCATATAAGTAATTATGGTAATTATTAACAATAATTAGTAAATTAGCTATTGTAACAGTTAATCAACCACACACTTGCTCCATAGTCGTATAACAATTTCATTGTTAAATTAACTATTGTTAAAAAAAGTATTTTTGAAGTTATACTTCTATAGGCGCGTTATGCGTGAAAGTAAATCAACGATTTCAGATTAGCGACCTTCAGAAAAAGTGTGACGGAAGTGGATTTTGCATGTTACTCGCCCTTTACCCCACCTCCTTTGTCGTACTTCTGGTTCTAGTCGCACCATACAACACCTCAGCAGTACACCAAACCACGCTACGCCACGCTATCACAGCACAGCACATATTTTGAATTTAATTGAATCGTGTTTCTTTTCTTTTTTTCTTTAACCAATCCAAAAAAAAGATGTCGTACTCCCCCCATTCGGCCTTCTGGGGCTATTCTGCCGCTCACATGAACTATAGATATTCTAAGACGTACTGAGTACCTCATGTGATGGCGAGCGCCCCTGGCAGCAGAATAGCCCTCATACTATAAAACTTCTTTAAAAATTTAGATAGTGAATACGATTCTAAATTAACGTAGAGATTATTGTTAAAAACAACCTGTAAATAGTGGTAAATTTCCACTGACATTAATGTTATCGAAAATTAAGCCAACTTATACACTTATGACTGAATGTGCGCTCTATGTTTGACAAAGCCAACATCTAAATGCTTATTATTGTTTTTTGTAATGTTGACAGTTTGTGTACCTAAGAAATAGAGTGATGATCCTTCAAGAGACATGGTTGGATTACGTAAAACTGAAAAAAGATAGCATGTTTTGTAAAAAGATGTTACGATATTTTTATGGTCCTCCAGAAATAGTCAAACGATGTATCAAGGAAGGGACAAATGTATGTACACCAAAGGGTAAAAACGAAAGAGTTGCAATCTCCCCCCAAAAAATGATGCCATAGGTGGTAAGTACAGTAGCGTTTCAATACGTACAATGAAGGGCCAAATATTGGCAAAGTTGTTGAGTAGCAGCAATGTGAGTTGACTGACAAAAGCGATAGGCCTCGGTCAGTAAAGCAGTGTTAATTTTTACGTCAGTGATAATTAACTCGCGTAACTGCCTCCCATCTGATCCACAAACAAATATCTGGCCGTTTAGTGTACTAGTTCATGCAAGCAACATACGCAAGTCTACCTAATGAAATAAATAAGAATCTCAATGATACATTAGAATTTGTGGAAATGTATAAAACTTAATGAGTTTTAAAAATACGATCTCATAGGGCTTTGAATAATGAGTACCATCACGATGTCGTATGGTATTTGATAACTTGCTATCAAAACTTAAGATCCGTGAGGTAACGGAGTGTAGAGTACAGAATAATATTATCCGAGAAAAATGTCAAACAAGATCCAAGTATCTATAAAAAGCCACATACTCGGGTTCCGTTTTATTATTTTGCCTAACGACTATTTAGTAGAAAATGGATTATTTGTAGTTGCAAAATCATTGAAACTGGAAGTTGTAATTGTTATTTTAATTATAAGTGGTTTCGCATTTATATTAAATATACTTATAATTTTTCAGTTACTTTTGAGTACTTCATCCGAAAGAAATGCAAAGAGAAAGGCGAAGTGATAACAAAGACGTCTTTAAATGAAAGAAAAAATCTTAAATCAAGATATTTCACTGAAGAGATTAACAGTAATATAAAAGGTTGTAAGAAATCATGTTAAATTACAAATTAAACAGTTATTAATTGTTTAGAGTGCTGATGAAAGGTAGAATCAATATAAAAGTTAATAATTATTAATAAAACAGAATAAATTTATGATTTTGATAAAGTATTGTTATCATAATATGTATTTTTCACCGTACCTGCTATTAAACTAATAAAGCATTTTGTAGATGAAAATGTAGTAAATTAATAGCTGAATTCTATAAAATATTACTGTTACAAAAATGTGTATGACAGTACACGTAACGCATGTACAAGATTATACTTGGTAGTTACAGAAGGAGAGCGCGCGGTGGCTCAGTTGGCTATGTCGTGGATCGGCAAGCGGGAGACTGTGGTACCATTCCCGCCAGTGCGACTTTTTCGGCAAGTACCCCTGTGAGTTTTCACATGTCCTTTTTCATCATGCAATGCTCCTCGTTAAGGGCATTCAGTATATCATCTCAAATTTCTACCTTACCGACTTAGCTATAATAAGAAATTATTGTTAATAACTAATGATATTACTATTTAAACCCAAAACGATGAGAAGAGCCCCCAAGCTGGTACTTTTAAGAATTAATCAATTCTAAATTCAATACAATTTGTTGCGAACGGAGAAAGGAAAGTTACATTTCAAATTGCGTACACCGACACACTCTTTTATGATCACGAAATGTAACTTTTTTCTCTCAACAAATTGTATTGAATTTAGGCTTGATTGATTCTTCAAAGTACCAGCTTGGGGGCTGTTCTCATCATTGTGGGTTTAAATAGTTATATAATTAGTTATTAACAACAATTTCTTCTTATAGGTAAGTCAGTAAGGTAGAAATTTTGGATGATGTACTGAATAACCTTAAGGGGATGGGCAACCTTCACGCAGCAAAATTGCTTACCTCCCTCTACCCCCCCTCCTGTAATGGGAGGCTTCCCTATCATTCCTCTTCCCTTCCCTCTCCCAAGTGTCGAGTACTCTTATTAAGAGCCGGACGTATGACACTATAATATAAGAAAAAAAAGTTATGCACAGCATTTTTATATTCACCACCACCCTAATACTCTCACATATTAATCTTTAAACTATTAGCTTACTACGTCACACGAAGTATAATATCGGTAGTTTTATTATATCAGTGGTTTGGAATCAGTGGATAGATCAGCGGGTTATGATAGGCTCAACTTAAACCCTAAAAAATAGGTCATGGTTTAGAAATTTTTCCCCAGGTCGGAATAGCACCTTGGCCATGAAGTGTTGTAGGCAAACATGTTACCAACTGTTGACAGAGACGGCCCGTGGCGTATTAGTTATACATGAGGTATTTGCCTCGAATAATTTTCGAAATACGTGTGTGCGTAATATTTCTATGATACTGTGTTCTAGAATAAACGACTGCATGAATACACACATAGTAGATTCGATCGTACATTTGTGATCTACTTATGCGTACAAGACCTTGTAGACTTACATTATTGGTAATACAGAGGATTATACCTTGAGAATACACTTATGCACCCATGGGACTTAATCAAATTAAAACTTTGCCTCTAAACTAAGTCCAGCGAAAGTGTAGAGTTACAGTATTCATAACCATTTACTTGATACTTTACTCTTCATTTAACAGATACAAAAATATGATTCTCGATGCATTAACCAAAAGCGCACCAAAGTAACTTGTAAATCAAGCACTATCTGCAATGTAATATTAATGTCTGCAGGAAACGCGATGCGAATGTCAGTGTATGTATAGATGGTTTTTTTGTCACATCAAATCGACATACATTTTTACATAACGGTCGACATAAATTTACATACAAAAATTGACATTGATAAAGTCATCGTGGAAAAACATGATAACGTGAAAAATGAAGGTTAATAATGAATAACATTCGAGTTGCACTTTATTACAAATATTGTGAAGAAATAACTAACTGGCTTGAGCAACTGCAAACTTCATGGGGCCAGATCGCAATCAATCGATGTATGGAAAAAGAGAATGTTTGGGCGTAAATCCTTGAACTACGCATGCACATAGCCTTCATTTCTGATTAATACATAGAAACTATAGCGAAAGACTGTTGGATTCGCCACATATCGAATGAACGCTATTAGACACCAAATGTCTATAGACTTGCATATTAAAATCAACATTGATAGATTGAACCCTTATAAATTGGTGTGACAATAAAAAATAATTACATAAAGCACTGTCCAGCTTAGATGTGAGACGGATGTATCACTAACGTGATACTACTTTTTTGCAAAAAAAATTTTTACGTGGATTTCCACATGAAAATCAAGCAAAATCCATGTGGAATCCATCCTAATCCACATGGAAATCCATTTCTAATTTTTCAAGTGGGGTTAAATTAAACAAAATGCAGTATTAGCGAAAGGGAGCACAGTTGCTAAGTAGTATCTCAATGCACTCACTCGCAGCGCGCCAAAAGTTTGTCTAAGTCATCTGGAGTGGCGTGTCAAATGGGTGACCGTTCGCAGCCTATAAAATACCAGAACCAATACGAGTGAAGGTGTCGTTTCTAGGGGTTACGTAAAGGGGGCCGATTGTATTTCAATTCACGACCCGCCTAAAATCTGTCAATACCACCACGAGTATTGATATTTGTTCTAGAGATTACGGTAATGCACACAGTTATTTACTTCGTGGTAGGCTGATAGTACCACTACTGTAGCGAGTAGTGGTGTTAGCGTCTGAACTTAATCCCGTACCGGGAATAACAGAACGGGAAAAAAAGAAATAAGGAAAAAATATAACTTCAAACACTTAATGTCTTATTTGAAGTGGTAACCACACTCGTGGAGAACCGAGAATAGCAAAGGGAAACTCTAGCTATTGAGTCAACCGTTCTACGGTGAAAAACAAAATTAACAGATTTTTCCGGGGCCTCCAGGCCTTTTTACAGAAAGTAGCGGACCTCAGTCACGCACTGGTTTGATAACAACGCAGGAAGACTTGCCGGGGGAAAATCTTGCAGAACTTACAATAGACGAAAATCTAATTGGCTAGAACTACTCCCTTGTTTAGCCCCTTAGAATTGGGCACTTCCCACATCTGGCTCACTTTACTCCTTACGTCAAGAGTAAGGAAGGTAATTCACTCGCTCATGCCTTTTCTTACCCTTTTACATCCAAATTTTACGGGATGTCAATATAACTTAATAAAAACATTAAAATAAAATATTAATAATATTTACTAATGCAAAACACTGTTCGTTTGTTCAACTGAACTTGTTGCAAAAAAAAAAACGGTGAAAATCGCTTAGTAATTCAATTAATGCTCAGGTAAATAAACGATCATTGAGTTACGATATGTCGACTAACACTAATATTTAAACAGCAGTAACGGTGTCTGTTGCCATAATAACTTATAATTATGATATTAGTGGTAGTGAATAAAATAAAATAACAGTCAGGATAATGATACAAATAATAGTACTTTGCCTGTCGTGAGTTAACATAATTAGATTTACAGATAGTTTTAACTGTTTATAATGTTGCAAGAATAATACGAAATTTTAGTAGAATTTTAGTCAACATAATTTTCGATCCTAGTTGTTGGAGAGGGAGTCGGCACGTGATATCCTGGAGAATCAGAAATTCCGTTACCCCTATTGGAGTCAGGAGTACAGACTCTCGCTCAACATCTTTGAGTCAAGAAAAGGGGAAGGGTTGACTTTTCTGTTTTCCTTTACATTAAAAAAAAGTGGTACAATTTAACTTATTTACAAAAAAGACTTTTGCAGTATGTTTCTGCAGTTCTTGATGTAACGTGGCAAAATTTGCTTCACAATTTTTGCACGTCACTGTCGACGCCCCCATTCTAAAACCAATTCGTGTTATTAATGGGATCCTCGCATAACCGAAATTTTCGTGTGTTTTAGAAACGACCAATGGTAAGCCTGAGAAGGAGACACACACCTAGACCAGAAATATAGCGTGCGTACGAGTGAATGTGATGATGTAAGTGTCGAAGCGTTGGCACGTAAGAATGATCCAGAAGATAAGGTAGGGACCGGGTAGGTAGGTCAAAAGATAGTCAGTTGACCTACCGAGCGACGAGTTGGGGACAGACGTGACTGATGAGTTCAGTGGGTGTAAGACCACCGAGCGCGAAGTGTAGGAGAGAGTACGTGGAGCGAGAGAGCCGAGAGTATAGCGAGTATTAAGTGCGAGAGAGAGAGAGAGCGAGTGAGAGAGTGAGCGGGAAGAAGGACACGGAAAAATAAGCCTGATCCCGACCCATCCGACCCTGAACGGCGGCCATATTGAGACGAAGCGTCCTCCCGTGACGACCCGAGCCCAGCCCGAGGAGAGAGGTGTACCGGACAGCAGGCGAGAGTGGCCCAGGTATCACACAGCATCGACTTCCTGGACTGCGACCCTCGAGGCTCATGGTGGACTGGTCTTACCGTAAGGAATCACGGGATTCGTTAAGGTACAGTGTGTAGGTTACGCGGGGACGCGGGTGAGATCGTCGTTCATAGCGAGGGCGAGAGCCACGAGACTGGGATAGGGAGCGTGTCGAGTGCGCCCCGGTCGGGCCTCCACCGAGACGCGGAGGCGGGCACGTCGTGCCAGTGGGTGTGAGCGAGAGAGAGAGAAATAGAGAGGAAGAAAAGGGCGCGTGAGACCGAGAGCGAGTGAGTAGTCGCATAGCCGTGGTGTAAGGGTGGGACGGATCGAGAGCCGGCGTCGGGACGCTGTGAGTTGTAAGGCGTGTTTGCGACCGTCCCCGGTCGCGACGGCAATCCACGCCCGGGACCTATAGGTTGCGCCGAGCGTGAGTGTGGGGGTGTATAGGTACGAACAGTCAACCACGCCGAGGGGACCTGGTCCCAGACCGAGAGTAGCGTGAGAGGGGAAGTGGGTGTAAAGACGCGTGAGTGTGTGTGCGTGTGAGCGGACTAGCATGGCTCTCTGAGCGCACCACTGGCGTTGTGGTGGCGATCGAGGGCTTGCGCCGTAGCATTGGAACCGAGAGGAGTGTACGTGAAGTGATTGTAGATAGTGGTTGTGTTTATTTCAATAAATCTATAAAATAAAGTCAACATCGCCTTTTGTTGTTCATTTGCCCAGACGCGAATCCCCTTTTGAGACAGGTCCAGTGAAGGGGCGAGTAGGGAGAGCGTTGTCGAGCAGAGACGCACGAGAGAGAATAATTTCGATATTTTCTCTCCAACGGTAAGTCACCTTGGGGAATGTAAAATATACGTTATATTGATGTGATAAAAAGGGTTACTCGCTGAATCATGAGCCTGGAAACATAGATGGTAAAAATCGGATAATTCTTCGGAAACTAATAAAAGGTTGTTTCACTAAGTATACCATAGTTGATGTGTTATGTTGTTGCTTGCTAATAGTATAGGGTGTACTGACTGTTACTAACTGTATGTGACAATTCTGGCATTTTCTATTATTTTTGCTTTTCATATGTATTAATTCTAAATTATTTAAATATTTAGCTTTATATCGTTAGATCTTAATCTGAAATTATATTCGCATTTGATGTTACCCTTAAGTTCAACTATTCCCAGTTAAACTTTTACATCTACGGTTTTTTTATTTTTATTCACCAAAAAATGTTTTGCTTGTTTTTCATTTCCAGTCAGCATTGGCCAAAGTGCATGTACATAAATCATCATTGTGCTGCAGGTACGAGTAACTTACAAGTGATTCACCTCTTTTTAGATACACGTTAGTCCTTGCTTGAAATATTTTCAAACATTCCTAAGGAATGAGCAGAGAATAATTTGTTAGTAATTTAAGTCTACCAACATTCCACCCCCCTCCTAAAACTGGTCCAACATCGAAGAGACCGTTTCTACAACGTTTCAGAAACGTAAGTTCTGGACTATTGGAACGTTCTTATTAGGGCGATGAAAGCGATTCTGAAACATTTCTAAAACCTTCTTTTGTCCGAAACGAAATTTCGAAAGAATCAAATTAGGGCTTTCATACACGTTTAAAGAACATCTAAGGAACGTTTTGGAGAAGTCTCGGGACTTTTCCGAACTGTTTCGTTTATTTTCATGCGTTCTGGTTAAACATAAAAAGACGTTCCTGAAACGTTTTAGAAACGTTGCAAATAAAACATTTTTCGCATGGAAAAAAAGTCAATTTCAGGTAAGTAATTTTTTTGTAAGCTTTCGTTATCGTTTTTGTTCATTTATTTGTTTATTTATTGTTTTTTTATATTATTACGAATAAGCTCAGTCAATTTTTATGTAAGAAAATTAAAAAACGGTAATCTTAAAATGTCCGTTGCACACAAACACCAATTTCACTGCGAAACGCAAATATAATTAAATATTATTGTAATATGTTCAATATAGTCATAATAAAAGTTATTTTATCAAAGTAATAATAAGTACTAACATCATTATCTAATGGGGTTTTTTTATACAGCCTGAAAAATTCTACTATTGTATTAATTTTTCGGGTAAGTACAAGCATCCTCTTTATTATACCTGTTTCTACAGTTAGGGCTGCTTCGACACTTTTACGTCGCCTGTGAAATATAGAGAAACCCAGTTTAAATCAACTTATTTGAAAAAAGATGACCCTAAAAAACTGTGTTTGTGATGTATTTTACTGTTGATTCAAGAAATATACTTTGACTTACTGTTTTTAATTAATAATAAGTTAAATCACCAAATAAGCGTATATCAACATTAAACTGTCGATAAACGTACTATTAACAACCAATAAAATTAACTACGTACTCTTCTCTAAGCTCAGAATACTGAAGTCTACGCTTAGCTTGCTTCAACCACTGTTTAATGCATTCAGTTACAGTAACAGCAGTACAACCAGCATATCTTTCGCAGGTAACTTCTAAAACATACAGATAAATGTGTGTCCGTATTGATAAATAATTGACAAACTATCTACATATCTTGCTCGAAACTAATACTCTAATCAGATCACACAGTACCTATTATAAATTTAATCACATTGTTTAACTCTTGGAACGCGTGTTTTTGTCCTCTGCCTTTGAAATTACACTCGACAGCCAACTGATCCACCATGATTACTTGAAGCATACGATAAATACAGTCATGCTCAGCTTTTCCTCCCTGCCTCTTCAGAAATAACTTCTGTGTGAAAATTTTTGACATTCTTTTTAAAAAACTGTGATAAAATAACGTTGTCCCAATAGATGCATTAATTTTTTACAGAATATTGCTGTATTCTAGTTGTTGAAACAGAGACAACTTAAAAAAACTACGATATTCCCCTTTTTCGATGTAATTTATGAAGGTAAAAACAATTTTTCTTGCTTTAATATTGACAACAACAAACAATAAAAAAAAGTGCTTCTGTTTATACTTCTGTTCCTGTTTTTTCTTCTTCTTTTTCTGTTTTTATTTTAGTATTTACGATATTTTACTTTAAAACGTGATTATTTAATAATACAGTATATTTGAACCTTCTATTGCAATCATTTTCTCTTTTGGTAGCGCTGGTCGAGATGGTATCCCAGCTACTTTATTCAGACTTACTTGAACACCTTTAACAGAGTGTTGAGATAACACTTTTTCGGAAAAAATAATGATCATCAAATCTTGTGCGAAGTGTCCATTTGTATCCTTTCTACATTTAATTGTCATGTTTTTGGTTATATATAACAATAACTAGTACAAATAGAAAACATGGCAATTAAAAAAATTACATACACTTTGATAAAAATTACTATAAAGTTTCAATACAAATAAAATAAAGACTAAGTTATAGAGGACGTAAATTTGTTGATGTTTGCTTTAAGGAGGCTCCCTCGTGACAGTTCCCGAACCAAGATCAGATGAATTTAATGGTTGAAAGTCTACTGAATCCAATGATATAATTATTTATATCGCTTACCCTGCGAAATTTCGAGATAATATGAATTTAATGTAGCCCTTTCTAACACGTATTCTTATGGTGAAGCTCGCACACGCGATGAAAACAACTTAAAAACTCGAATTAATCAACAGTTTCCGTAATAAGAGCACACTTGTTCTGTAGAAAAAAAACCTCCTCTTTTAAATGACGCCTAGCAAAGTAAGTGTTATCCTGAAAAATTTCGAGATATTCTGATAAAAAATGATCAAGTCATGGTATTTCCACAGGTTAGCTGATGTTCTCTTGCGTTAGTGATGCCAGCTATACTTGAGTTTGCGAGCAAACTTGTGACCTACGACGTAGGTTGATATTTCTACACGAGGAAACCTCCTTGAAACAGAGATTCAGGATCAAACTATTTTTATTATAGTAATGATTTATATACACATGTTTCCCTGTTATTTTAAAGAGTTTCAAATCTTTACTGACCTGCCAAGTAAAAAAAGCCTTACTACTCATCAATTTTAAAAGTTCATTTCTCGTAAGAACCTTCAATCCTGGCTCTGCTCTCTCCTTTCTTTGTTGATTATCTGTATCCTTTCCTTGTTTATTACCTATAAAAGTACAGAATTGTACAATTATGATTATTATTTATTGCATCATCAAAAAGGTATTCACGATTGTTAATAAATTATCTGTACATACAAACAAATAAGCACATTTCGATAACGTAACTTAACCTGCAACATTGTAGGTCAGTGCCAATCATGTTGTTAACGATACCAAATTTAATTTGTATAACAATTAATATTCATTTTATCACTGATTGTTTACCTGACGATGTCAAAGCTGTCCGGAATGTTTTTGCTTCTGGAACCCTGCTTATTTCAACTACGGATTTAATGAGCTGTGGCTTACGTGCATCTTTTATAGATATGTCTAAATAATTTAAAAAATAAGAGATTGATTCCTCTATAAAGTTATATTATCTTCATAATGCCCAAGCACACTTGTTCCTTATCTTGTTAATTTTTTTTTTTCTTCATATTTGCCTTACCTCTACTCTTATATTGGTAAGCTTCCCGTACCAAAGGTTGATTGCAAAATATGATGCAAAAAATATTACAACATAAATTGCAATTTTTGTTAGCAAATGATCTTGCAATTTACGTTGCAATTAATGTTGCAATTTGTTTTGCAACACTTATTGCAATGGTTAATGCAGTAATTTCGCGTTGCATCATTTCTTGCAACTTTTGTTGCAAAAAACTTTGTAGTATATGGTTTCAAAATTCCATGTAATTATCAGATGTTGACAATATCGATTATAATGAAACAAATTATTTTAAATTAAATCTGTATGCACTTACTCCTAATGCTAACTTTTTTTTCCATATAGTAGTATTTTGTGAATTTACTTAGAAGGCTTAAGTTAAAGATACTATTCATCTTGTGTGTCTTGTTCTTTTTTAATTTTACATTGCACCTTTTTTTGTTTCTTAAAGCATTATTTGGACTGTCATCAGAGCCACTATAAGGGCGTGATTAAGGCACTGATCTGTAATTAACTATTATTTTTTATTATGCAAACAGCATGTTATGTATGACGTACAAAAGGAACAGAACTTTGTAGATGTATGACTCATAAAAATGTCAAAACTTTGTAGAATTACATTAGAATCTGTATCGCTATGTCTTATGAGTTTTGCCAACTGCTTTATTGGTGTATTTTGATTTCAAACATGGTGTAAACGACGTGTTATATTGAAACATAATTATTTAGAGTTAAAGTTGCACAGATTATGACGTATTTGTTTCTTGCAAATAATTTGTAAAAGATGACTGCATCAAATTATTAGTCATACATTTTGAATTGGAACACAGAAACAGCGAATTCCTAATAAGTAAAAAAAAATGGAATTTCTAGGCAAGATCTATATTTGCTGTATGTTTCACAGAAAATTTTAAGTATAATTGATGATGGAGTAAATAAAAGCCAAGTTATTGCATCGTAGACTACCTATAGTATAGAAATCACAGCATAACCTTAATTTTTACCATAATCTGTGGTATTACCTGTTAGCAAAAGAAACATTCTAACATTACGAAAAATGATATTGAAACTTATGTTATTTGAAAGAGATTAACATTTTAGCACTTTAAGGAAGCCCTACAGTTTCTCTCATATAACAGAAACGAAAAAAATAGCAAGCAAAAGTACGTGCTGAGGTTTTAAATTTTTTAATTAGAATAATACTTTAAACATTATATTTATTATTTGTATATTCAATTTTGTGAGCATATTTTTGTGAACACAAATTAAACCACTACTTACTTTTCAATTATTTTGTGGGACAAATGTACTTGTGTTAATGACCGCACTCTAATTAAATTATATTTTATCTGAAATTATTATAAAATATATTTATTTTTTCNTACCACGTGCCACTGAGAAATGAAACCGCGTGATTAACCATGTATGACTACGTGGCTCAACACGTGTTTTTTACATGTGGCACAACCACACAGTTAATTTTAACACTGTAGTCTTAATCCATCAAAAAAATTTTATGTAATTATACCATATTGGGTACATAAATTTTAATAATACAGTATATTTGAACCTTCTATTGCAATCATTTTCTCTTTTGGTAGCGCTGGTCGAGATGGTATCCCAGCTACTTTATTCAGACTTACTTGAACACCTTTAACAGAGTGTTGAGATAACACTTTTTCGGAAAAAATAATGATCATCAAATCTTGTGCGAAGTGTCCATTTGTATCCTTTCTACATTTAATTGTCATGTTTTTGGTTATTGTAAAATCATATGTGGCAATGGCACGACTCCCTTCTTCCAAGCTACCCTAGCGAACAATAATACGAAAGAAAAATTTACAGAAATTTTGATTACTACAACGTTGTTTTTACGATATTGTTTTTCCTTTTTTTTTAAACAAAATTGAAAAACATTTAAAAAATAGAGCTTTATAAGTAGAATATCCTTTTTCATAGTGTTGAACGCATATTCTCAGAAAAAACTATAAATAAAAAATTTACAGAAATTTTGATTACTACAACGTTGTTTTTACGATATTGTTTTTCCTTTTTTTTTAAACAAAATTGAAAAACATTTTCAAAATAGAGCTTTATAAGTAGAATATCCTTTTTCATAGTGTTGAACGCATATTCTCAGAAAAAACTATAAATAAAAATTCAAACTTTTCATTGTATAAAGTATGGAAGTAAAACATTAAATGATACGTAACTAATTACAAATATAAAAGAAAAGTATATACTATACGTATATATAAGCCTTCAAAATAACAAAAAGTCGTGGTCTTTTCTATCAGTACGAAACTGGCCTTAAAATTAGTAAAAAAATATGACGAATGGCGTAAAAAAGTCTTGATAGTAAGCTTGATCGGGAAAATGATGTTTTATTGTTGATTAATTTTAAAATATTAAATTTGGAAATATTAGAGATATTTTCTATGCCTATCGAAGCAAACTTTTTCATCGCACTTACGGCATATTGTGACAAATACCAAAAACTAGAACATACTCGTTTTTTGTTCAATTTCGAGCACTGGACATATTATTTTCAAACACCTTAACTTTTTGGGCTTTTTCGTCTTTTTCTTTTGTTTAAGCAATGAAAAATTTCAATTTGATGTTTTAAAAAACTTAATCTGTGTGCAGAGTTATTGTACGAACAACTTTTACTTCAAACTATTATTTTTAAAGTCAACAGTTTTTGAGTTAATCCACAGTAACCGAGAAAAAAGCCGGAAAACAATTATTTTGTAAAAAATCTATGTTCCTGATCGAATTATTGTCAAAAGTATTTCACTTCATTGCTCATATTTTTTGAACGAAGTTCTTTTTCTTGCGTTATGAGTTTTGGGCGAATGGAGGCAAGACCGAAAAAAGTGTAACAAGACTTTTTTCCGACCCTGCTATAGTTATACAGCTGTGTATAAAGCTACATACATTGCACGCAGCTCTCTCTTCCCACGCGAGCACCGAAGAACTCGACGGCTTTCTTCGGTTATACTAAGCTAGTTCCTCCTCCCCACGCTGCATGCCATCAGCACTACATTTACATTAGCCGCTGCAGTATATATGTATAGAAATTTGCCTGGGTTTGCCTGACTTCCTGTACAGAAACTGCACAGGCAGATCCGATGCCTGTACAGGACATGTCCTGTGCCGGGACTCGATTTCTATATGTCTCGATCATCTCTTCTGTTGCATAAAAATTTGTACATTTTTAACTTTTTCCGATACAATAGAGTGTGTAAATGATTCAGTACAAGTTGATGACAGTGATGATAAAATAAAGAAATTTATTACTGTAGATAATTATTATAAATCTAATAATGCCATTTTTACAACGTTCCAACTTATTGCTGCGTTTGATCCCATATAGTAGTATTTTGTGAATTTACTTAGAAGGCTTAAGTTAAAGATACTATTCATCTTGTGTGTCTTGAAGAAAATTAAAAAACGGTAATCTTAAAATGTCCGTTGCACACAAACACCAATTTCACTGCGAAACGCAAATATAATTAAATATTATTGTAATATTATTTAAAGTATATGTACAGACTATTCTTCATAAATTTACGTGCGTTTAAATTATACATGGTAATCATGGCATATTGTTACGTTTAAAAAAATCTACTTATCAATTACAATAACTACTAAATGGAAAAGCAAATTATAAACTTCAATTTTTCCCATTAGCATTCGTGAGTAACTCTATTTATTGTTTTTGTGTATGGAAAAAAGTAATACCAAATCGGAAAAACCCAAGATCGCATGCACTAAATAACAGCATTAATTATTTCTAGTGTATAAAGTTGAAAGTTAATATGTGAAAGAAATCTTGAAAAATCTTACTCGAATATTGTTTTTTTTTTGGTGCAATAATTTTTGAATTAATATTTCCACATTATATTCTCACTTCACATGGTAAACAATAATGCTATTACCTAGTTCGTGCAGACTTACATTTTGTAAATTTTGCATTTGTTTATAAATAAACAGTAAAAATACGTATATATTTACCGACAAAAGCTTGCGGCTCCAAACATTAACTTAAAATCTGCTTTACCATCCCCTTAAGGAGCTTCAGGAGTAAGAATTGAATGCAGGAATCGTGATAATACCGATTATCCTTAATGATATGAAATATATTAAACTTGTAGGAATTAAAAAAAAAAAAGATGTGGGCCTCGGGACCCACGACAGACGTGAAACATTGAAGAATATGCTATTGAACTTGGTAGTATTTGATTGTCTATGATGAAAATAGTAGTTTTCGTCAGATAAATGCCATTGTCTCCAGGGCTATTTTGCGGCCCGAGGGACCTGCGAAACAGGACCCAAGGGACGTAACAATGTCGCTTATGTGGCTAATCCTATTTTTTCTACCAAGCGCAAACCAGCCTCTCGAAACGGGTGAGGTAGGAAAAGTATGTATTTTTTCGACTCTAAATAATCTTTGTTTTACATTTTTATATCAAAAAGACGGTTTATTTGTGAATATGTATTTTTTATCAGTGAATATTATGGATTGGGAAAAAGCAAATTATGTTTATATTATTTTTGTTCGTTAACATACAAAGCAACGAGAACGAGAAAAAATAATAATATACGGTGAAGAGTATCTATACTTCTTATAGGTATACCTGCACAAAGGTACATATAGTAGTTTAACAAACGTTCGTGTGTACTACTTTCTCTGTCTCTCTGTCACTTTTCGGATTCGGATACTTACCTGTTTACTGTGCGTAGTTGCAGACGTGCGCGAATTTCGTTGTGTTGGCTCTTTACTAAAGGCAGGTTGAGATGGAGTTTGAATTAACACAGTTGGAAGAACCCGGAAAAATTTTGCATTATGGTAAAATATTGATATTTTAAAACAATTCTGTTTACCGAGAAGAAATTTTTTGAAAATGATTCAAAAACGAGACTAATTCTAATAATAAATAGTCATGTTCTTAAAGCACAAAATATTTTAAAAAGCAATAAAAAAAGCCTACCCATAGTCCTGTATAAAAACAATAGAGAGAGCGAGCGAGCGCGACAGCAGACGATCAATGGCTCTCTCTATCTCACTTACTTTTACATGTACTGTCAAAATGCCTTTTTCATTTTTTTCTCAACATTTTGCGTGAATACATTGATAGAAAATTTTTCGGTCTACACGCTGGTGTTTTTTTTTTTTTTTTTTTTTTGCATATTGAACCGTTATAAGATATAAGCAAAACGAACTTTAAAACACAATTTTAAAGAATTTTGACGTTATTAAACCACTCAAAATTAATCATATTTATTTCTTTTGAAATCAGCGGGCTCAATAATAAATAATATATAAAACGCCCAAATATAGATCAATTTTTTAATTCAGAAGTTTCTCAGTTCGTATCCATAAATAATAAGAACAATTATTGGATCGCATTGCTGCATAGCACAATCAATTAGGTCCCCAACTAGCAATCTAACAGATAGGGATCGATACTCGGAGTCAGTAAAATTAGAAAAATTTTTTTACACATACATATCATATAATATACATCATATATGCGTAAGTATGTATGTGCTATATTTACAATACATATATGATATTTAATACATACTCTCCTATGTAACTATATATGTAGTACACTTTACAAACGAGAGAGGAGCGACCGTGTGCGCACGGAGAAAGAGACAGAGAGCCAAGCCTAACCGAGTTAAACCGGGGATCGTGCCATCGCACGGTCGCTTTATAGCGTCAGTCAAACTCCCAAGCGCGCCAATAGATGTTCCACATCAAAAAATTTTACAGATGAAACCCATGTGATTTACATAGATTCTTATAGGATATAACCTTAATTTGGTCGTTTACACGGACAACATTTTTAGAAAATGCAAGAATACTAAAAAAATTACCTACAAATGATTTATTGTTTTAACATTTGGTGCGCAAAACCTTAAGTTCTTTCATAGAGTATTATAAAAAATGCCAACGTTAAATGTAAGCAAAATATTAAGTTTGTCGGATACAAAAAGTGGTTGCACGGTAAAGGGGACCAAGTTTCGCGGACTAGAAAGAATTTCGTTTTTTTATCTCTCTCCATAAAATTCTGAAACCTTCTCAAGCAGATTTCAAATTAAAACTTTGCACTTCACGCCTCTGTCGGTGACTATATATATTTGCATTGTTAATTACAAAACAAATATGCAGTTAGAAAAATTCAAGATCGCGTGAACTAGACAACAACATTATTTGTTACTGTACGAAGTTTGAAGTTGATGCGTGTCAATTACAACTTAAAAAGTTCTTATCCCGAAAATTTTTTTTTCTATTCAAGAATTTCTTAAGTTGTCATTTGTACATCTATTTTTAACTTTGTACAGAATTAAAAAACGCCTACTGCCTGGATTCTTCAAATCTTGCATTCTTTTTTAAATAAACAATAAAAATGTGCATCGTTACCAACAGAGGCTTGTGGCGCTAAACTCAAATTGAAAATCTACTTTTTTATCTCCTCAATAAATCCACTTCGATTACATAAAAATATAATTTATTTGTTTTTAAAAAATATATAATAGTCTTACACTTTCAGTTGAATTGTTTACTTCTGAATAGTTATCAATATTGTTTAAGCTTTGAGATGATCTTTCGTTGCAGACGTCAACATCTTCTTTGCAGCTGTCTACATTTCGATATGAAGATTCTACTAATACTTGCTCTTGATCATTTTTGTGAATATTTGAAAAAGTCTTTTCAAACACTTCAGGCTGCTTATAAAAGTTGTTATCTTTTCTCTCAAGCAATGGTTTCATGGACTTTGAATAATATTTTCGATGTTTTTGTACAGGAATGTCTGATTTAACATTTTTTACATTGAAGTTTTCTTTTTTCTGATGTGCTTTACAAAAATCATGCTCAATTCCTAGAATATTCCTTATTGATCAATTGGATTTATTGGATCTACACTTCCCACGTCCAGTTTACAAGTCAAAGTATAGATTTCTGAAATCTTTTCCTGAATCTGATTTAATCTATTATTTTTTTTTGCCCTGATTGTAATGTAATTTTAACCTTTAGCGAACAGTTGCTTCCTTCATGCATGCATTGTAATACAAAATACATCTAAAAAACGTTAAGTAATCGGAACAGCTATTTTCTATACATGCCATTGAAAAATCAGTTGAAAGACATTTTAAACAGTGATGTGAGTATGCATTTGAGAAAATATAGTGATGATAACGATGTAATTAATAGTGTTGTGTACAAGCATTTGAGAGAAAATGCAGTCATAGGTAAATATGACATATCTGTTCAATTCAACGTTGATAGTGTGAACTACTTTAAAAGTTCTAAAAGAAGTTTATGGCCAATAATGGTTACAATCAATGAGTTACCATTTAGGATTAGAAAAAATAATGTCTTACTCTGTGGCCTGTGATCAGGAAATAAGAAGCCTTACATGAACATGTATTTGCAGCCATTTATTAAGGAGCTAATAGATCTGCAATAAAACGGCCTATAATTGTCTCGAGTTGTGTACAATGATGAAGTAACAGTGCAAGTTCATTCAATTTTGTGTACTATAGACTCAGTAGCTAGACCTATGGTTCAGAATATGCACCAGTTCAATGGTAGATATGGCTGTTCTTACTGTTACCACAAAGGAAGGAGTGTTGTTGGTGGAAAAGGGCATAGCAGAGGATATAAAAAATTAAGAAATGGAGCATGAAGTGCATGTGGCGAAAGCAACGAGAACAAAAAAAATTGTAAAAGGTGTAAGAGATCAGTCAGTAGAATCTATGCAGTCATCTTTCGATATTATTAAATCTTTCCCTGCTGACTATATGCACAGCTGTTTACTTGGGGTTGGAAAACTTTTATGTTTAACTTGGTTCGATTCAAAAAATGCAAACAAGAATTCTTATATAGGCACAAAACTTGAAGAATTTAATAACTGCCTTATGTCTATTAAACCTCCAACTGAAATAAGAAGAGTTCCCCAACCAGTTCCCAACAAATATAAAAGCTTCGGAATGGAAAAGTTCTATCCTCTATTATTCTGTACCTTGTTTAACAGGCTTACTGAAAGAGAAATACATTAAGCATTGGAATAAATTTGTTATTGCCCCAAGCATATTTCTAAGAGATAAGTTTTCTCCAGCCGACTATACACATGCAAAAACAGCTCTATTTAAATTTGTTGGTGGTGTGAGGAATTTGTATGATGTAGAATATTTAAAATTCAATGTTTATTTATTAACCCATTTACCCGAGTACGTTTTTAATTACAGCGGGCTATGGGCATGGTCGGCTTTTCCCTATGAAAGTTCTAATGCTGTTATTAAACACTTATTTTCAGGTACACAGTGTGTGCCAGAACAAATATGTCGATCGTACTATCGATTGAGGTATGTAAAAAACAACTTTCATTTTTTTTAGTAACAATAACTGTAACCCGAAAGTGACAAGTTTATTTTTGCGATTAATGAAACAATGTCACGTTAAGAATTGTATTAAATATGTTGATAATATACGGGCTTTTAGTAAAGGAACACCGTTGACTATGACCTTCATGCAAAAATTTTTAATAGTAAGAGTACTGAATGAAATGTTGAAAACACAAGCGTGTCATAAAACAGGTTTATACATAAGCAGACATTGATACATACAAACACATACATGTGGCTATAAAAAAGAAATAATAGTGTAATTATTACAAACGACGATGAAATTTTAACAGTAACACAATGCTTTGTGTAACTACCATGTCAGCAAACAATGAATTTATAGTAATATGTAAGAAAATACGTGTTTTTAATCAAGACGTGATGTGTAAAAGTAGACAATTTTCATCTTATATATATTCGTTTGTAGCGGGGGTTACAGAAAATAGTATTTGTTGTCGAGTTTCAGACATCAAATCAAAGTGTATCAAAGTACCACATGGAAATCGATTTTGTATCTTTCCACTTGTAAACAAATGTGAAACTAATTAGAAAACAATTTGTGCGTAATCGACGTGAAAATTCTATAATATGCAACTTTATGTGAACCATTTATGTTGATGTAATTTTGAAATAAAGTACTTTGTTCGTGTTATGGAGAAAAAAATGTTTATTTTTTTTTTTTAAATAAGATTCACATACTAGTATTTTGTACATTCAGCCAAAATAAGTAAGTATACGTATGTATGAAAAGGGTATATAAACATTCCTCAAATATACACTGTTATGTGAGATGGCATATCTATTCTTACATTTTTTCCAGATCATTCTTAAAAAATCTGCTATGTGTTTATAACAATTCAAAATAGAAAATTCAACATGACAATCGAATTTTTCACGAGCTTGTTAAATTAATGTTTTCATCTACTATGTCGTTTACACAACGTTTGATTTCAAAATATACCAATAAGGCAGTCGGCAACTCATAAGACATGGCAATACAGATTTTAACGTAATTCTACAAGGTTTTGACATTTTTATCCGTCATTTATAACACGCCGTTTGGATAATAAAAATTAATAGTTAATTACACATCACTGCTCTAATCATGCTCTTATAGTGGCTCTGATGACAGTCCAAGTAATCCTTTAAGAAACAAAAAAGGTGCAATGTAAAATTAAAAAAGAACAAGACACACAAGATGAATAGTATCTTTAACTTAAACCTTCTAAGTAAATGCACAAAATACTACTATATGGAAACAAAAAATTAGCATAAGGAGTGTGTGCATACAGATTCAATTTAAAATAATCTTTTTCATGATAACCGATAGCGTAAACATCGCGACGGAGCTTTGCGGGTTGAAATTACGATCAACAAGACGAACGTCTCTGTACACGGAAGATTGTTGTTACCAGAATAAGCTATACCAAAAGTGATGAGCATAGAAAAATAACGTACAGGTCTTGAGATTTCTGCAACCAGTCTCACATTTTGATATACTTATCTGAATTGGTACAGGATTTTTCTGTACCATGGATAGTCTATTAAATTTGTATACTGCGCATGGCTTTCTACTGTACCGTCTACCGCGCATAGTACGTGCGCTTATAATATACAGTGGAGATATGTATGTATAGATATATATGAGCATACTTGCATACATGTATGGGATTGTTATTGTTATTTTGGCTAAATATGTAAATTGTTCTTTGCGAGTGAAAACCATTTATTATACGCAACAGGAAAGTGACTACAAGTGCCTACTGCACTTATCATTACATCTTGTTAGATTCGTATCAATGCATTGAACTTTATATTGTGTTGTGGTGGATATACTGAAATCCTAAGCTCTTGAACTTTTACAGCTACGTATATATATACTGACATTCTATATGCTCCCACTGGCCGACTAACTTTCTGTACTGGTACAGGAAAAACCCGTACCACGTATCGGATTTTGACGTACTAAGTATAAGGTTTATCTATACTCACTAAGGTACTTTAAAGTATACTACCGTACCAAATATACCTGTACCAGTACACATTTTTCTTGTACAGAGTATCGAAAATACTTGTACTAACATATAGTACCTGTTGTTCTGGTAACAACAATCTTCCGTGTACGACCATTAGAGTATAGCACAGCTTCAAAATGCGACTTTTGAAAAACTGGACAACTGAACCTTATATCCAACTTTCTCTACATCAATATGTTGCAATATTGATAAATTTTTGATAAACAATTGGATTTAACCAGCTCCTGCTAACTTTAAATACGTTTGTGTATTTCATTCCATACAGTATGTTTATCAGTTAAATTTAAATTCAAAGATTTTTTCATTTGACGTTAAATTCCAACAGGATTTCCTAAAACACGCTTTACACACTCGCTGAAGAAAAAAG
Source organism: Copidosoma floridanum (assembly GCF_000648655.2). Next base: position 64,648 of record NW_019379597.1, read on the forward strand.
TTTTTGAGACTACTTTCTTCTTCTAAATTATCGATTCATTGATATTTGGTTAAGACCATCTTCTTCATCATTCCTACAATTGCTACTTAATTTTGCACCAATTTTTTCTGATAATTACATGGAATTTTGTAACCATACTGCAAAGTTTTTTGCATCAAAAGTTGCAACAAATGATGCAACGCGAAATTACTGCATTAACCATTGCAATAAGTATTGCAAAACAAATTGCAATATTAATTGCAACGTAAATTGCAAGATCGTTTGCAACAAAAGTTGCAATTTATGTTATAAAATTTTTTGCAATCAACCATATTTGCAGAAATCATATTTTGCAATCAACCTTTGGTACGGGTTCGGATAGCTCTACACTTATTTCTAAGTGCACCTCTGTATATAGACCTAATAGTAAATAAATAAATAATTATAGAGATACCGATACCATATATCTAGTTGCACACACTTGACAAATACTTATTAATATAAATTGTATTAATGGTTTGTTAGTATATATCAGTGCCCTCCGGTGAGTTTGGAAATTCAAAGTGATCAGTGATCCGTTGGGGGCGAAATGTGAGAAAATAAATAAATACAAGTAAAGTGTATTTAAATTTTCGCTGACAATATGCGTCAGCCTCATCAGGCTACAAAATTAAAATTAAAAAACACACAATGAGTGATCTGGAAGGCTCAAACGGAAAATACAATAAATTTTGATGTAAATTGTTACCGCAGGTACGCGAGAATTCGTAAGTTTGGTTGACTTACTCGTCACCTGTCGTGCTATCGACTGACAATAAATTACAACAACAAGCCAGCGCTTATATAGGCGGAGCCGCAAAGGTAGACGGTAAAGGGCGATGAACTCGATCGGGACATTTAAACTTTCGTAGTAAAGGAAGGTATGCTCTATTAAAGGAAAGCACATCCTCCTTTCTATTGATGTTGTGTTTGTCAAGTTTTATATAAAGCATTTCGGAAATAATTTTTTTTTTGTAATTGGGTTCTTTGTCAAGGATTTTAAAGTTATGCCAATCAAATTCATGGTCAAAATTGATTTGGTGTGCACAAACAACGGAATCAGAGTTTTTACTTTTCATATGTTCACTAATGCGGACCTCCGCCGCTCGCTTTGTTTTACCCACATATGACGCAGGACAATTTTTACAATAAAACTTATATACTACATTTGTCTGTTTATGTTTATTCGCTGTATCTTTTCCTAAGCGGACGATATGCTGCAGTTTACTGTTAATAAGAGGGTAAGTGTGAATATTGTAGGGTTTTAACATGGTTGAAATTTTTTCAAAAGTATTGTCAATGCATGGTATGCCAATTTTGCAGAGAGATTAGGTGTTTGTAGTGCTTCTGTTATGATTACTATATTTGTGTCTTTTTAATCTGACCTTTATGTTTTAATTAATAAAGTTAAAAGGGTAATTGCTTTTTATCAACAGGTTTTTCACCCTAGCAATATTCACACCGTGAAAACGTGTACTGGCAAGTAAGATCGCCCTATCAACTAAATTAAAAACAATATTTCTCTTATAGCTAACTGGATGACCAGAAAAATAATTTAAGATTCGTCCGGAAGAAGTAGGTTTTTCAAACCAGTCAAAATTAAAATAATTAGAATTTCTTATTATCGTCAAGTCTAAAAAGTTGAGTCTGTTGTCAATCTCGATTTCATATGTAAATTGTAGTTTGGGATGATATGAATAAAAAATGTTTAAAATTTGGTCAATACGGTCAACATTAATAAAAAGTAATACATCATCTACGTAACGAAAATAAAAAGATGGAATGATGTTATAGTTATCTTTTAAGATGGAGAGACAATCATTTTCCAAGTCGTCCATTACAAGGTCAGCAAACAAAGGTAAAATAGGAGAACCCATTGGCGTGCCGAAAATTTGTTGATAAAAAATGTTGTCAAAAGTAAAAAAAGTATTATTGAACAAAAATTCTGTACATTGTCGAATTTCATCAACCGGGATTTGACATTTATTCATTATGGTCACAATACGTCGATCGATGCTCCGTAGTACCAACTCTAGAGGAACATTAGTAAATAGGGAGCTGACATCTAAAGACATAAGTCTATAATTAGTAGTGGGTTTTATATTTTTTAGTTTGTTTTTCAATTCAAAGCTATTATTAATGTGTGATATTGGAACGTTGACTGACTTTTTGAGTTCATCGTAAATTACTTTTGCTGGAAAATATGTAGGGCTATTGACAAGAGAGACGATAGGACGTAAAGGGGCATCGACCTTGTGAATTTTCGGCAAGCCATAACATTTAGCTAGAGTTGTATCTGTGAGCAACAAAGCGTTGGGATGGTATGTTCTAGAAAGGAAGCCGTTAGAGTTCAGATTCTTTAAAATGTTAGAGGTTCTCTTTTGTAGAGAGGTTAATGGGTTTTTTGAAATAATTTTATACGTCGATTTATCAGACCGTAAATTATGCATTCTTTCCGTATAGTCACTTTTTTTGAGACGAACCGTAACGTTGCCTTTGTCAGCAGAGGTGAAAAATATATCGGGATTTTTATTTAGAAAATTTTTGGTTGATTTTAAATTTTTTGCATATTGGCGGTCCTTTCTAGAAATAGCTGGCTTTTGTTTACAAGCATTAACTAAATATTGCGATAATTTGTCACGGATTTCGGTCTTTACTCGATCGTTCGTATTGAGGTGTGAGAGACCAACTTCTAGGTTTTTGATAATACATAAAAAATCGCATTCACAAAAAGTTGATGGCAGATTGAAATTCGGTCCAAGAGATGCAATTTCGGCGACATCTTTAGGAATGGCTATATTCGTTAAATTGTGTATTGAATCATTATTACTGGTTGTGGTGTTTGTTTTCGGTAAGATTTTTTTTTAATTTTTTATGTAACGTATGACTCGATCGTCTGTAGATGGTATTTTGTTTGATGTTGACAAATTCATAATGTCGTTCACGGATATTATATTCTAATTTTAATGACGCGATGTGATCTTTTGAACGGGAAATTGAGTTTTGTAAAAATCTAATATGTGTGTTAATGTCGCTAATTTCGAAGTTCAGAAGTTTCTGATAGAAATGTAAGGTACTTTTGTTGAAATCGGCATATATTGGTTTGCAACGGAAATTGACACTTGAACACTTATTGTAAAGATGTTTTATGCGGTTAGGAGATACCCTCGCGTACCTGCATTTGAGTTAAAATCTTCGTTGTGCCATACTGGTTGATAGTTGTATGTGCAGGTCCTTCCAGCGTTTTAAAGCATTGGAGGTATGAGCCCCAAATCTCCCTGCGATGTTTTGGTAGAAGTGTGGGATGGTATCCGAGTCTTCCTCTGATCCAAGACTCATGTTAATGGT
>NW_019379597.1:86861-122377 GCF_000648655.2 Copidosoma floridanum
GATACGTTTATGTCATTTGCTGTGGCTCAGTTTGGTGCTGCCTTTGTATTGATAGACTTTTTTTAAACTTTGTGGAAAAAAATCAATTGAAAAGGATGCCGTTAGACTCGACGGACTTTTCTATAAGACTACATATCAGCTAACATTACCTGACGTGTCATCTGGAATTTTTTTTTATAACGTAAAATAGTAACAATCTACACTCTAAACCTTTAATAGGTATATTTTTCAATGCATAGTATATTATGTAGATAATAATTAAATGATTAATATCATTTTAGTCTTAAATGTAGACCCAATTAAGTGTTTTTATTAGTTATTAACATGATAATAAGTTTCATGAACTGTCTCAAATGTAAACTTTATTTATTTTTTTTTGTAACTTACACATGTATTTAAAGATATATACACTAATTAAAGTACAAAATATGTTAAACATTAAAAAAGAACCATATAAAAATTGGAAAAGGTTTAAGATTTAAAATAGAATGTTACTAGATGTCAACCACAACATAGCACATCAAGTTTACAACTAGAAGAGAAATAAAAATTTTCAAAGATGTACCTGTAAACTTATTTGATTACCTACAAAATAAAAAAAAAACAGAACTCTATCTTATTCCTATCTGAAGATATTAGATTTAGAACAAACCTACCTTTGATTTCATCATTTCAGAACATAGTGCGCCGCCGTGGCTGCTACGTATCTCTTCTCGCAGCCACTCTCGACAAAGCAACTGCTATGTGTCCCGGTAGTCGCGTTCATGTTTTCTTGTCTTTTCTCGCTGGTGCTGCTGCGTCTCTGTAACTCACTGTTTGTCCGTTGGTGTCCTCGTCCCCTCCTCTCAGGGTGTATACAGCTCTCGAAGAAGAAACAAATTCGGAGAAGCTTCGACTTTTTGCTTTTAATAATAAACGGAGATTTGTTTTTATGTATCGTTGCGGGATAATTGTCATATCTAACTTTTTTAACGATATAATAAATGACATACTAAACATATTTTTGATGTATATAAAGATAGATGTGGCAAGAAAAAATGAGGGCAACCAAATACATAGATAAGAAACACTTGTACCAACAAATTACCAGCGGTTTTTGCCTCTGTAATCATATGCAATATCAAATTTTGACGTGTTTAATAGTACAATTTTCGATAATGTACGCGAGGATTCCTAATTTCATTTTGGATAACGATTTTGATGATTAACAAACAAATTATGATAAATACGTTTAAAAGTAGGATACTTCTAATTTGTTACTGTCTTGAGAGTTTCATGCATAAATTATTTGTTTACAACAAAAACGTGAAACTTTAAATTTATCAATAAATAATACGTTGTTGTTTTGTCTATTACAGATAGATAATACTTATAAAAATTGTATTAATTGCAATCCTCAGTATAATGATGTGTATAGCAAAAGACACTTCAAACGGACTGTCAAAAACGAAGCGGAAAGAATGATACTTGATAGTCAGACTTTATTTTTATCGAAACACGATGAAATTCCAATAAACAATCTGCATTGTAACAACACACCAGATGACTTGCCCAACAATTTAGTTATAACTAGTTTTGTAGATGTAAAGGATTCCGATGAATACTTTAATAATAGAAAGTATTATTTTATTCCATTTAATTCGGTAAACAAAGATTACTCGGCTACTGTGGCTAGTGCTGTTCATTGTGCAAAAAATTTATTAAATGCCACTGACATACATTTTGATTCAAGTATGGCTGATGTTAAAGCTCAGGTTTATTATGATTTCGATATGAATCTCTTTGATGACGAGCTGGATTATCGATGTAGTGACGATGAAGATACGGACCAAGATAAAAACTGTGAGGAAGATTCTAAAAATGATCATTCGATTTTTATAAGTTCTTCCATACAAAACTACGTGGTTAGTACTCTTGTGAAAAAGTATACTGGTTTAGAGTATGATCAGGGTGACACAAGTACACTTACAAAGCAATATCTAATTTGCTTTTGTCTGTCATAGTTACATGGGCTGTAAAATAAAATATCAGTCACAGTACGTTATTCAATCTTTTGCATACATAACGTGACAAAATCCCCGTAGTGCGCATGCCTTTGAGTTCAAAAACAGTTTCAAGAACTCCTATAAATACTAACACTTGCAGAATAGAAAATGGTGAATTGGTGAATACTATCACTTTGGCATTCAACCATGTCTTTAAAAAATTGCACTGAAGCGATTACACAAAGGTATAAATGATGTCTTTATAGAATTCATCATGAATATTGATGGAGTTCCTCTCGCTAAGAGCTCGGAAAAAAACTTGTGGCCCATTCCGACTTCTGAAAAATCTGACAATGATGTATTCATTGTCGGAGCTTACTGCAAAGAAAAAAAGCCAAAAGATTGCAATGAGTTTGTACAGTTTTTACGGATGATTTAGTGCAATTTACAAGTGAGGGCTTTGTCATACATGACATTCAATTAAAGATCAATTTTTATTCTTTAGTATGCGATACTCCTGCGAAAGCATTTGTATTATGTATGAAAAATCATACAAGTTATTTTAGTTGCTCCAAATGCTCAATAGAAGGTGACATGCACGAGTATGTGTGCTTTCCTTGAAAGATTGGTATTTTGAGGACAGATGAGAAGCTTAGGATTTTTTAATACGCAGACGATTACCAAAAAAAAAAGATCAATTTTAAGTAGCACACCGAACTTTGGACCAGTTCTAAATGTTGTGCTCGATCCTATGCATCTAGTGTTTTTGGGATGCGTCAGAAAATTATTGTACATGTGGATCAAATCGTCTACTATTTATCAATTGCAACAACAAAAAATTGATAAGATATCAGAACATTTGTTAAACTTGTAAAGTTTTATTGCAAGCGATTTTAATAGGAGATCTAGAGCATAACAATATATTAAAATTCTTTAGGCAACCGAGTTCCAACTGGAGTTCTCGTACTGCAAAGTGTACTTGACAAACAAGTTTATGTCGGTTTTTTAACACTGCATGTTGCTGTGACAATTTTATGTCCAGTGTTAATACAATCGATGGAATACATTAATTATGCGGAGAAGCTCTTACAGAAACTTATTGAAGATTTCAGGAAATTGTATGGATCAAAATGTTTCTCACAACGTTCAAAACTTGCTACTGCACTCGTAGGTGATGTCAGAAAGTATGGTTTACTAGACGGCCTCTCACCGTTCTGTTCCAAATAAAAAAATTAATTCGAAAAGGAAGTCAACCTCTTCAACCACTCATGCAAAGAACAACATGAGCAAAGTTGATGAATGTTGATAAAAATATGATCAAATAATTGTAGAGTTAGGACATAAGTAGTAAGGGTGAGTAATTTCCAGACACCTCTGACGTCACCGTCTGGCGCTGGCGGTTGGGCCCGGGGTGAGTGTTTGGTCGTGCTGTTGGAGGAGGGTGAGGGGTGGGGTCCCTAGCTGGGGAATTTTGGGGCTTCGAGGAGTGGCGCGGTTTTTGAAATCTGGTGGGCGTTGAAGGTGGGGTGGAGAGGTGAAAATAATGAAGTCGTTTGGAATGGGGTGGACAAAATTTATTCATAGCGAGAAATAAAGTGATACACGTACAAATACAATGTAAAAACTTGAGATAATTGTTTAAAGTATAAAATGTATGGCGATATAATATAAATACATATAGGTAAAGTTGTCACTGATAAGTAGTGTTGTTAATCTAAGAGGTTATAGTTTTATACAATGTAAGTGATAAATAGAACGCAAGATGTCTAGTTTTTTGTGATGTGTTTCAACGCAGGATGTACATTTTAGAATTAATTAAAGTAAAATATTTCTCGACTTACAATTTTAATTACATGTTGAAGATATAACGCGCTTATTTTCTAGTTTCTTACGTCTAGTAATTTTATTGTACAAAGTTACACTTATTTCATCATTGGTTGATGTAGTTCTTGAAAATATTGAACAAAAAATACCCAAAGTATAATTATGAGACATAAAAAATAAAAAATTGATACAGAAATGACCACACACTCGAGAGTCAATACTCTGCAATTGTTGTACGTTCCACTCGGAACTAATACAGTTTCGTCTAAGTTGATCAACATGGTGTGAGACAGTGGGTGGCAATCCATAACTGTCAAAGAAAACTCCGTGTCCGCTGGTATCGACATAGAAGACAACCCAATGCGTACCAGGTTTTGTGCTCTCATATGTATTAGCTACAAGGGCACACGGTCTCGTCCAAACAAATGGCAGCTTGTCTGCTGGAAATACCCCGACTGTCGGTGTTGGGATATGCCGCAGCGCTTTTTGTATTTGTAGTGAATTCATCTTCTCTTATTTCGGCGTACACACATGCAGTTGAGTCCCCACTTTTTCTAGATTTCCAAAAGTTAATGCTTTTCTTGAGGTTCCCGACCTCTTGTGTAGCAGCAGCAGCAGAGGAGGATGATGACTAGTATAAACGTGCAGGTTTTATTATCGGCTCTTGAGTTTTTTTTTTTTTTTTCACATCTAAAACATCATTTGGTGTGGTGTAAGAGAAATAACTTTTGTAGAACGTACTGTCTTGTTGATCCAGGTTCGTAAATAATAAACACGAGCTAGAGCACAGCTGAAAGCTTCCTTTTTTCGACCATGATAACAGCAAAAGTAATCATTATCGCAAGAAAGATTTTTAAAAGATGGTCAAGAGAACTCTTCAAGATTTATCATTTGACGACCTGAAACTTTTTCCAGTAATTTTTGCTTTTGATTACCTCGAACGTAAATGTGAAGAGCACATCTTGCTATGTCACGCAGAGCGCTATATACGTCCTCCATGTTAGCTTCACCATCAAACCACTCGAGTCCGTGAAAATAACACGTTAAATAACTATTTGTAGCTAAAAGTCCTGACATAAATTCCATAGTGTTGTAGGGTGGTTTTATAATCCAAAGTGAACTAAAGTTACAGTCGACACCCACCACGGCGATTTCTTTTGATAAAAAATCACCAGTTTTATCGTAAAATGCTTGAATATCTACGATGAAATTAACTTTTTCCATGATTTTTTGTGAGCAGCCATGTCCACTCTCTTAAATGGTACGCCGCATACTGATCGTTCGACGAAAGATTGGAAATTACGAGATGAGAAAAAAAGGTTTGTAACAGCGCTTAAGAAGTGGTAGTAAATATAAGAAGAGGAGTGATGGGGGTTAGTGGTGGTAGTGGTGGTACAAGGGAGGTAATTAAATGAGAGAAAAAAAAGTCTTTTTAGGGGTTAAAATCAACAACTATCTGATGGTTTGAGTCTATTTCTAACACGTTGTCAAATTCTGTGTAAAGAACGCAATTTATCGTTTTTGTCAAAGGCGTCTCAAAACGTACTTCTATTCTGATAGATCCAGTTTTTACTAAATTCCAATGACCTGCAAAGTGCGTGGACAAATCTGGTATAAGATAAAATGCAAAAAGACAGTACCTTTTTGGATAATCTTTTCTGAGTATGTTGTTTCCCTCGTTCATGTAATGTATTCCAGAGCCAGAAAATAATGTCTGATAAGCTTCAACGTACATGGATCCACTTCCTGTAAAAGTAGGTTGTAATGGTTTGCTTGAAATTTGTACCCTATCAACGTATAATGACAAAAAATTAATGGAGTAATTTTGGAAATCAAAGGGGTTAAGTTTTCTGTCCCCGTTGAAAGCTTTGTTGTCGGCGAAACCTAGTATTACTCTTTTTGGTAACTGGCCAAGAATAACGTTTTCTAAACAGTTGCCTGTAATACCACTGTGCATAGTAAAAGATTTAACTTCCACACTAGTGATTGGATATTTTGTAGTAGTGCTTGCTTAAGTCTTTGCATGTGCAATCCAAACTGTGGGGCTTACTTTTACTCGTCTAACAAGAAGTGTCACTTCGGTAATACTGACTGAATAATTCCTTGTAGATGCATCCATCAAACAAAATGCATCCTTCGAACGAACCAGCCGTAGACGAACTTTAATATTTAACAAAAGTTTGTCTTGATTAAACACATCGCAATGCAAATGACCCATCAAGTCCACTGCCATACCATCTTTTATATACTCTTGGCGTTTTGCGAGAGCTACATCGGTTTCCCAAAGAGTCGTGGACAAATGAGAAGTTTTTTCTGCAGGTCCGTAATTTAATAGTGTTTTGATGTATGCTCTGTAGGGGTAAGCATTCTTAGGAGGGGTCACTAGTTTTTGATTAAAATATACATCAACTTGAATAAATATAGAGTGTAAGAAATTGTTTACTGGAGCCACAGCCACATCTGTATCCTTGTCGTAAGGTATTAATTTTACATTAACTCTCAGCATTGTGTGAGCTAGGTCCAAATAATCCTCATTTTGAGAGTTTATAACAAACTCTATCGGACTTTCGTCGGTTAATGATGAAACAGGTTTATAATAAACCCACCAACTTGCCTCTAATGCTGTCTGAGTAAGAGGAAGAGAAAATAAATCCAACTCACTCTTGAGACACGGATCAGTGTGTCTATGCAAAAAAGACATATATATAAATATCGGTCACTTAAGATTTCTTTTTTTTCTGCCCTTTTTTACTCTTTTTACAGTTAACACGATTAATTTTTTTACTATTCTTCTTTTTCCTTCCTCTGGTCTTATTCTTTTTAAGAACACTTTTCTTGCGTCCACGTTTTGTCACTCGAGATGTTTTCTTTTTAGCACGAGTCGTAGAGATGGGATGGGTAGCGCTTCTGCTACGAGACTGCGCTCAACGTTTGTACGGTAAAGCATTATATCTGGATACTTCCATTAATCTAACAAGCTTTTCCGTTGCCTTACGTTTCAAGTTTATACCTGATGCGGTTGCACGATTTGTCAATGCATCTTGAAATGGCAAATCACGTTGACCAATGTCAACAATTATATTTATACCATCTCGGAAAGCTTATTTTCCGATTGTGCGTGCATTTTTGTTGTATATGGCACAGCTGTGCGAAAAAGACAAGTAAAAAAAGAGCCTAAGCTATGACCTCTTTGCCCATGCGAGCCAATAAACACGTGCTTGACACCTCTACCTCCACCACCGTTTGAGAATGATACACATCGTAAAAACTCATTTTGTATTACAATTCTAAAAAAACACTTTCCTAAAATGTAACACAACCGCCAGTGTCCCAAACTCGAATGCTATCGGTTGACCGAATTGGTCTCTTAAATCTATATCGGTTGTATGAAATCTATTATTAAGGAGGAGTACGTATGCAACAGGCGTATACCTCTTGATGATTGTACTACCAAAATAAACTCCTTTAGCATCCAAGTTAACTATTTGTAATAAAGGTGCAAACGTGTCCCCAACAATACATGGTTCACATATATTAGAGTAAATAAATAGTTGATCGGGCACTGCTCTTGACATGCTTGCTGGTTGTTTACCGTGAATTAACATTCCGTAATCATCCTTTATTTCTGAACGTTCTTTTTCAGCATGAATTATTCCTTCTTCGAATCCTAAAATGTGTTGTACTGCGTTTGATAATCAGGGTAATTTTCCACCCTTATCTTCTTTACTATAAATGAAAATACTGTTTCTTTGTTTTCTAAGGTGGGTACACCAATAAATACAAATTCACCGTCCTCGTTATAAATTAACTTACGTTGATATTCTTCATCTTCAGAGATATATTCCATACATTTACTATTTATTGCTTCATATAAGCTATTTATCGAGTCGTATGTGCCATGTTAAAAACGACATTCTGTTTTATCCTCAGGTGCAGTGAGTAAAGCATCCTCACGAATGTGAAATTACATGTAAAATAGTGCACGGTACGTGAATCTCGGAAATTCCAACCTCCCATTTTTTACTCAGCTCGATTTCTTTTGGTAATTGAGTAGAAAAATTCGTTGTATTATAATTAGGAAAATATTACATACTGCTGTTGCTTGGCAAAGTTATCATAAAATCGTTATGAACCATCTCTCAAGTCTCTTCCAAAAATCCAAGAGTTAAACTTTTCTGGATAACCCACCCAACTAGCAAAATATTCTTTGTTTCTTCCCTTTCCATTAATTCGAATTATTTTTTTAATTTTATGCTCCTGCTCTAATACTCACACTTTAGCGACTAGGCTAAGCTCCTCAGGGTAAAAAAATCCCTCAATACTTTCACCATCCAAATCATGCAAGTAATATGTGTATAAATTCTGACTTTTGGTAACACCGACAATTTTAAATATTTCTTTACTCTAGGATTTCACGGTGCCTTTTTTAAATGCGTTTTTCTCGTGACTGATACACACGTAATCTCCAACTTTATACTTTGATTTAGCATGACGATTCTGACGATGTTTTGGCTTTTGTGTTCGTGAGTTTACTAAATTTTTTCTCGCAACGTGGGCGTTATATATAGTTACTGCACTGGGTGCTAGCTTGATTGTGGAGTGGGGTGATTTATTGTATCCATCAATTAAATCTTGTAGTACATCGATGTATTGGTATGTGTTTTTATATGTAAAATATTCGTACATACGTTCCTTAAGTGTTCGTATGAAACGCTCTACTACAGCTGCTTTAACGTCAGGGTTACTCACAATCCGAAATTTAATTACATTTTGCTTTAACAACTGTTGGAACTCGCTTCCTAAAAATTCTTTTCCCTGATCTGTTTGTACTGTTTTTGGAAATCGATGGTTTTTACTATTGAAAATTTTTTGAAAAGCTGTGGTAACTGCATGGCAAGTTTTATTACGTAATGGTTGAGCCCATACAAATTTACTCAAAACGTCTATTACAACAAGAATGTACGACATACCACTGTTGTAGTTTTTGATAGACGTCAATTGAATGAGATCAGCCTCCCACAAATCGTCCAAAGCATTGACATCGTAAAAAAGGCGTGGAAACTTACGTCGAATAGTTTTGAGTAACGTGTAAACGTCTTGTCCCTTCAACCATTCCTTTATTTTATCTGATAAAACATTCTTATTTCATCTTATAAAGTTTATAGCCTCGGTAAAACCAGCCTCATGACTGGGTGTAAGGTATTGTTTCTCCAACGCGTCCATTTTTTCAAAATCTAAGCCACTGTCCTTCTCCTACTTCTCCTCCCTTTTGCAAAGTTGTAGATGTCTTGGATGGACTTTTGATGTCACTTTTAATAATTTTATTCTTTTTAATAGTAGTTTTCCCAAATAAGTGATACGCTTCACTGCCGTCTTTATTCGACAATTCATCGGTAATATCGTCATAGTCGTCTATCTTCTCTCATCAGTTGAATAATTTTTTACGAGTCTTTGATAAAGTCTTGACTCGATTGACATTACGAATCTTCCACAGGTCATTATTTCCTACAAACCCTCGAGGAGTAACGATCTCGCGCAACATATTACCAAATAATTTTATGTTTATTCTTTTTTAAATAATTTAAAAGTAATTCATACTTTTTTTAAATGCCTTAGGTATAGTTTTCAGAATCATATCGTCACTCATTCGATCATTTGCATCTGTATCATATTTTTTCTCCTCTTTTTCCGTTGATACGTATGGATTTCTGTTCGTCTATGAAATGAAAGTAGCCTTGTAAGACTCTTAAATATTCCCTCGATTTTTCACGTTCGTCGTTGGACCCATTGGAGTCAAGAATTTGTTTCATTTAATTGTCTAAACGACTGAGGTTGTTACCAACAGTTTGTGTAGATTGTAAAACTTGTTGCGATAAAAAATCGTTAGCAGCAGTAGAAACAGGTATTACAGCTTCATGGAGGGATTTTACATTTTCACTGTGTATTCTTTCTAGCTGTTCTTTTGAAATTAAAACCATTTTTTTTATTTCTTCATCCACTTTAAATCTTTTTATTGTATAAAGCTCTTGTTAATATTGCGCTTAACACCGTTTGAAGTATAAAAGGTAAGAAACCATTACCTTATTGTACAATGATTTTTTTTTCCAAGAATCTTCACTGTTACACTTTTTCTTTATCTCCTTCTTCTTAGACACTACTTTCCTCAACACATTTTTAAGTTTTTCAAGTTCTGACTTTTGTAATTTTTTTCAAGTAACAACACCTTTTAGTACATTTAGAACACACTTGCAAATACAATGAATTAATTTTTTATCGGCTTTTTTTAATAATCCAACACGCTGATCTTTATTTAAATGCTCGAGAGCTTCCAATATTTTCATATGTTTTTTTTCAAACGGTATCTTTAAAGAAAACGAAGAGTTTGAGGACCTATGACTATTTCGGCGACCAAAGTGTTGACCTGTCATTCGTTGTGATGCAGATGCTTCCATCGTTCGAACAAGACTGAAAATACAAGCTCACTGACCAGTATTTTAAACAGAATTTTATTTTTAACCTTAGGCGATGTAAGTACAGCTACTGTGTACGTATTTTGGTAAATATACATACTGATACTCATCATCAGGAAATATGCACGTATGAAGTCTTCACTCGTCCAGTGTATCCTGCTTGCAATCGATCATTAAATACCCATGTCCCTTTATCGTTGTATCCTGATAGGCTTCTTCTACAAATTTAGGATCTTCTGGAAAAATTTGTCTTGCCAAGTGTTGTATTTGAGCATGATCACGAGGATTTTTAAACAAAACAATAAGAAGCGTTGAGACTTATTTCACGCGAATGAGTAGACTTGTGAAAAACATTTTGAGTTATAAACATAATACTTATGTTTTTATGATGACTCCCTTTTGTGAACAAATCCACAACAACATTGTTTGATGATTCACGCATTAAATCATCGATGATGAGTAATTTCTTACGTTGAGGATCGTTTGAATAATGTTCGGGTTTTGGTAGTCCTTCGTGAAATTCAATTTGTTGACCATTTTTTAAAAAATTTTCACTTTTATAACTATCCTGCCACTCTGCGTAGTAAAATAAAATTCTATCGAATCGTACACTTGACAATTCATCGATAAAATTTAATAATCTTCTGACGAAAACGGTCTTACCACACCCTGTAGGACCACAAATCATACTCGTCCACGGATGATGCCAGCGTGTATCTATAGCGTCGTTTGAACTAAACTACGCATGTTAGTGTAACCAACTTGATAAAAGTGTATTAATTTACAAATTATAAAAAAAGAAAAACCCATTCGTAAAAGCGGTGGTGGCGGCGGCGCAGCGGGAGCCGGCCCCTGGGATCGGGCCTCGAAGAGATCGTTCAAGCGAGCGCGGGTGAGAGAGAAGCGTGATTGCCGGAATCCGTGCCGTGGCATAGCGCCAGATCGCGACGAAATTTTCCGGGCCTAGACTCCCGCGTAAGTGTAATAACAAATAAAGTGACTTAATAATCCGAGAAATCCGCATTTCGTGTCGTTATTTGTAGGCCATGGCCAGACAGCGTTTTCTTACAGGCTGTGGAACTCGTTTCTCCTTAGGAGAGTAGCTTGCTTCCCGACGGGCTACCCCCAGCGGGACTTCCTCTAGATGAGAGTCTCCAGGAGCCGAGCTGAGTTTGGCCGAGCCGCGAGCGTCGTTAAGCAGTAGTATTTTTCGCATTTCAGGCGCAGTGCCATTTGCGTCGTTTCCAGTACAGACATCGGTGATAATTGTAGTGTCTTTGAGCGTTGGTTCGGGACCACCCCAGCCGGGACACGCTACGTGTCGCAGGGCGAGAAATTGCAACGTCACAGAGTAAGTTGTATTAATTAATCATTATAGTATTACAATAACTAAATATAAATATTCCTTAATAAATAACTAGTTATGTACTGAGGTCACTTATACACAATGTTAAATCTCTACATTTTGAACTTAAGGAAGAATTTGAGCAAATGTTCGTGCTAATGTTTAATTTATAATTTATGTAGTAATAAGTTTTTTAGGAAGTTATTGTAAACTTTTAACAGTGAAACTGTTCTAGCTATGAGCCTATTTGCTCCGAGCTAACGCAGAGGTAAAGCCTTCTGTGGCAGGCACGGTCAAAAGATCCTGAATGTGAGCAAACAGGCGACAATGTTCTTTTATACGTATATATACAGGCTGATACGTAACGGTGGCATTTACTGAGTACAGCATGTAGAGCGATTTTTTTTGAAGCGAACCCCGTTGGATTCATGGTTTTAGGACTAATAGCTTTTAGATGGGAGGCGATTAAAAACACGTTCTTAACTACCCGTAGAGAAAGTTGGAATGCTACGGCGCTACTGTATGAATGTGCAGCGTTGCCACATTGTCATTGTGCTGAGTTCGTAAGCAGTAAGGTATCGTCAGTATAGCTGTATACATGGGTATATCCACGCGTGCGCAAGATCGTGCACTATTGTACTGCTTTGTGTAATGTAAGGGTTGGACATTAATGCTGTTAGGTTAATATTGTCTACTCCCAATGGTGTCATATTTCAAAGCCATCCGATCATCCAATCATCAAATTCCAATGTAATTTCATGGATATTGTAATGATTACCTACAAAATCATGCAATAACAAGAGTGTCATTAGAAAAATTTATTAGCTACCAAAAAATTATAATAATAATAATAGTAATTTTGTTAATATGGTAGTTAATTGGAAAGTAGTACCCTTTTTAGATGAGTAAAATGACAGCTATTGTAGAGATGTACACTTTAAAACGATCAATAGCAAACTAATTGTACCGTGTACGTATAGCTTTTCCATCTCTCCTATATATTTATCAGTTTTGTTAGTCCGTTATCTTGTTTCACGTACAATAAATCCAATTCAAAACAAGTTTTAAAAGAAATAAGGTAAACCGTACTATTTCTTTTACAAATACACCATTGTATATTATAGTATTAAGTTATCTGACAGTAAATTCATGAAGGAAACATCGAAATTCTATTAGCTAATAATTATTACCTTCAACTTATCGGAACAAAAGTAAGCAAACATTTATACAAAACAAATAATTTGATAATTTTAAGCCCCTCCCCCGTCTTATACAATAAATTAAAACAATTGATAAACTGTGTTCACAAATCAAACCGATTCTTAGAATGGGCAATAAATAAAACAGAAAAACATCAGCTTCAGCTCAACACCTAATTTATATTGGTCATACTNTTATACAACTATCATAAAAAATATTTATCTTTTCCACACTATACTACGTAATATTTAAATAATGTCATAGTAGTCAAATGTTTCGTTAATGTTCACCTTTATATCTTACTAATATATAAAGCAAAGTCGCTAAAACCGTTGTAATTGCTAACCGCAAAAACTGCTGAACCGATTTTGCTGAAAATTTGTATACTGATTCTTCATGATTCCGAGATGGTTTTCGCATAGTTTTTTTTTTTTGGAAAAGTTAATGACAATAGCGATAAATAAGCTCAAAGTTTTGCTAAAATAAGCTAACTTTGTGCTTCAGTTCAATAGGATCCGCTAGGTGACGTCGAGGTAAAATTGAAGCCACCCGCAACCAAAGATAGTGAAGAGTACTTATTAGAAGCCCCATCGAGTAGACAATCATCGCAGTCGATCATCGGCACTACACCAAGACAAGAGGAGTCCGTCGTGCATCTAGGCATCTTGGCCACCGATGACACTCATCTTTCATGGGCAAGCAAAATAAACCAGTTTTTACCCCAGATACCTAAAAGAATTGAGTGCCACGAAAAAACAGGCGTTCGGAACATCAATGTCTACGGTGGAATGCCAGGAAACGTTTCTAGCCAGAGCACAACATTCTTCAGCACTTAAGAGCTTGGTAGCCGTTCAACCATCTGACCTGGTGCAGTCAAAGAATTTTCTATTTCAAATGCGAGCCAGGGAAGACAGCCCTGAAGAGTACGGGAAGCATTGTCTGCTTAGTGGTCGTCCCAATGGCATATCTACAGAGAAGGTATTCTCCAGGCCCACTTTTCTGACTAACGATGAATGGTTAGTTATCCGGGAAACGACCTGAAGACGAGATATTCTTTGGTCAGTGGCGTACTTCCCTTCCTGTACGATCTCTGTACACACAGACTCAAAGGATAAGGGCCAAGCTACCTGCAGCTGGCTCTTCATCATCAAGAAAAATTATAAAGAATAGCTACAAGTTTCACCACCAGCATTTTTCAGGTCCATTATAAGTATTTACGTTCCCTACTTAAACATCAATCTCATCGGTTCTTTTAAGGGCCACCTAAGTTTAAATTACCTTGCCAACTAATATATTTTTACTACGATTTCCGGAGACGATTCGTCAACTCAAAGACTATGTAAAGCCAGCCACTATTAAACCAAGTCAGTCATTCACTGGCAGATGTCACGAGCAGAGTTGTTCATAGCAAGGCTAGAAACCCCGGTGACTAACAACCCTATATCATCCTCTCTACTTTAAGCAGTTAATCAGTAATTGCCGATCCTCTCCAAGGTCTGCTCTGGGAGAACCTAACAGCTACGAAGAAAAAAAAATAAACATGAGCCAACGGGATAGTTACTAACGGGCAAGCATCACGAACCAACCTTTTCACCTTAGATCACCAAAAGAACTGAGTCTGAAAAAAAGGTGGTTTAGATACCGTCTTCGATGTTATACCAGGAGACGTTGGGAAAGAGCTCTACAACTAGCTCCAAAGCTTCAAATTCTAAGGTATCCAGGCAGTCACGTTTGCTGGAAGAAAGACTTTACTTAAGAAGATCACCGGTCCTTTACAGGTTCATTGGACGTCGAACTACCTTGCCAAGAAATATATAACAACCTAATGAAGTTGAAAAAAATAGCCTTTAGGGCTCACAAGAGTCTCAACTATGCCAAAAGTTACAAGAAGTCAAATTAGAAAGAAAACTTTAAATGCATCTTATGAATACAATTTTAGGTGTCAAGAAAATGATCAAAGAATTTATTAAGTGAGAGATCAGCTTTTCACTATAACCCTCATAGTAATCTCTTGAATCTGTCAGATTTTTAAATAGGTAGAATATGTATTTGTATTGTTGTTGCGATAAATAACGTAGAGATTAAGCTCCAGGACTTTGTTGCTCTGGTAATAAAGTTGTGAGGTAAAAGAAATCAACAATATAATAATAAATTTTTTGTGAGCTTTGAATCTTTACAGCTTTAAAAAATATCTCTTTTCGTAAATTATACGGGAGGAACTGCGAATCAACGACTCCTTATGGTCAATGATTATTTTATGGCATAAGGAACGCAAGGTACTTTGCAGTATGATTATATTTTTTTAAATTGTTACGGCTTAATAATTGACCAAATAAACTGTATGGATTCCTAACCAATATGTTTTTAATGAGAAGATTTTGGTTGTGAGAAGTGTTAGAACTAGATGTATAATTTTATACTGAAAACGTTTCACATTACATGTCAACACACTACGGTGTTCCATTTAGTGAGTCTTGGGTGAAGCCAAGACAGGGGGGCCACTAGTTAAGTTAATAATCATCAATATACACTAACACCATTAAGTGCCAATCAAGTACTTGCCAAGTACCCGATAAGTGCCCACCAAGTACCCGACAAATGCCTATCAAGTACCCGGAAAGTGCCCGCCAAGTAATTGCCAAGTGCCCGTTAATTACCCGCCAAGTTACCGCCAAGTGACCATCAAAAACTCGCCAAGTACCCGCCAACTGTCAGGCACGTGCGCGTCAAGTATCTGCCAAGTGCCTAGCAAGTACCCGTAAAGGGCCTGGCAAGTATCCACCAAATGCCCGTCAAGTAGGTATATAACTCGTGATGAAGATAAAAAATTTTAAAAATACACGGATCATAACAAATCTTGACGCTTTTTAACTTCTGTAAGATTTGCGGCAGTACTTTTTGTCTAACACACTTGGGGCTCAGCTCCTAGTCTAACGTGGTTTTTTCAGCCAATTGCTAAAACTGTAAAATCTCCTAGCTTTAGATCTTATGAGGATTAGTATCGATAATATTTAAATAAGAGACATTTTTAAGTTTCAGTATAATAAGTACTTAACTTTAATATAAGGTTTTAGAACCTGTAGGTCCAATATTTTATTGAAAATTAAGAAATTAAAAAAAACTTTTTAGTTAACAATAGCTCTTGTGTACAGCATTATTAGTTGTTAATTATTAAGTATAATAGATCATGCAAAATGTTTATGAATACTACGTTAGTTTGCATGCAGAATGTGTTCCTTACATGAAATAAATCCTCAGCCATCAAAATATTTAAAAAATCTAATTATACACAAGTAAACTTTGCATACTAACCTTTAAAGATATTGTTGATGGCCAAAAACTGTAGAATCACTTTCGAGCAATGACCAGAAAAAGGTCTAACTACACTGTTTACTTTACAAGTCCTTATGACTTAATACTTTAGTATATTCTGTTGAAATTTGTTAACTTTAATATTTTAATAATAGAACATATATAAATAGATCCATTAAACTTTAACACTGAAGTCCAAAGGGTCGTTTTTTATGCTACCAATAATCCAACTCGTCGGTTGCAAGAAAAGCAGTTGAAAAATTGAGAGCTTAAACACCAACAAAGAAGCACATAAAACTTTTTTCAATAATATCTTGTATACGGTAAGAGGCCGCATAATAATAAAAATACCATCGAGTAGAGCGAAAAATTCCCACCTGATATGAGATTTTACTTTTATTTGTAGTAACACTAAATTTTTCAATAAAAATTTACTAAAGGAGATTTTGCTAGATAAGTGAGCGAGTAAAACAGAGAGCGCGTTGACAAGCAGTTGTGTATGGCAGAATAAGAATGCCACTACTTAAAGGTGTCATTAGCTGGCAATATTTACAGGTATAGATTTACTTGACGATATAAATAGTATCGATATAAATTTACATCCAAAAAATTTGTGCTGGTGTTGATGAGATATGCTTGTCAAACTAAATGATGTTAATGAAAAATTGTATGATCAAGTTGTGATTTTACTCATCTAAAAAAGGTACTACTTTCCAATTAACTACCATATTCACAAAATTACTATTATAATAATTTTTTTGGTAGCTGATAAATTTTTCTAGTAACACTCTTGTTATTGCATGATTTTGTAGGTAATTATTACAATATCCATGAAATAACATTAGAATTTGATGATTGGATGATCGGATGGCTTTGAAATATGACACCATTGGGAGCAGACAATATTAACCTAACAGCATGAATGTCCAACCCTTACATTACACAAAGCAGTACAATAGTGGACACTCTAGCGCACGTGTGGATATACCCATATATATAGCTATACTGACGATACCTCACTGCTTACCGACTCAGCACAATGACAATGTGGCAACGCTGCACATTCATACAGTAGCGCCGTAGCATTCCAACCTTTTCTACGCGTCGTTTAGAACGTGTTTTTAATCACCTCCTATTTAAAAGCTAGTAGCCCTAAAACCATATTTTCAAAGAGATTCGCTTAAAAAAAATCGCTCTATAAGCTGTACTCGGGAAATGCTACTGTTACATATCAGCCTGCATACATATATATATTTATATATCGGTTATTGTAAAACAACTTGGACTTTTCATGTTCTTGCTCTTTACAAACAGTTAAATTGTTAAAAGAATGTCTATACATGAAAATTTTATTAAAAGTATATGTGTTTTTTTATATTCATACAAAAATCCCGAATCAGATATGATTCGCAAGCTTGAACAAAGAATACAGTGTTAAAATGTCATTATCGTGACCTGTTTCCGATAAAAATTTTACATTTTCTACCTTTATTAAGAAAAAATTTTGTTTCTTTTCATTTTTTATACCAAGATATCTGAAAGTTAAGTCAAATACCTACTTAACTGTATGGAAAAAAAAATTCTTTAAAAATTTTCTGTAGTACAAATCGTCTCTCGAATTGTGTCTCTCTATTTTAATTCATTTTACAATAAATTTTTAATATATTTTAGTATAATTTCAAACTTTCCACGCAAATTTTTGCAGTACAATCGCTTCTCTGACTACAGTAGGGTCGCTACTAACGCCATCTACTTTTGTTTGCATGGACTATCAGCGTTGGCCACGATGGTCAAAAATTTGCTGCCGACCGCAACCATCAGAGCGCTTCTTTATCAGCGCCACCGCCGACCAAGCTGTGAACTATCGCTGATATATACGTAATATGATGTATCTATACCAGTGCCTTTTACCCGACGACTTGGGACCCGGGGCGCTTACTTGCCACTAAAAGAATTATTAAGATTTTACTTATATATCAGGCAAAGTCGCCAAAACCGTTGTAATCGCTAACCACGAAAACTACTTAACCGATTTTGCTGAAATTTTGCATACCAATTCTTGACAAATTTAATAACAATAGCGATAAATAATCTCAAAGTTTTACAAAAGTATGACAGCTTTTCATTTTAGTTCAGTAGGATCCGCTAGGTTGCGTCGACATAAAATCAAGGCTACCTGCAACAGAATTAAATAAGTGTGGTTATAATAGGCTCGAGCGTCTCAACAATTTTTTTAGCTGTCTGTCGGCAGTTTATCAAGCTTCATCGAGAATGAAGATGATAGTCGTGCAGCTTGGTAACCCGGTTACCAACGACACTCATCTCTAATGGGCAAGTAACCTACGTCTACATCAAATCTGAATCTCCAGGATTGACCAGTGCCACCAATAAAAGATCATTCTAACCGATAACGTCTCCACCGGAATACCAGGAGACGTATCTAGCTAGAGCACAACCTGCTCCAACACGTCACAGTTAACTGGCCGTTCCACCATCCCACCTGGTGCCATCAAAGAATTTTTAGCTACAAATGTAAGCCAGGAAAGACAGCCCTGAGAGGCATGGGCAGCCACAACGGCTTCCTTCTCAGTGGTCGTGTCCCCAACGACATACCCACATTTTCCCGACTAATAATAAGCGGTTGGTTATCCGAGGAACGACCGGAAGACGATATATTCTTTGGTCAGCAGCGTACCTTCCTTCATGACGATAGTCTCTGTACATAGAGACTTCGAGGGTAAGAGTCAAGCTACCCACAGCCAGCTCTCCATCATCAAAAATAATAATAAGGAATAGCTGGAAGTTTTACGTTCCCTACTTAACCATCAATCTCATCAGTTCTTTTGAGGGCCACCTAAGTTTAAACTACTTTGCCAACGAATACATTTTTACTACCATTTCTGGAAGCGATTCGTCGACTAAAAGATTATGACTAAAGACGGCCACTATTAAAAGAAGTCAGTCATTCACTGGCAATCGTCCCGAGCAGAGTTATCCTTCGTAAGGCTGGAAATCCCAGTGACCGACGACTCTATATAACCCTCTCGACTCTAAGCACTTAACCAGGAATCACCGATCCTCTTCAAGGTCTGCGCTAGGCGAGCCTAACAGCTATGAAGAGAAAAAAAACTTGAGACAACGGGAGAGTTTCAACGAGCAAGCATCACGAACCAATCTCCCCACCTCAGTCACCAAAACAACTGAGTCTGCGAAAAAAAGGTGCTTTAGACACCAACGTCTTTGACGTTATACCATGAGACGCTAGGAAAGATCCCTACAACTAGCTCCAAAGCTTCGGACTTTGTAATTTTTCTTCCGATGAGTCTGGTGCTTCAACAGCAGGCCAGAGAAGATCTCCCTGAGGTATCCAGGCAGTCACATTTTCTGGAAACTTAAGTCAAAAAAGAGTTTACTTAATAAACTCACCGGTCTTTTTTAGGGCCATTGGACGTCGAACGACCTTGCCAGCAAACATATTAGAACTCAACAAAGTTGACAGAAATTTAGGGGTCACAAAAGTGTTAAGCATGCCAAAAGTCACAAGAGGGTGAATTGGAAGGAAAACTTCAAGCGTATCTAATAAATACAATTTCAGGTGTTATTCGCGCACAAAAACGAAACTTTGAAAGATAACATGAAGTTTTATTTGTATAAAAGATTACAACAATCGATCACAACGTTAGGTTATTTACTGAAAAACAGCTAGGACGAGAACTTGACGACGTCTCAACTCCTTTCGATTTTATAGTCAGACGGACGCTTGATCAAAAACAAATAGCATCGTCCTTTAGCTACTCGATAAACAAATAATTGAACGCAAAACAATTCCATCGTTGTTGAACAAACACCTGTGGCCTTCCGCCCATGAGAAAATCCCTTTAATTCCTCATGACATAATCTCTAAAACTTGAGAAGCGTGGCCTTGGAAAATCCTCTTCGGTCACCTTGCACACGGCCTACGTTGCGGTAACACATTACCCACAGCGGCGAAATCAAAGCTTAGCAACAACAATTTGCAACAAGAAAATATTAAAGTAAACAAGAGAACTTCTGACTTTACAAAGTAATCCGTAACAGGTGTCAAGAAACTGATGCAGAAAATTTATCGAGATTGGAACAGCAGCGTCAAAATCGACAAATAAAGAATCCATTACGTGAGAGATCAGCTTTTAATTGTACCCTCACAGTAATCTCTTAAATCTTTCAGTTTTTTAAATAAGTAGAAAATGTATTTGTATTTTTGTGGCGATAAAAAATGTAGAGATTAAGCTCCAGGACTTTGTGGCTCTGGTAATAAAGTTGTGAGATAAGAGAAACAAATTTGTTAATGATAAATTTTTGTGAGCTTTGAATCTTTACAGCTTTAAAAAATAGCCCTTTTCGTAAATTGTACGGGAGAAACTGCAAATCAACGGCCCCTTATGGCCAACGATTATTTTATGGCATAAGGAACGCACGGTACTTTTCAGCATAATTGTATTTTTTTTAATTTTTAAGTACAGCTTATTATTCGACAGAATAAACTGTATTGGTTCTAAACAAATATGTTTTTAATAAGATTTTTGTTTTGAGGATTGTCAGGAATATATGTGAAATTTTCTCACTGAAAACGTTTTACGTTACATGTCCACACGCTACTGTGTTTCATTTAGTAAGTCTTGGGCGAAGCCGAGACGGGGGGCCGCTAGTCTTAAATAATATAAGTGCCTATGACTCGGGGAGCTTACTGGCAACTCTAATAAGTAATAAAATTTTAAATAATAACAAAAGCTCCTATCACCCATGACCTGAGGCGCTTACTGACCACTCTGTTGATTAATAGGTTGTTAATACCACAAGCACCTATCACCCAATGACCCAGAGCGCTTACTGGCTACATTATAAAATAATAAAATCTTAGTTCATAAGACAATCTTCTATCACCCAATGACCTGAAGTTTTTACTAGCCACTCTAATAAATAATAAAATCTTAAATAATAACAAAAGCCCCTATCACCCATGACCCGGGGCGCTTACTAGCCACTCTAATGATTAATAGGTTGTTAATATTACGAGTGCCTATCACCCAATGACCTGGGGCGCTTACTGGCCACTCTGTTGATTCAAAAATGTTAATGTATAACACAAGTGCCTACCATCCGATATCCAGGGGCTCTATTTACAATTAAAGAAAAAAAATGATTCTGGACGAGTATATAGTTAAACAAAATAAATAATAAACTATTAATAAACACGAAAGCTCTCATTGGCTTATCATATAGAAAGATATTAGTAAGGGTGATAGTCAATTATTTATTAATAATATTAATTATTAGAAACGCAACGACTCATGATGCAATGCATAATAACGATGAAGAAATCTTAAAAAGATTTTGAAACTTATAATTCATTAATTAATAGGCCTTAATAACACTAGGACAATTATATGGTACATCCCTTAATTCACATTTGTTTTTGTACTGGTGTATGGAAATGTAGCGTCCAAAAGGTACTACTTTGTAGTATTGCGATGTCATTAATTTAATATTTTAATTAATTGGCAAGGATCTTTGGTAATAGGCGTTCGTGTTATTAGTTAATAATTTATTATTTAATAGTGCGGCCAGTAAACGCCCTGGGTTATTGGGTGATAGCTGCTTGTGTTATTATTTAGAATTTTACCATTAATTAGAGTTGCTAGTAAGCGCCCCGAGTCATCGGGTCATAGGCGCTTGTATAATTTAAGATTGTATTAATTATTTGCGTGGCCAGTAAGCGCCCCAGGCTATTTGGGTGTTAGGCGTTTGTGTTATGCGTTAACGTTTTTTTTTTTTTTTTTTTTCAATGTGTTCAGTAAGCGCCCTGGGTCATTTGGTGATAGGCTCTTGAGTTATTAGTTAACATTTTATTAATTCAGAGAGTGGTCAGTAAGCGCCCCAGATTACTGGGTGATAGGCATTAGTGTTATATGAATTAACGTATTATTATTTTATAATGTGACGAGTAAGCACCCCGGGTCACCGGGTGATAGGCACTTGTGTTATTGATTAATAGAGCGGCCAGTAAGCACCCCGGGTCACTGGGTGATGGGCAATTGTGTTATTAAGTAATTGAATGGCCAGTAAGGGCCCCAGGTCCCAAGTCATTGGGTGATAGACGCTGGTATAAATACATCATATTTATACATCAGTGATACTTTACAGCTTGGCCAGCGGTGGCGCTCATAAAGAAGCGCTCTGAAGGTTGCAGTTGGCAGCAAACTTTTGACCATCGCGGCCAACGCTATGGACTATGTTCATAAGCCTGCAAGGCGGTTGAAAATTTGAAAAATTCTTTTTTGCAACAGTCTTTTTTTTCGTGCAGTTGGAAAAATAATGAAATCAGTCATTACCGTAAACAGCTGTATCTTGTCGTCAAAGAGCACGTTCATAATTTAGGTGGTGAGAACTCAAATAAGATGGTAAGTACAAAATATAAATGCGTGGAAAACATTTTAAAATAAATATTTAGTTTGGAAATCCATTTTTTAAGACTTGTCATAACCGTAACCTCATAAAATGAATTTTACTATTAAATATTTAAACATAAATATTTTTTCACGTAGCTTACAGATTTAAGGATTTAGAATGGCCCCAGTTTTGAGAAAAAGTATACGAAGTTTCGTAAAATTAAAAAATTTCGAAGTTAACGATGAAGAAAGAAAATCAAAAGGGAAAAAATTGGAACATTCAACTGGTAGAATAAAAAAAAAAGTGTCAGAAAATAATATAAAATTAGCCAAAAATAGAGAAAAAGTGGGAAAGTGACGTGATAAACTTAAAGAAAATTCTAAAAAACATCAAAATTATCTTAATTCTGAAAAAGTTTAATACAACAAGCGTAAAGAAGATGGAAAATTAAGAAGTATCATGGATTTGTTAGAAAGAGATAAACGATTCCGACGTAAGCAAAACAAAGAATCTTAAGGGTGCTGTAGATTACGAAAAAAATATTAAATGCCATGAATAACGAGGTAAGTGCTGATAATAACAATTAAGTTATAAGCCAAAATAGTGTAAAACCAAATAGACAAACCAAAATGAGAAAAAATAAGTGTAACAATCACAATCGTGCCTTACGCGTGAAAAAGGAATTGTGGCGTAAAAAATTTCTTGCTTTAAATAAAAAATACAACGATTAGAGGTCAAGAGTGGTAACAAAAAAAGGATTCATAATCACCCAGGGCTGTAGTAAATAAATTTTTAAATGGTAGAAAAGTCCCTGAAGATATTAAGAAACGGTTATTATTTAATGAAGTTGTGAAAAAACAATTAAAAAGCAATTATGCTACAATTACGAAAACCGCTTACAAGCGGATTATAAAGCAAGCTTTGAGCGGGCAAATTATTAAAAAGTACAAAATGATTGAAGCGTTACGTAGTTTATATTGACCTTCAGATATTTATTACACTAAAAGAGTTCAAAACAGTTGCGAATCAAAATANAAGTACAAAATGATTGAAGCGTTACGTAGTTTATATTGACCTTCAGATATTTATTACACTAAAAGAGTTCAAAACAGTTGCGAATCAAAATAAGATAATTTTGTACAGAAAACAGTAAAATAGATCCTGGTAAAAAAGCTTGCATAAAATTTCAAAATGCAAAGTTCTAAATACATTATTTATATTGTTCAAAGATAGATTTATACAACAAATTTTGTTCAGAAGAATCAGTTAAAATATGCTATAAAACTTTGACTACATATAAACCTCCTTACTGTATAGCTCCAAAAATAACAGCTCGAGATACATGTGCTTGTTTCAAACATGAAAATTTCTTCTTGATAGTTACAGAGCTTTATAAAAACAAATTAATTAATGAAAATACATCTGCAAAAGTAATTCAAAAAATGTTGTGCGAACGTTCAACAGAGGAATGTTATTCAAGAACTTGTAAGCATTACGAAAAAAATGAGATTGTCTTGAGTATTCAGGGTATTGATGGAGATAAAGAAATTGAATCCTAGAAATGAATTAATGAAAAAGAAAACTAAATTAAAGAAAAGATGGGAGTACCTATTACAGTAACTATAACGAAAAAAGAAATATTATGTATTAAAATAAAAGATATCGATACTCTATTCAAAAATGAACTCCAATCATTTCTAGACCACGAATATAAAATCGTGCATCAATATCAGTCAATTCAAAAATTGAAAGAAAATTTAAAAAGTAAAGAGTGCTTTATACACATAGATTTCAGTGAAAATTATTGTTGTAAATATTCTCGAGAAGTCCAAGCCGTTCGTTTTGGAGCAAGTCGAATTCAATTAACACTACATACAGGAGTATTTCCCACTGAAAAATTTCGATAATGTTTTACCACGTTATCAAAGTCGTTGAAACATCATGCTCAAGCAGTCATTGCACATGTAGAAAAAGTTTTGTCTTTTTATTTAATTAAATCTCCTCAAATAAATATTTTACGTTTACTGAGTGATAGCCCTGCGACTCAGTATAGAAATTACAAGATGTTTTATTTGATAACTCAGTATATTCCAAAAAATTTCAGCAGATAAATAATATGACGTATAATTTTTCTGAAACTGGCCATGGAAAAGGATCTGCTGATGGTGTGGGTGCAGCTGTAAAACGGATTTTAGATGACTCGGTAAAATATAGCGATAAAATAACAAACTTGGACGATGCTTTAACCATTTTTAAGAAAAAAAAAAAATTAATGTATATTGCTTCGGTGTCATTAAAAGAGATAGAAGTAATTGATAAATATTCACCAAATAATATAAAACATTTTTCTGGTACATTGAAAGTACATCAGTATATCTGGGATCCACAAAATGTCAATGAAGTTTGGTTCAGTTCTTTGAGTTGCTTTGATTGCTCTTATAACTCGTCTTGTCAACACTACACTGTAGGCCACCTAATTCATTCAAAGAATAAATTGAAAAGTTTTACTCATGAAACTTGAACAAAAAAAAGCTTCCTACTCGAAAAAACGAAATCAAAATCCAAAGTTATAAAAAAGATGAAAATCTCTACAAGAACGCTTAGTCAAAGACCTAGTCTTGTAAAAGTACCAGTTGAATATGAGTGTTTTTAACTGTAAGAAATGTAATTAAATTATGTTAATAATTTATTTTTAAAGTTTATTTTAATGTTAATAGCTTATGTTAATTGTTTATTAATGAAACACATTCCAGTTTTAATTATGACTAAGTATAAAAAATTGCAATTTTCGAACGTCTAAACTGTAATACATTTACATTTTATCAATAAAATTTTACTGTAAAAACTTTCACTTAGTTTTTAAAAGTTTTTTTATTGTAATTATCTCGTAAGTATTTTTTAAAAAATTGTGACATTACCGTAACCACTAAAAATCTGAAATTTGTACGTATTTAGAGATGTTTACGTACATAGGATGTGCCACCACTTTTTTCTTTTAGTTTTTACCTTACAAATCATGATAGAGCGAAAAAAAGTGATGATTAGACTCATTTCGCTTGGGATCAAAATAATTCTTTAATCACCCAAGTTTTTTTACAATGACCTATATATAAGTAGGTCTCCACCCCCCTGCGCGCTTTGTGCGCCCACCCCCCAACTTTTGAATCAGTTAAATACTTCACTATTGAATAAATCATATCGTGAAGCAGGAGTAGCGGACAGTGGCTGGGGAAGGTTTAAGCTCATTAACTTGGTAAAAATTAAATAAAAATTAAGACAATTTTTTTATACTTTACAACCATTCTGACGAACGGTGCGTATAACGGCTCTACATTTCTGTGTTACGATGCACGTATATGCTATCGTCATTGGCATAGTAAAGAATCTTGTCAGATTTAATTGTGACATCAATTACTTACACAATTAATGGGTGTGTAATCTTTTATTCATTGAAATATAATCTAACTTAATTTTAAGTCGTTTCTTGGCGTCGTATGAAATATACATACGCCAGTGGTACGATATAGCACTTTGCAAACACATGCTGCCCTCTGGTGATGAATTTTTTGATTCCTCAGATTCCTTCTCATAGTCGATTACACCTCAACACTACTCAATACTAATTAAAACACACTCTTGCGCTCGGTAACGGAAGCCAGAGTGTGAACATGTATTTTTATTAAAATGGAGGTGAGGGGACTTTTTTTCTGCTGTGACTCTGGCTACTTCTGCTGTACGTAACCGTAGCCTATAAAATTTTCAGCTTACAGGGAACTCTTATAAACATTATTTTAATGTAAATATTTTTGTATCATCAAGCTGCGATTGATATTAGACTTGAGAGGTATAAAGATATCTACCTAAGACTAAAGGTAAGTAAACATTGTCAACAAAAATTTTATCATGTATAAACTTTTAATTAAAATCATGCAATTAAAATTGAAATCAACTTTCAAGGTTTGGAAAAAAAGGATTTTTGACTAACAGCTTCGTCTTGGAACCCAGTTATTCAAACCCGTATAAAATTGTAAGATTTTAAAATGATACTCGTTCTAGAGATAAAGAATTTTAAAAATTTTTTGTTAAGAATTGGAGAAGGGGAGATGGAAACATTTAAAATTCCTAAGTCCTGGATAACAGGTAATGTCTGTACCAAAACATTTGGTAATTACGGCAACTGTTTTGGTTACAACGTAAGACTTACTTCACATAATAAATATACTTTTTTTTAAACAATAAGATGTTAAATAAATTAATCGGAGAAACTAAAACTTATTACAGCATCGATACTGCAACCTATAAAGGTGTTGATAAATCAATAATATTTATATCAATTTTCCCATAGAAATGTTAAACAATATTCGTGATAGCTTGCCACCTCATGAACTTAAATTAAAAATAGGTACAAGAGTATATGTTAATTCAAAATTTGAGTATATCAGACGGAGTATGTAACGGTAGACGATTACGAATTACTAAATTGTTGAAGTATAACGTAAAAGGTGAAATCGGTACGGGAGTAAAAATTGGTAATAAAGTTCTTATTCCAAGAATTTCATTGAATACTAAAAATACTTCATCATTACCTTTTATTTTATATAGAAAACAATTCCCATCAGTTGTAGCATTTGCTATGACTATATAATATAAACAAGTCTCAAGGTCAAAGTTTTGATAATGTGAGATTATACTTAAAAAACCTTTATTTCCTCATGGTTAATTGTACGTGGCTTTATTGAGATGCAAAAATGAAAATAGAATTTTTTTCAAATTGATAGANCATGTGAAGAAGTTGCGGCGTATATTTAATATATAATAATACAAATTTTGTGTGAAATTCGATAACTAAGGTAATACATAAGAAGTAAAAAGAATATGTTTAATTTCATACAACTAATTAAAAAGTGAAAAACGTTTGAATAAAATACATCGCTGTACGCCTTTCAAAAAACATCGTTTTTTGCGGAATCGCAGCTGTAGGTATATTTACTTAGGATTTCGGAAGTCAATATAACTCCGATATTGCCAAATTACCCGCAAACATGCATGTCAGAGAAGTAATCTGTTTTTTTGAAAATACTTAGAGACATATGAAAAATGATACAGTAGGTAATTATTATATTTATGCATTGTGGTTTCCTTATTATTAACCTTGTATAGTTCAGTATATAATCAACATTACATAATTCATTTATTTTTTATTTCTGGTATCAATATACTTAACTAACCTAATAAGTATAATTTTTTAGAGGCGTTCAAAGATCGAATAGCGTTCATATTATGTGACCGACATTTACGTACAGTAATAAGTGTAACGTTATTGATCACAATCTAGTTATGCCCATACGGTAATCTACGATCATGCAGGGTGACTGTCTTATCATGTAAATAAAAATTTAGGAAAATTTTTGTTTTCAGAAATTAATATTGCAGTTCTCCAAAATTATCATTTACCAACCAAATAAGACTTAATCTTACATAAATAGACAATAATAAGCATTATTAGAATTTTTCCTGTATGATTATACATTACAACGGCACTCATGATGACGTTTACCTGTATATAACAAATTTATTATTTCTAATGATGCAATGATCAATGTTAAATTAATGTTAATATCGTATTTACACTTGCCAGGAGCTTAAGAAATAGTTATTTTTCAATTTTCAGATATTACGTTTTTGAATTTTCCACCAGAGATGAGCACTACTTTTGGGTTATCACCGGTTGAACTGTAGACTAACAATAATATAATTAATACAGACCTTGTTAGTCTATAGTTCGACCGGTGACGAGTAAGTCAATATACTTACGAACTCTCGCGTACCTGCGCCTGATGAGGCTGACACAATTGGTCAGCGAAGCGTTGCATTATTAAACCAGCAAAAGAAAATTTAAATACATCTTGTACTTCTTTATTTCTTGTACCTCGCCCCCACGGATCACCGATCACCTTGAATTTCTAAATTCATTGGAGAGCACTGACTAAATCTCAATAAAGCATTGATCTTCATTTTTTTTTTTTTTAATAACGTTACATAAAAAAAATTATAGCAAAACTGATTTTATGACTTGCATTCTTTATCACTCTCTTAAAATAGTTCTTTGGACCAAAAATTTCTTTATCCTTGTATAATGCAACTTTAGTAGTTGTTCAAGTTTTAAAGTTGTAACACTTTAAGTTAGTAGTATTTTTCGTACAAAAATTGTAATGAGTTAAATAAAATGATTACTAGTTTATTAAAACTGTTGAGTATAGCTTTTTTGACAAGCTGATATGCATGATTATTTGCTCAACGCCCGTGTGTGCTTGTGTGCGTGTGAGTGTGCCGATGTCTGTGCGCTCGCAAAGGCACACAATGAGAAAGATTATGCTTTTTTCTACTCCAAATATGATATCTCAAAAACGGAAAAAGAGCACTCATTTTTGTTCTCCTTGTTTGTTATTAGTAAGGAAATTTAGGAAAAATTCTGAGAACCAAATAATATGTAAACCTCACCTGCATATTCTTGGTAAACCACAATTTTCTAAATATCCAAAACTGTTGAAGAATAATAAACTAATTTTTTTTTACATATCGTTTCTAATTCAATAGGCAAAATAGAGCATCTGAATGGCCCAGAAAGAAGAGCTAACCTTCAAATTTTTCTAAAATCTTCAATTTTCAGATACCTTGCGAACGTTGACATATGTAGAAGTAGATTTTTTTTATTTACTAATCGATTTCATGTTGATTTAACGAAAAATACTTAAGTCACGAAAAAAAAGCTAGTCAACTTAGAAATTTTTGTCGAATTTTATTCTTTCAGTTATTTTATGACCACTAAAATATAGAAAATTGGTCTCTCGAATATCATTTTTCTTATCCAATAGGAGATTCAGAGAGTGTATGCGTAAGGCCCAAAATAAAAACCTAACCTCAAAATTTTTTATAATCTTCATTTCATAGATACTGCGTAAACGTCTCTACACACATTCATGCAATTATGCTTACTTTTATTAATAATTTAATACCAAATCAAGGATAAATTATGTAATGGTAATAAAATGAAAACATAACCCACAAAGTTTTCTTCATTTCTGCATTTCTTAGATACCATGCAAACTTAAACAGACATAGAAATACAATTTAAGACTACGAACAGACAATCTAATTACAAGCAACTTTATCCAAATAACCCAATAGACGTTAACCTCAAACCCGAAGGACAGCAAATAATTTAACTATCGGTTATTTGTTGTTGAAAATAATGACAATTAATTAATGGATTAATTATGCAATAAGCCAAGAACTTAATTATAAGTAAGTTCAACCAAATTATTTAACAGACTCTAGTCAACAAAAAATAACTGATTCTAAGGTTATTAATTAAAAAAAAAAATTAAAAAAAAAGAATTAATAAAAGACAATAAAATAATGAGCAGAGTTAATTAATATGCAATGTAAATAATTGTCAGTAGATTAGTACAGTTAAGTCTCTGCACTTGAGTTTGAAAATTGTCTGTATCCTAAGCAATAGATCTAAAGTTACGTAAGACGCTCAAGTGTTAGCATCATAGTTTCTTTCATAAATTATCTTGATTCCAAATATCCCAAAAAATCCATTACTCTACGGTGTCTGCACTTTCTATAGATAAATTCTTCAATTGTGCCATAGGTGGTAATAATTGTCAGTTACACTACTGACTGCAGTCTTTACTTCTATTTATTATAAACATGTTTGAATTAATAGCAATTTTTATTTACCATAGACAGTGTAGTTTTATTAATAAAATGTATTACTTTACTCCAAAATAATACGTTGCTTGTTGCTCATTATTGTTAATCTAAGTTTAGACATTTTTAGTAATGCAATAAAAACTAATAATCGTCATTATTTTCAACGATAATAGCCTATAATTCAATTATTTATTGTTCCCTGAATGAGTAGGTTAACGTCTGTCATAGTATTTAGTTATAAGTGATTGCAATTGAGTTTTTTGGTTGCTATCTTATTTATTCATTTATAAATTGACACTATTTTTATGACAAAAAACGTATAATTATTTCAGTTTTTATGGTTATCTTTATAATAAAGTATTTATATCTGTATACAGGTATAAACACGTATTCAATCAGACTTGAATAAGTTAATTCGAATAAGGCTAGTTGTATAAATATCTGATAAAAAATATCCTGAAATCAAGTATATTATTTTAAAATGTAAGAGAAATTACAAAAAATTGTATTTAAATCCAATTTTTTATATTTAGCACTTACTTGCAACCATTTGAAAATTTAAGTTTGGATTTCCAATAAGTGAACAAGGAAAAGAATCAACTCCTATACATATATATGTGCATGCTAGCATGATATTCATCTGAGTGCAGCTTGATGCAAATTTGTTCTGAAATCTTATTTTTTCAACCTCCCTTATAAACTGTAAAAATTGTCTACTAGATTTACAGAATAATAAACTAAATTATTTGTCTCATCTGTTTGCAATAACAAGATGTGAAAAAAATATAAGTGTAAAGATAACATGTATGTAACTTATTAGTTTTCTCCTTCCTTGATTATATAATATAATTTTTGTTAGAATGAAAAATGGTTAGGAATTTAATAACTGATGTTTTATCCATAAATGTTTCACAGATGAATAAATAAATTAGATTCAATGTAAATCAGTTGGTTAAGTTTCATAGCCTTCCAAAAACAATCTTTAAACTATGTATATAATTAATTATAGGACAAAAAATTAGTTTTAAAATTTCTAACTGTTTGAAAATGATTATGACAAATCAATCTTCAATAAAAATTTGTAGTTCAAGCTTTTTTTCTTGCAATTATAATTCGTACGTACCATTCACTATATAATTAACAAAAAAAACTTACTTCTTTGTATGTCAGCATTCGTTAGATCTTCTTAAAACTAAAAATGACAAAGAACTCGTAGGTTACATCTTACATTTCAATATTTTGAATGCTTTTCCTTGGTTTTCAGATAAATGATTAAGTAATCAGCGAAAGTTATACTTCTATATATCTGTTGACGTTCACAAGGTATTTAAAAAATGTAGATCCAAACAAAACTTTGTAGGTTACGTTTTCACTTTATTGTGATTAAAGAATTTGTCCTAGTTCTTATATTAAATTATGAAATAAAATAAGAATAATTGTATCAATATGTACAAAGACGTTTACGAAGTATCTAAAATATGAAAATTATAAGAAAAAATTTAGGTAAGGTTGTCATTTTGGGCCTAGTACATACACTCCCAGAATTTTCCATTAGATAAGAAAAATGATATTTGAGAAACCACTTTTCAATCTTTCAGCAATCGTGAAAACACTGAAAGAAAAAAACTTTTTTTTGTGACTTCAGTATTTTTGTTGAATTAACATTTAGTCGATCAGTGAATCGAAAAAAATCTACTTTTACATATGTTGACATTTACAAAGGTATCTTCAAAATAAAGATTTTAGAAAAAATTGTAGGTTAGCTCTTCTTTCTGGGCTATTCAGATACTCTACCCTTATTGCCTATTGAATAAAAAACGAAATGAAGAAAAAAATTCATTTTTCTCCTATGACAGTTTTAGATATTTATAAAATTGTAGTTTAACAACAATTTGCAGGTTAGGTTTTCATGTTATTTGGTTCTCAGTATTTTTCCTTTATTCTCTTCCCAATTACCAAGAAAATACAAAAAAATTAGTGCTTTATCATTTTTTGTTTTTGAACTACAAGATTTTGTCGATGAGTAAATACAAAAAAATCTACTTCTGCATGTGTTAACGTTCATCAGGTACTTAAAAGATAAAGATTTTAGAGAAATTAATAGGTTAGGTCTTCTTTCTGGGCCATTCCAATACTCTGCCTTTATTGCGTATTGAACAAGAAACGAAATGCAAAAAAAAATTAATTTCTTATCTTTCAACAGTTTCAGATATTTAGAAAATTAAGGGATAACAACAATTTGCAGGTTAGATTTTCGTTTTATTTGGTTTTCAGTATTTTTTTTTATTTCTTTACCAATTAAAAAAAAAATAAAAAACATTANTAACAACATTATTTTAATATTTTTATATGTATAGATAAAACTTATTACTTACTACTACATCCCATGAATGAATCTTGTGTTCATCTATTCTACCAATTTCAACATTAATTTAAAACAGAATAGGAATAGACCTAACTCTTCGTGGTTTGATAAGGTTTTATAAGTTGTCTCACAAAATAAGTTATATTAATGCGAAACTTTCACGGTTTGTATGAACGATAAACTAAATGTAATTTAACTTTATGTTTGTATTGGTATTATTAACTCATGTACTAAATAATATTATACATACACATAAAAATTTTACACTTGGTTTATCATAAACAATAACAAAAAAAGCTCAGTGCACTAAAAACCTTCTACTAACAAATAAATTTAAGTACAATTGATATAAATTAGTTTCTGGTCGTACTTAGTTGTACAAATGAAATGGGTATTATTTATTTATATATATAATGTCCATCTATTAGCCTCTTGAGCGGTGTGGAAAAATAAATGAAAAAACCAGGTGTGGATCTCGGGACCCCCGGCAGAAGTAAAACTTCCAACTCAAATGTTATTAAACTCGGTATCATAAATCTGAGGAGTACACCTAATTTCAATAGATCTTTAAGAATTTCATATTAAAATCGTGAAAACTTAGATATCATTACGTACGCGCGTGCATAAAATATATGTACCTCAATATACTACTTATGCTATGATTCGCGCATTCTAAGTACTTCTGTGATTGCTATGATACATGTAGTGTAGTACATGTACAAATTGTTGGTGATGAAATAAAAGTTTTAACTATAGTTACTACACCGGGAGAAGGTACTTTTGTTCCATTACGAGGGACAAACATTCCTTTTATTTAAAATTAATATTTGTGCATTTGATATGACATCATTTGTGTACAATCAATTCTTGTTGTAATCTTTGTATCCGACAAATAAAATTTTTTTTTAATTTTGGCTACTGTAGAAGTAAAATAATCCACTATATCTTATTGAAATTACGAAAAAATAGACATATAGCTATTTTCCATTGTAACATTGTTATTTTTATTTCATTTGTGTTCTATAATAATTCATAATTTAATACCTCACACGTGCTTAACTAATTTCTAATGATCTTTAAATTAATAAAAATCATATAGATTTTGGTCCCGTCACAAGTTTTCTTATAGTACATTACAGAGAACAGAAAATAAATTAATTTATGGGTAAGATATGAAGGTTGTAAGTTTTCCTTTGAGTTATGATTTACAATTTTCAGAATTATTACGATAATTTTTATAAATTTGTGTAACATACTTTGCACCTTAATAATTATTTTCTATACGTGGACTTATTTTTGGCCTATCTAGCTTTCTTTTTGAGATAGGACTGTTTTTCCAATTTTGGGAGGTTATGGTAGAACAGAAATTTTTCGAAGATTTTGTCAACATCCGTATTAATTTTCCAAACATGCCATACTAAATGAAAAAATTTTTTTGACTTGTTCTTTTCAAGATACAGTCAAAAAATCAAAAAGTTAAGGTTATGTTTCTTTATAGTCTAATGCCTCTCTACTTGTGCACCTCGATCATGTAGATCTCCTTCAGAAAACCTGTAGAAATTTTTATTTTTAGCCAATTTTGCTTTCTTTTCGAGATACAGCGTTTTTTTTTTTTGTTTTTAACTGTGAGGTTGTAGTATTATACATATTTAATATTTTAAGTACGTTTTTTTACATACATGTAAACATACAACAAGATAAATGGGAAAAAAACGATTTTAACTATGTTTTTGGAAGATTTCAAAAAGATCAAGTAATGTTTTGTGTCCAACATTATTTTCCTGAAAGTATCTTAGCTGTAACAGAGGCCCAGTTTAGCCCATATCACAGCCACATTACTATTTCTACCATGCGTTAGTATAGGTATTCGCTACGTGCACAAGCTAAAAAAGCGATCGCAGCAATACCTGCGCTAATATGTGAAACTAAACGATATGTTTATCTTCTGCTAGCAGACTACTAAGCATTACTATCATCAGAAAGTTATGTGTTTATACATCGACAACCATTCTAAGAGTTAAATTTTTAATAAAATTATAAGTAGTATGTACATATTTTACTCATGCATGTTCATTTTAAAAACGCAATGAAATACATCGTATACTGTGTATTTCTTAGAGTTTTTAGCTGGGGCCTGATCCTCTAAGCATATCGTATGAATGTGTGTACATACTATGTGAACACGTCGGTATAGGACTAATGGATCTCTCTGATTGGTCAGAGGAGGTCTGTGTTGACTACATTGCAAACTAATAAAACATATAACGTATCACACAATACACGGACTTGTGTTGAAGTAATACTCAAGCGCTTATAATGCTTGTAGTACAAATTTTGTCTTTAGTTATTCACGTAGGATTGTACCACTTGAGACATGTTTTAATTCGTGGTATAATAAACACAGAACCTTTCGTGTATCTATCGAGGTGCTGTGTTCTTATAGGTATCCAGCACATATCGCGAATATTGCCTTCTGCTGTGCCCGACCAATAGTTCTCGTTTTTCTTTCGGTGGCGCTGCTTCAAAATTGTGCGCGTAGCGAATACCTATTACCAACACGCATAACGGTATGGTTACAGTTGCACTGATCTCTGATGTTAAGCAGCATTAGGCGTGGTTAGTACTTGGATGGGTGACCAATCTGATTTTCTTTTTCTCTTACGTATAGTCAACGTGATTATGATAAATACATACAACGTGATCATGTATGTATGTATATGTTTATATATGCATGTGTAAACATATATTTATCCAGAGGGTACTTATGCGGACAATCAATATATGTAAGGGGAATTATAAGGACAAAACTGGAATGATGCGAGCTTCTGCATAATTCGACCATGTTATTGAAATATATATATATA
>NW_019379597.1:137754-171874 GCF_000648655.2 Copidosoma floridanum
AAAGTATGACTATCTTCAAAATAAAGATTTTAGAAAAAATTGTAGGTTAGCTCTTCTTTCTGGGCTATTCAGATACTCTACCCTTATTGCCTATTGAATAAAAAACGAAATGAAGAAAAAAATTCATTTTTCTCCTATGACAGTTTTAGATATTTATAAAATTGTAGTTTAACAACAATTTGCAGGTTAGGTTTTCATGTTATTTGGTTCTCAGTATTTTTCCTTTATTCTCTTCCCAATTACCAAGAAAATACAAAAAAATTAGTGCTTTATCATTTTTTGTTTTTGAACTACAAGATTTTGTCGATGAGTAAATACAAAAAAATCTACTTCTGCATGTGTTAACGTTCATCAGGTACTTAAAAGATAAAGATTTTAGAGAAATTAATAGGTTAGGTCTTCTTTCTGGGCCATTCCAATACTCTGCCTTTATTGCGTATTGAACAAGAAACGAAATGCAAAAAAAAATTAATTTCTTATCTTTCAACAGTTTCAGATATTTAGAAAATTAAGGGATAACAACAATTTGCAGGTTAGATTTTCGTTTTATTTGGTTTTCAGTATTTTTTTTTATTTCTTTACCAATTAAAAAAAAAATAAAAAACATTAGTGTTGCGTTTTTTTTCGCTCTTGAGATATCAGGTTTCGAGTAAATAAAAGCAAAATCTCCCACTGTAAGGTGCTTCGTTATCTTTGTACAGAGGGATCTCTCTGCTATGTTAAACTGGGAACGTGTCCCTGCTTTTGCGCGATTAACTATGCATGCGTCTGCTTCGCATGCTTAGAAAACCTAGCATGTACCCAGTGAGTGTGCTCTCTGTTTTGCTCTTAGTTTGTTTTTTATGACGATGTTATTTCTTTTTTTTTAACAAAAATACCAAAACTCAACTTGATACAACATTGTGTATGATTGTCTTTTGTAAATTGTATCACACTGGCAGTAAGTATAAGTGTGTGTGTGTTTATGTACAGTTAAAAGGAGACAAGTTGTATGTGTGGATTAGGTTGTATGAGAGGAGTAGGGAAAAGACGGAGATAAAGGAAATTTTGTGGAGAGTAGGCTGTGAGAAGCGCAACTGAGGGATGTTCTTGGCGGATCTTCGAAAGGAAAGGATGTAGACAGGATGTATCATCGAGAGGTTGTCCAACCTTCTTCTATACACTAGTTCATGGTGACCCACGAGAGGCATCATTTGCAGCATGGCTGGAGATTATGTAGTCACGAGAAGCTTGAGGGCACTGGGTAATACTACAGTGGGTCGAGGGACAGTGTGGCAAACGGTCCTGAATATGGCGACCGTCTTGATTTGCGCGCGACAATTTGAACGTAGTTAAAATACCTAATAGAATATTTTAAAATACAAATACTCAATATTATCAATATTCATTAGAAATTTATTTGGAAATAAGAGTTATATAGTTAGAAATGTTAAGATTGCAGTACATTATTGTAATAATTCATCTTAAATTTAAATTGTAGGCTTACCACCGAGTTTAATGCAGTTTAATCTCCATGTATCTCTCATTACAGAGTTCCTGAGAAAATAGCACGTTTTCACACTTACTCCAGATTGCTTTGTGCTCTACCATTGAGATTGTTTTTTCTGGAGGTGTAGGAGCATGTTGCGATGTAAGGATTGCGACTACTAAGAAAGTGCGGGGGAGGGACTTCGTAGGTGGTGCCGGAGTGAGATTGCTCATGTGTAGGGTTTGGGTAGAGGGTGAAGGTAAAAAGCGGGAGAGTAGGATGAATCTCGTGTGTGTGATTGAAGCATGCTATGGATTTCCTTATTGTTGAGGAGAAAAGTGATGAGTGTAAAGGCGCATCAAGATTGTTCAGGCAGTAGAAAGAGAGAGAGAAAGAGAGAAAGAGGCATGACCACTCGAATCACGGGCAAGCCAATGCAACTGGGACGATTTGAAGTGGTAGCACTGCGCGTTGTAGAGGTTTATCGTAATGTAGTGAAAATTCGAGGTATTCTCATCTGAGTTTCAGTAGTTGGAAAGATGTCGGCTGTCCACTGTGGTATGACGCAATATATGTGTGTATCCAGAGTGTTGTCCAAGTCTCGACAGATAGCGAGTAGCCATCTGTCCGTTTTGGTAGATCGCTGCAGAATGTGTGTGTGTGTGTGTGTGTGTGTGTGTGTAGTGTGTGCGAGCTCGCAGCGTCGTCCGAGAATCGGTAGGCCGATACTGAGGCTGATGGTAGGATTCTCTGCAGATAAAACAGAGGATGCACAGTGTGTACTCTCTTCATCGAGTTGGTGCGTGAGATAGCTCATAATCAAAGGTGTTGCATGGTGGCCGAGTATTCTTGCGATAGAGTCGGATTATCGTAATCGCGGAGCTGGCCGTTTTCTAGGTCGTGTGCATGGAGTTTCATGTTGCGGGTGCATATATCTAGGTGTGCGGGTGTGGATGTAAGGGTACAAGTGTGCGTGTATAAACATGAGAGTACTACAAGTTAGCGCCAGAGGGAGAATCAATTCTCTTGAAGGTTTTCATTTTCTGTAAAAGAATAGAGGAGTCAATCTAAAAGTCAATCCTGTGTTATAAGTATTTATTTGTACTTATCTAATATGTGTATCCTGGTCATTTCCCTCGGGAACTGTCCGCATCCCGACAGACATTTCGTGGTAGGGACTGCACTAGTGAAGGAGTTTTTATCGTAAGAGCAGAGCTCAGCTAAGCAGTGGTGTGGAAGAGTGTATTGGATGAAAGTACTTCGACGTTTTAGATAGTGTGTACGATGTATTTAAAGATGTTTTAGTGTGATGAATTCAGGACCAGTTCTCATCGACGTGCAAGCATCGATAGGATTGGCTAATGCAATGTTACATCTTACAATAAAGATCGCTTATACTTATACGCTCACCTACTTTCATCACAATACTTTAACAGTTTATGGCCCCTGGTCTACGACGAAGTGAAGTGTAAGAGACGAAAATGTCAGTTGAAAGCACGCATGTGTAAAGAACAAACAAGTTAGTGCGAAACTGTGAAAGAGACTCCAAGATAGCCAACGAACTGTCCTCGCGCCACGTCGAAAAGCTCGATGATACGAACTTTTAAGCATGAAAGTTCCAGCTGCACAACCTTCTGATCACTCGAGGATATCGTCTCGAGAAAAGAACAACGCCTGCGGACCGCACGAACGAAGAAGGCAAAGCTTGTGTCAAAGACGACACTAAAGCAAAATCCTTTAGATCATCAACAATGGATCCTGCTTAGATAAGTCATGTACTGACATGAAAAACTGCTAAAGAAATGTGGAACAAACTAGTGACGATCCACGAACAAAAATTGATCTTACACAGAGGCATGTCTCCGACAAATTTTGTAGGAACTCGTGTCACGAACGTACACAACATGGCAAGTCACCCCATCGACCTCGGAGAAACTATTACAGATCTAGTAATAATTGCAAAAATCCTCGCGAGTCTATCATCGAAGTGTAGAAATTTGAATAGTGTTGGGCCCGAATGCAGGCGAACAATAGAATATTTACCAGCAAAGCTTCTCAAAGAAGAGTCAATTCTAGAAAGTGACCTCAAAGAAGCAACTGCTGCCCTTACAATTACAGTTGAAAAAGGCAGGAAAAGTAGTGCTGAAAAATATGGCACCGGTAATGGTCAGAAAGAAGCAAGAAAATTGCCCTGTAGCAATAGAAAACCTGTGACGGGCTACATTTGTCAAAAGAAGAAGCATTTTGCTCGTGACTGCCTAGAATGAGAATAGACAAGCCAAAACAATGAATAGGAATCACGTTATTACGCTTTCATGACCACAGAAACAGAAAGAAACAGCACAGGCGTGTGCCTCCTTCCTCCATCTATCAGCGAAACCAAGCAATTGCTGGGAGCCGATAATGCAGAGGC
This sequence comes from Copidosoma floridanum, assembly GCF_000648655.2. The sequence goes on from NW_019379597.1 coordinate 141,636, forward strand.
CTGGGTCACCAAAAGTGGGTGGTCAGCTCACATGACTTTTCCACGAGAATAGTTCGCTGAATATAGACCGAAAAAGGATGGCAGTACAGCCTTTCTGGAAGACAATGGCAAGTATGACGTAACCGGGAAAGGAACACTTATAGTCAAACAACTTACTCAAGGTAAATGGCAATTAGTCTTATAAAAAACGTGCTGTACGTACCAAACGTAAGGAAGAACCTTCTTTTCGTCAGCGCGTGTACTACAAAAAGCTTTTAGGTCATATTGAACGGTAACACCATCCTGTTCTCTATAGAAAACGAGATATATGACACTAGTGTTCTACAATGAAACAACTTTTACATGATGTTCTTGCAGACTGTTGTGCAAACGGATAAGGTACAAGCAAACGTGACACAAACAGTCCTAAAGTGCTGGCATGAATGACTGGGCCACCTCAACGCAAGAGCAGTGAGACAACTGATCAAATGATGGCTTGTATCTAGAGCCGTAATCAACGATGGCCCAAGATTTTTCTGTGACTTGTGCCAGTTTGGGAAAGGCGCATCGTCTCTCTTTTAGCAAGCAGAAAGAACGAAAAGGCACGAAGCCAGGGGACCTGATACATAGTGATGTTTGCAGCCCAATGTCAGAGACCTTACGCGGAGGCGCGCGATTCTTCGTGACTTTTATCGACGACGCCAGTACATAGCACTACGTTTATTTCCTCAAATATAAGTAAGATGTATTTGACAAATTTAAGGAGTTTTAATGAGTCGTATTCAACAAGTTTGATCGACCAATGAAAGCATTCAGAATCAATAATGGTCGAGAATTTGCAAAGTCAAACATGCTAGACTACATGAAAAATAGAGAAATCTAGTTCAAGCCCTCCATCCCATACACCCCCAAACAGAACGGCAAGGTGGAGAGGAACAATCGAACAGTAGTGGAATAGCGGCACGATAACAATAATACTTGCCTCTGGTCTCCCTCGTACTGTTTGGGTGAAAGCAGTCAACGCCGCTTGTTTATTTACGAAACAGAGTGACTGTAACAGAGTATACCAGTGGGAAAATTACATACAAAACTTGGACTAGGAGATAGCTGGATGTCGATTACTTGAGGAATTTTTGAGCCGAAGCGTTTATACGTCTCTCAAAAGTTTTTACCAAGAAATTTGACTTATAATTAATCCAAGGAGCTCTCATTAGCTACAAGATTGATTCGACAAATTACAAGGTGTATAACCCAGCCACGAAGAAAGTGATGGTCTCATGGAATGTATTTTCTCCGGTCAGTTAGTAGTACAAGAAACACCTGCTTCCTCCGTAATCGAATAACAGTTCCCCTTAAATCAAGAAGAAGGTCAAGCACGAGATAAACCATACCAAGCTGCGAATAGAACGGGCCAGTCGTTTACTGCAGAAGAACACAGAAGCGTGCCTCTAGCTGAGAGCAGTACTTTTACCCCCGAACAATAAGCAAGTAAGAAGAAAGCTGATGCACTGGAAAAACGCAAATCAGAATTTTGACAGCTGTGAGATCGCAAAAGCATTAAAGGAACCCAGCTGCTACAAGGCAAATATAACAGAGACTCACATACCTGTAACGTACAAAGACGCCGTCACAGGACCTCAGTCAGTGGAGTGGTCTCGAGCCAGCACGGAAGAGTTAATAGTTCACGAAAGAAACGGGACGTGATCAATCATCTCCCATGACTCGTACAAAGCACTGATTAACTCTAAATGGGTGTTTAAAGTAATAAACAATGCCAATTAGGACACACCAAAATTCAGAGCATGACTGTGCGTCAAAAGATATCAACAGAAAGTAGGCATAGACTACACGGAAACCTTTTCCCTTATCAAGCAGTACGACTCTGTACATACGCTGCTGGCTCTGGCAGTTGTAGAAGACCTCAAGCTAATCACCTTTGACTTATGTACAGCCTTTTCATACGGAATCCTCGAAGAAGAAATATGCATGGAGCTACCTGAAGAAGTAGACGTCAACGAGCTGAAAGCCGGTTGCAGCTGTCAAAAAAAAGACTATGGAAACGAGTAATGTAAATGCGCGTGGCAAAGGGGTGTGTTGTCTGCATAAGTCGCTTTATGGTTTGAAAACAGTCACCACGATGTTGGAACCGTTGCTTTAAAGAGATCCTAAGTAAATTTTACTTTGTAGAGAGCCAAGCAGGCAAGTATGTCTGTCAGCTGTGTCTTTGACGCTATTTTTCATAATCAACTACTATTTCTCAGTTTATACGTCGACAATAGGCTCGTCATATGCAAGTCGAATCTTGCAGTTAAATCTGATATAGAACAATTAAGCAAAGAGTTCGAAATTACCGTGGGAGATGGATTTGCAGGACCATGAATACAATGTAATGGATCTGTTTTTAGCCTACGTACTTCGCAAAGTGCATACGTAAAAAAAGTTGTAAACAAATTTGGTATGAGTGATGTAAAACCAATGTGTGTATCTATAAGTCCAAATAGCGTACTCTAACCCGTTGAAAGCTACAATTAGTGTATCCATGACGTACTACCGCGAAGTAGTCGACTCTCTTAATTACCTCGCGATAATCTTCCAACCCGACATCACTTTTGCCACAGGTAGTGTAAGTAAATTTTTAAATAAACATAATCAAAGGCATTGGAATGCCGTAAACAGAATACTCGTGTATTTAGCAGGTGTCCCTAACCTTGGAATTAAGTTTAACCGCAGTAAAAGCGATGTCGAGCTAGTCGGGTACTCAAACACTGATTTCACAAACGATCCGGAAACTCGTCGTTCAGTAACTGGTTATGTTTTTCTTTTAGCGAACGGTCCAACTATTTGATCGTCACAGCGACTACCACTAGTAACCTTAAGTACCACCGAGTTCGAGTACGTAGTAGTATCGACTGCTACTAGGGAAGCCATCTGGCTTCGAAAGCTTTTAAATGACATCGAACATCGTTGTGATTCTTCAACCGTTCTAAGAGTTGACAATCAAAGCACCATAAAACTAGCGAAAAACGTTGAATTTCCCAAAAAAAATAAAACATATCGACGTTTCATACCATTTTCTACGAGAAAAAAACGAGAATAGCGAAATATTAATGGAATATGTACACTCAAAGGCTCAAAAAGGCGTTTACCATGCTGTTACCCAGAGATCAGTTTGTTCTTCTACGCAATTCTGTCAGGATGTACAAGTAATAGTTTCTATTTTTTTTTTAACAATGATAGCGTGTTTGAAAAAGGTAAAAATGTTGAGTACAGCTTTTCCGACACTCTGATATGCATAACTGTCTGCTCGACGTCCTTGTGTGCATACTTGTGTGCGTGTAAGTGTGTCGGTGTCTGTGCGCACGCGTAGGCACTTCGTAACCTTTGTATGGAAGGCTCCGTCTGCTATATTAAACTGCGAATGTCTTTCTGCTTTTGCGCAAACAACTATGCTCGCATCTGCTCCATGTGCTTAGAAAACCTAGCATGTACTCAGTTAGTGTGTTCTCTGTTTTGCTTTTCGTTTGTTCTTACAATTAAGATCGTTTATGCTTACATACTCGCCTACTTCCATCACAATACTTTTACAAAAATCAACCGAAATATAACTGAACGCATCAGTTTAATGCGTTGGAATTGCATAGAATACGCAGGAGTTTAGGTTTAAGGACGTTCATCACTCATTGGTTTTTTCTGATATTAGTTGTCAAAACTTTGTACGTACATTTATTGTATATATATATANTAATTTCCATACCATAATTCATGTCAGAGGTTCGTTTACTGCTAACACTAAAGAGATTAATAAAAATACTCCTCACAATATTTCAGATCGTTCTACTATACCACTTTTTATATATTCAATTCAAAAAAATTTTAAATTATCTTGTATATGAAATTGCGGAACTAGCTGTGGGTGTGTTTCGAAAGTCAAGCTCGTCCCTTATTAATAACTTGATTATGACGCAAGATATATTAAGACTTATTTAATCTACCAATAAGTAATGAGCCTAAATTTTAGAACGCAGCCTGCTTCTCATAGCAACCTGGTAGTCACAATATTGAATTAAAATTAAAGTGTTATTAGGCGAACTGAAAAACTTCTTAATTCATTTGTTCAAAAATTACCAGTTTTTTGCAATTTAACAATTTAAAAAACCATTCAAGTTCATACATCAAAATCAAACTGTGCTCTATCTACTATACGTACAGAAGATATTTCACAATTTTTTAGGAGAGTATGCGAGTTATTTTTGCAATAAACAATTAATAATACTGAACAAGACTCGACTCTGTTTTATGGAAAATACTTGAACAAGTATTTTCTATTTCAATTCTACTAACAATGTTTTGGCACAAAATAAACTCTCTTTCAAGTACACTATACTAGGCAAAGATAGAAAAAACTTTTAAAGGGTACACTTTGCCGTTTTGCAATTCATAAATAGTTAATTAGTAAAAATCGAGTACTTTCATGAATTTTTTAAAAATTGTTATTTTGAAGGGCCTAAAAAATATTTTAACATGAAACAAAGTATGACTTATGCCTAATTGTGAACGATACATACCAATAATAATGCATAATTCAGCTTTTACAATACCATAGGCTGAATCTTGCGATATGCGCAAAGAAAAAGATCGCACCCAGCGAGTCCCCCTGTGTCATTGTCTAACAAGTGTATTTATAGAAAGGAGTAGAAAGGAGTCGAAATGCATGCGTTAATTAGACAAGGACACAGGGGGACTCGTGGGCAGCCTTCTTCCTCCGTATATCGTTGCCACTTATAGGCTAGCGTACTTCTAGCGTGCTCTATTCTAATATCTCTATAGAGAGTACAGGGTTGGGATGAAGGATTAGAGGGCTTAAGAGCTTGAATTTAATTTTATTGGTTATAGAATGTTTGAATTTGCCACTAGATGGGTGTCCTGTTTGGGTACACTGAGAGGCCCTGCAACGAGTCAACGACTCAGGTTCATAACTGTATATCTATGAACACTGAAGAGATCCCAGTGGCCTAAGTGGTAGAGCGCTTGCCTAACTTACGTCTGGAGTGCTCGGGTTCAAGACTCCGCTCTATGACTTTTTCGCGGGTACGACTGTGGTTTTTTCTGTTTGTCCCAAATGCTGTGGAGCTCCTCGTCAGTATGGTGTAATGCTACCGTGCCATCTGAGAGTAAGGAAAATGGTGCCTGGCTTTGCGGTGTAATGCGTACCATACTGTTGGAGTAGCGTTGGGCTCCTGTCCTTAGATTTTGCCCTCAAAAAGTCACCAGCACCTGTCATAGCAAAGCTGAATGCTGATTTAAGTGTGTCGAGCATTGAGCGACTCTGACATCGATATCATCGAGTATCGAAAAGTAGAAACAATAATGTTTAGTCCAGTAAAATATCTAAAATGATCACAAATTCTCGAAGAAGTAGTTTATTAAAGGATTATTTAGTCTTATTAAAGAAAACGATACTTTTTCGGAATTCCCCTCCCCCCTCCAAATAATTAATGTTTTTTGCATTACATGGTAGGTTATTAACAGTATAACAATATCCTAAATGAGTTATGATGCAGAAATAATTTTTTTTATTGCAAAAAATACAAATTTGAATTTGAAAATTGATTTCGGAACAGTGGTTTAATACGGCAAACGTTCCTAAACACGGTAAATTTTTTTTAACATACTTCCGATTATAAAATAAATAACAATAAAATTTAATAAAAACAATTAAAAAATCATATACAAATTACACACATTTTCACTGCGAAAAATTAAAAACATTTTAACTTTAAACTCCTTGTGTTTATGTCGCCATAAAAATTCATATAAATAGGAATCAAGTACTTTTCTATTCGTCCCATTTTCTCATTTATTTCGACGCTTAGCCCATACCCATAAATTCTCGATGCAGTTGTAAATGCATATCGTGTAGCTTTTTACACTTTTTACTTTTATGCAAAATGTGGTTTTCTTATAGAAATTGAATTGCTATCTCTTTACTGTTAATTTCGCGATCAAATAATACGAATATACACCGTAATGTAAAACACCGTATAGGCATGTGTTTGCCGCGTATATGCACATATCCACGTAAAAACTGCTTATGCATATTAATTACTATGCAACAGTTCTACGTGCGTATTAATAAGTTCAACGAAAAGAGACATTTCCTATTCGCTACGTGCACAATTTTGAAACAGCGCCAATCAGGGAAAACCAAAACTATTGGCCTCGCATAGCAGAAGGCAATATTCACGATACGTGCTATACATACAACGTTGGTTTTCGTTTTCGAAGTCAGAGCTTTTGCATCGTTGCAGGTTACGCCAGTTAATAGCTCTAAAAGATACACAGTATAAGATATATCGCATTGCATTTTAATCAAGATATTTCAACAAACATGCATGAGTAAAATGTGTACTTACTACTTATAATATTAGTAAAAATGTACTCCTTAGAAATATTGTAGATGTATAAAAACACAACTTTATTATTTTAGTAATGTTTAGCAGTCTGCTAGCAGAAGACAAACATATCGTTTAGTTTCACATATTATCGCAGGTATTGCTGCAATCGCTTTTTCAGATTATGCACGTATCGATTACAATACAAGAGACGCTACACTGTGAGACGAACTTTATTTCGGAACCGTGCAAAACAAGCGTCATATGGCATTTCAAAATGGAGTGTGATACAAGTAGGTGTAGAATGAGTTTTCACCCCCTTCGGTTAATTTCCATACCATAATTCATGTTAGAGGTTCGTTTACTGCTAACACTAAAGAGATTCATGCAAAAAAATCTAATTTGGGGAAGGGGAAAATTCCGAAAAAGTACCAAGAAAACATACGATAGCATGTTCAGATGGGTTGACCAAATAAGGGATGACAGCCTGGCATAAAGTGTATTAACCTCATCAGATAAGTAATATGATACTAAGGATAAATTATAATTATTGATTAATTACAGCTGTTAATTTTTATATTAAAAATTATAAAACTATTCAAACTTTAAATATGTAATTTCTAAGAATTGAGCCTATTACTTTGTGTTAAATTATAATTTCAGGTATCCAGAATAACAAGGTTCCATCGGAGATGCTTATACTTGTGAACTTTTCGACGTACGTATAGACATGGTAGTTCTTCAAGAATAATTTAATTTTCTATCAAGTGTTTCTTTGTACTCAAATTAATGTTGCAATTCTTTACATCGATCGGTCCGCAGAAATCAATATGAACGCGCTGATTAGGATCTTTCGGCCTTTCAAAAACATGTTCTTCCAAGCGTCTTGGATTTACCGTATTACGCGCACATAATCCGCATGACTTTGCTAACCGCTCAATATCTACATTCATGTAAGGCCACCACATATACGCTCTGGCTTGGGTTTTCATTTTTACTATTCCCCAATGATTATCATGAAGCTCATTTAACATTTACTCTTGTAAATTAAACGGGATTATAACGCGATATCCCCACATCACGCAACCTTCCTCTATTATTAATTCAAGCTGTCTTATTTTAAATGCGTTAAACTTTCTATTGATTTTCTCCGGCCAACCATCGTACAAAAATTCACGAACTGCGTTTAGAATTGGGTCATTAGTTATTTCCGTACAAATCAACGCTGCGTCAATCGGCTTGGAATTATCGACAAAATTTAAATACGTTAACTCCTCTTTACTATTTACATTTACGTTTTTAAAATCATCGATTTAATTACGAGATAAACCATTTGCGGCCCATTGTCTGAACCTTTAATATATTTAATATCGAACTCATAACCGGACAGAAAAACTGCCCATCTCTGAACTCGTGATGCTGAGTTCTGCGGCAATTCCTTTTTTGAACCATAAATAAAAATAAGAGGCTCATGGTCCGTTTCGATTACAAATTTTCTACCGTAAGCGTATTGATTCAATTTTTAACACCAAAAACTAAAGCTAAAGCTTACCGGTCTAACTGTAAGTAATTTTTTTCCGGTGAAGTTAATACTCGCGACGCGAACGCGATCGGTTTTTTGCTGACATCCTTAAATACATGCGACAAAACTGCACCTAACCCTATTGGAGACGCGTCGCACGTAATTTTTACAGACAATTCAGTGCTGTAATGCACAAGCAAGTCCGGACAAATAATCGCCTGTTTCGCGTCAATAAACGCTTTTTCTCTTTCATACGTCCACTTCCACTCTACCTCCTCACGCAGCAGTTCATAGAGTAGCGTTACCATACTCGCAAAGTTCCTAATAAATTTTGAATAATAACTAACCATACCGAGAAATGATTTCAATTCATTTACATTGCCTGGAGCTTTTACACCTGTAATTGCACTCGTCTTACGCTCACTCACACCTAATCCATCTTTATCTAATTCGAATCCTAAGAAACTTACTTTTGTTTTTTCGAACTCGCTTTTTCACGTTTTAACGTTAAATTACATTTTCGAATACTTGACAAGACTTCGAATAATCTTGCGTTATGCTCCATTTTGTTTTTTCCAGCAATAAAAATATTAAAATATGACACACATCCTTGAATATTTCTCTATATATGGCTCTATAATCTTTTTTTTTTCTAGTCTTTCGATTTCGGCTTCAATTTTCTCCCACATAGCATATGGTACCAGCCTTGGTTTAACAAATTTTGGCACGGCCCCTTCTTTTAACAGTAAACTCATTTTCTTCTCATTATAGCAACGTAATTTTCTAGAAAACACGCTTGGAAATTTGCTTACTATTAAGTCCCCCTCTAATTGCTGTTTAATTGCGCGTATCTTCATTAAATTTTCTTTTTCATTAATTTTAATCATATCCAGCGCGATCAGCCATTTCCGACCTGCGATTGGTAAACTATTTCCTGCCATATTTTTCACGAAATTCTGCTTTGCGAGCTCCTTAACATGCTTACTCTTTTGCTTAACATACGCACGCACGCTGTCCTTATTTTTTCCTCTACACACTTTTTTCAAATGTCTGGTTTTCCCGCACACACTACACGCAAATTCTTTATATTTGCAGTCACTTTTAATGTGACCCACCTTGCCACAAAAATTACAACTTACCTGTAAATTCTTGTTTTCATCTCTCTTCTTTCTTCTTGGTCTTCCCAGAGATAAAGTTACATATATCCCCTTTTGCTGCTGCTTTTATCCCATCGACGTTTTTCTTTGCTGATACTAGTGACGTCGCCCACGTTCTAGCTACACTGCTTTCTGGTAAGATAACTCTCGTTCGCCGAGTAGCCTTTTTTTGGAGCTATCATCGGAGATTGCCATTTTATGTTGTACACAAATATTTAAGCAACTTGTAAGCTTCTTTTCCAATCATCGTCAAAAACAATGGAACTCTCTTTTTTTCCTGCACCCCGTTAACCAACACATACTGCTCGAATCTCTCATGCCATTCCAAACACTCCTTACTTTCCGAGAATTCACTTAAGTTACCGAGTGTGCCCTTCACGATCGTACTTGTCACAACTTGGGGCGTGCCCACCATATCCATTAGTTGTTCTGCCACACTTGGCCTTCTTTGTTTATCTAATAGTACCTTTTCTCTCTGCACTTTTTCATTTTCTACGTCTATCCTCTTTTTTTCTTGCACTACCTATGATGCAAATTTTTCCCAATTTTCTTTTGTTAAATTCTTTAGAGGCTTTCTCCCAAAGGTGCTTACTTCTTGTTCCTTCAATGACATTTTAAAACCAAACATAATTCGCGAATTTTACTTTTATCCTCGTCGCGAATGTGAAATACTTGCCACCAACTAAAGAACGATGGGAGAGGAAAGAATAATAGAATCACTTTGTTATTAATGCAGTTACCTTATTATAAAACCAAAACACTTTTTCAGCAGACACGTGTGACACCTCTCGCATCTCACCTCCATACGATGCTCATGCTTCGAGCCGCCAACAACGCACGCAAGCATAGAGTTGCGTTTGCTCTGCCGACTCCCGCATACATTACAATTAATAATTAAATTTTTCTTTAGGGGAGCGAACATTGGTAATGAAAAATTTAACTGTTTTTTTGTATAAATGATTCATACATTTTTTTTCTCAGGCAACCAAGCATTGGCCATTAGAAACCCAACTGTTAAAAAGTATTTTTTATGAATAAAATGTTCTCTTAGCTGAGCTAGCAGTGGTGATTAGAAACTCACCTTTTTTTGGAATTATTTATTGATCACATTTGTGCTTAGGTAAACAAGTATTGATAATTAGAAACCTGACTGTTTTTAAATTTTTATTTATTTAGCAATAAAATGTGCCGTAAAGCGAGCAAGCAACGATGATTCAAAACATGAATGTATTAACTAATGATTATTAATAAATTTTTTCCTAAGTCAAACAAACATTGACAATTAAAAACCCAACAAATTTTTAGTCTTCTTAAATTGTAAAATGTGCCATTAGACGAGCAAGCATTGGCGACATGAAACCCAAACGTTTTTTAGTACTATTGTTTAATTAATTTTTTCCTTAGACGAGCAAACATCGGCAATTAGAAACACAACTATTTTTCAATATTATTAACAAATGAATTTTTTCCTTAGTCGAACAAGCATTGGCAATGACAAATCAAACTGATTGCTACTATAGTAAATCAATAAATCATGCCTTAAGCAAGCAAGCATTGGTGATTAAAAAAAACACAACTGTTTTTTGGTATTATTGTAAGAATATATTTTTTACTCAGGCAATCGAGCATCGGTGATTAGAAAGCCAACTGCTTTTAGTATTAATAATAAACTATCGGTCAGTGAGTGCCTGGATACCCAAGTATCATTATTTAATAAGTTTTATTTTCACTCAAACAAGCATAGCCTATTAGAATTCTAACAGATTTTTAGTATTTGTAATATAAAAGTTTCTTATAGATAAGCAAGCATTGGGAATTAGAAGCCTAACCGTTTTTTAGTTTTATTGATTAATAAATTTCTTCTCTGAGTAAGCTTCCATCGGTCATTAGAAAACCAACTGTTTTTAAGTATCATTTATTAATAAAATCTGCCTGAAGACGAGAAAGCATTAACAATAAGTACCCTGACTGTATTAAGTATCATTTATTAGTGAATTCCTTCTGTAGACAAACAAGCTCCAGCGATTATAAACTTGTTCGTTTTTTAGTATCATTAATTATTAAATCTTTTTCTTAGGCAAAGAGGCATCGATAATTAAAAATACAATTGTTTTATAGTATTGTTTATTGATGAAATTTCCTCTCAGTTGTCCAAGTATCGGTGACTCTCAATTTATCTATTTTGAAGTATTATGTATTAATAAAATTTTTTCTAAGCCAGCCAAGTAATGGCGATCGAACAGTCAACTGTTAAGTAATTTTATTTGTAAATAAAATGTTCTAATAATTGAGCAAGTACCAGTAATAAGAAACTCAAGTTTTTGTTGGGTGTAGTAAAAAAACGCAAAACATCCTCGGTTAAGCAAGCATCGGGGATTAGCAATCTTACTGTATTTTAATATTATTTATTAATAAACTTTTCTCTTAGCTAAGCAAGCATTGGTGATAGGGAACGCGTCAGTTTTTTAGTGTTTAGATTAATTATTTTTCACCACCAGTGAGCAATTATCAGCGAGTAGTAACTCAACTATTTTTTGATGTTCTAGATTTATACAATGTTTTGTTAGCCGAACAAGCATCGGTGATTAGAAATCTGATTGTTTTCTTAATATTGTTGAATAATTAGATGTGCTTTTAGATAAACAAGCGTTAGCGATTAAAAACCTAACTCACTATCAGTAGATTTAATTAACGAAAAATATAGACAGATAAGCAAACATCACCAATAAGCGACCAAACTGTTGTATATTATTTATGATTAAAATGTCTACATAGGAAAGCAGGTAAAATGCAACTTTAATGTAGTAGTTTGACTTTGTACAAATTGGCTGGTAGACAAGCTAGAGTGGATGTAAGAACGTTTACTTTTGCATAAGGTTGCCTTTCTGAAAAATAAACTTATAGCTATCTGATACCAATAATACTTTCTCCCTTGAGACTGCATTTTATCAATCATTTGTAGTAATAAACAGTTAAGTTGCTAGTTGCAGATGCTTAATTATCTCAGTGTATTTTTAAGTACAAATAATACTAAACATTAGTTGATTTCGTGATTATCAATGACCTTGTTTTCCCAAAGAAATATTTAGTTGATAAACAGTAAAAAAAAAATTATTTTAGTAGGTAATTATCGCGAATGATTGTTTTCCTAATAAAAATTTGGTTAATTTATACTACCAAAAAAAAAGTTAAGGTTTCTCATTGCCAGTGCTTGCCCCCCTTAGGTCACATTTTATTAATGGATGCTTGTTTGTTTTGCCTAGAATAAAGTACGTCAATAATTAATACTTACAACAGTTGTGCTTTAAAGGCATATGATATCAATAAATAACACTTAAAAACAGTTGGATTTTTAATCGCCAATGCTAGCTCGCCTAAAGAAAAATTTATTAATTAATAATACTAGAAATCAGAAATGTTTGTCAGAACCGATGTTAGCTTGCCAAAGAAAAAGTTTATCATTAAATATTACCAAAAAACGGTTGGCTTTCTAATCACCGTTGCTAGCTCAGCTAAGACAACATTTTATCCATTAATAATGCTATGAAACAGTTGGGTTTCTGATCACCAATGCTTCCTTGCCTAAGAAAACAATTTATTAATTAATAAAACGAAAAAATGGTTGACTTTCTCATTACCAATGCTTGCTCAACTAAGAGATAATTTGTTAATTTATAATACTAAAAATAAGTTGAGCTTCTAATTGCCAATGCTTGCTGGCCTAAGAAGAAAATGTATTAAACAATAATACCGAAAAATGTTTCGGTTTCTTGTCATCCATGCTTGCTCGTCTAAAAGCACATTTTATTAATTTGTAATACTAAAAATCGGTTAAGCTTCTAATCTCCGATGCATGTTCACTTAAGGAGAAAATTTGTCAATTAATAATACGTAAAAACATGTAGGTTTCCAATTTCCGATGTTTGTTTGCCTTCGGAGAAGATTTATTAATGAATAATTCTAAAACATCATTGGGTTTTTAATCGCCGATGCTTGTCCACCTTAGGATAAAATTTATTAATTAAAAATTCTACAAAACGGTTAGGTTTCTTACAGCCAATGCTTACTTGTCTAAGAAAAAATATTTAAATTGATAATACTTAAACTCCGTTGGATTTCTTATCAGCGATGCTTATTAGCCTAAAAAGAAAATTTAAAAAATTGTAATATTAAAAAACAGATAAGTTTCACGTCACTGTTGCTTTCTTGTCCAAGGACCCATTTTGTAAACTGATAGTACTGATAAACCAATGGGCTTCTAATCACCGATGCCTGTTCACTTATAAGGAAAATTTATAAATTAATAATATTAAAAAACAAATGACTTTGTAGTCGCTTATGCTTGTCCGCCCTAGGGCACATGTTAATCTTAAATAATACTTAAAAACATTTAGGTTTGTAATCACCGATGCTTGATCGCTCAAGGGCACACTTTTTTAATCAACAATACTAAGAAACAGTTGAGTAGTAAAGCACAAATGCTTGCCCGTCCAAGGAAAACATTATAAGTTAAAAATACTTTAAAACAGTTGGGTTTCTAATCGCTTATGCTTGCCCGCCTTAGGGCACATTTTATTCTTAAAAAATACATAAAAACAGTCAGGTTTGTTATCACTGATGTTTGATCGCCTGAGTGCACATTTTTTTAGTAATTAATTATTTATTATTTTGATTATAATTACTTTCTAAGTTATAAAGTTTAGTTAATATTATTCTTTTTCTAAATTTAAAACCAGATGATTTAGTTGATAACACATAAATTTGATCATTATTTTCTAAATTTAGGTTTTTTTTATCATTAGTTTATTAATTATTAAATCAAACGCAACTCATAGTTCTTACAATCATTTTGACATTTAAAAACAGCTGGGTTGTTAATGTACTGTTAAGTCGCGTCGGCGCGACGATTAATTTTAGTCGAAGCTTCCGCTTAATATCTCGGGACTCACGCTGGGCGTGTAAGTGGGACGTGGGGCTAGAAAAGAGTATAATTACGCGATAGGGTATTTGGAAAGGGAGTACTACTGTTTTGGGGCAAAGGGAATCAAGTTGCAATGACTGGAAGTGGTTGTTGTGCAGTATCCTGATGCACTCGCTCGCGGCGCGCCTAAGATTTGTAAATGTTACCCAGAGCGGCGTATTGAAGAGATCCCGTTAGCGATCTAAAAACTACCAGTACCGTCACGAGTAAAGGTGTCATTCTAGATGTTATGTAAAGGGGCCGATTGTAGTTTAATTCACGACCAGTCTAGAATCTAACAATACCGCCATGAGTAATAGTATTCGTTCGAGATGTTAACGTGTGGTTCAATCAGTTATTTATCTCCCAGGATTCCGAAGATACCAATACTGTTGCGAGTAATGGTGTGCAAGTGGATTCTATGCCCACGCTGGAAGGAAAAAAAGAAATTAGAAAAATAAAATAAATATTAAACACTTATTTTATTTCAAAAGAAAACCCTTATACACGCGGCGAACTAGCACGAGATGTCTGAAACCAAAATTGAACCGCGCTCGTGAAGGATCGTATGGTACCAAAAGCAGACTCTAGCTACTCATTTGACCGTTTGAGGGTAAAAATGAACAGTGTCCTCACCTCGTGATAGACTGGGAAGTAGCATAGGTGTACTGTTACTACTCAATCTATCGTTCGAGGGGTGAATATTAAGTGAGAGTGTTTTTGGGGCCTCCGGGCCTTTTTATAGGGAGTAGTGGACCTCGGTTACGCACTGGCTCGAAAATGACGCAGGAAAACTTACGGGGGGAAAATCTTGAAGAAAAGACAAAAGCCAAAAATCTAATTGGATAGAGTTGTTGTACTTCAGCCACTCAGAAATTGACACTTCCCACATCCAGCTTGATCTCCTACATACGTCAAGTTGATTCACTTACTCTTGACCTTCCTTTCTCCTTTACATCAAAATTTTACAGAATTTCATTGGAACTTAATATTAACATTAAGATAGAGTATTATTAATATTTACTAATGCTAAACACTGTTCGTTTATTCAATCGAACTTATTGCAAAAAAAGTGGGGTAAGTTGCTTAAAATTTGTTTAATGCTTGGATGAATAAACGGTCAGTGTATTACGATATATCACTTAGCCCTAATACTTAAAGAGTAGTAACGGTGACCGTTGTTATAATAACATAATTATAATATTAGTAGCAGTAATAATAGTAATAATGATAAAGTATTGTGCCTGTCGTGACTTAACATAATTAGGTTTACGGGTAGTTTTGACTGGTTATGATGTTGTAAAAATAAATCAGAATTGTGGTAGAATTTTAGTCAACATATTTTTGACAGCTAGTCGTTGGAGAGGAAGTCAGCTCATGGTGCCCTGGGAAATCGGAAATTCCGTTACCCGTGTTGGAGGGCAGAAGTACATACTTTCTTAACATATCTGAGTCAGGAAAAGTAAAAGGACTAGGACTTTCCCGTTTTCCTTGAGATTTGAAAAAGTACAAAAATTTAACCAGATTACAAATTAGGCTATTGCAGTTGGTTTGTAAAATCGTTAGTGCGATAAAAAGAGGGTTACTTGGTAAATTATGCGTCTGCGAAAATAAACAGTTAAAATCGGATGACTTCTTGACAGTTAATAAATTTGCTCTTGTATGGTTTACCGTAGTTAATACTTCTATCGGTTATGTAATGCTGTTGCTTGCTACTAGTGTAGTGTGTGAGGGTTTGTATCTTAACTATATGTATTAATTCTAAATTATTCTAGTATTTAATGTTATATCTCAGTATAGCTGTTTCTTGCTAAACTTTAGTATCTATTGATTTTTACAGTTATTTCATTTCTCTGAATTAAAAAGTATTTCTTTTGCTTTTTATTTCTGGTCAGCATTGGCCAGCGTGGATGTGGATGAATCACAATTGTGCTGCAGCTACGAGTAAACTTGCAGGTGATTCTTTTCATTTCAGACGCACGTTGGCTCAGAATGCTTTCAAGTTAACATGGAAAATTCCAAAGGAATGTGTGGGAGGATTAACAATTACAGTTTACCGACATTACAGTACTAAGTCTCAGATCTTTTGCCTAATTAATATTTCTAGTGTCAAACTTGGAAACACAGTTTATATCAAGATCTATGCTTTTCATTTCTATCATTCGTATAGTCCTGAATTAACATTTGAAAATAGTTGATTTTTCAATTGGCGATGATTGTTTAACTTCAAACTGTTATTATAAAGTTACTCCAAAAATCAGTTGGTTCACTCAAAAGTGGTTAGTGCTAACATGCAGGGTGTTAAGTGCAAGATCAAAAAAAATTTCCCTGTTATTTCCCGATTTTTCCCGGCTGCTTATCTTAAACTTCCTGGTTATATCGTTTTGGTCCAGTATGTTTATAGAAAACGTAATCAGCCTCTTTTTCCGATTTTTCTATTCTGCATACATTTTATACAAACTTTATATTACTTATGTTTATTAGAAGTAGTAAATAATTGTTAGTTGTGTGCTTGAAGATAAAACAAACAGGTGCAACGAAACTGATTGTAATGTAAGTATTACATAATGTTGTTTTTATTAAGAGTCAAAGACTGAACAAATCAGTCAAAATTCACAAAATATTATATCGTAAAATAAATGTGTATTAGAAACAAAGTGTATTTGATCAAATCTATCACAGGCAAGGTAAAAGGAACTTAAATCTTTGGAATAAACATGTTAAATTTTTTAAAGCCCTTGCTACTGCAGGTACAAAGTAGAAACGATCATTTCTTTAATGACTCAATTTTGGATTTTAAATCAGTGGTGGCTAACTGCGCACTATGAAGAAGTCTTCTTTTCATCTCTTCTAGCTCGCGAACTTCAGACTTCCGCTTCTGTTTGGCCGTGAGAGAAGCTGACTTAACTTTTTCCTCCACAGTGCACTTAACTCTGGCTTCTTTGCACTTACCGTGCGGGTTTCTCATGGCCTGGATCATTTCTTTAGCCACATCCACGTTAAGAATACCACCAGTGGCTACAATAGCACGAATGCCGATAATTGACTCCTCATGTTGGTTGACAACAATGCAATCAGCGTTTAAAGAAAAACCACGTTCTAATGACGCATTACGGTGAAACAACACCAAAGATATCTTGAGAAAGTCTCTCAAGTCACTTTGAGAAGTCACGACGGAAGATGCTGATGTAACAAGATCCATCCACAATGAATCAAGCCGTGACTTATTGTAGTCAAACGATTTAAGTCTTTCAATCCTCGGTTGCTGCTTTACCAAAGCAACATAAGAGTTCCTAATACTATCTGCTTTGGAACCTGTCAGTAGACTCTTGGATGTAAGTACTTCCAGCGCCACCTCGATCTGTCTCGTTGCAAGATTAGGAGTTTCGGTAACTACAAGCGGATCCAAGCAGGAAACGCCTCTCACAATTTTGTAGTTTAAGGAAGATCGCTCCTGAATCTGTGAATCAGGAATTTTTCTTTCTTGTAAAGCATTTTTAATGGCCGTTTTGACAGAGAAACCTAAATGAATGTTTTTGTAACCATCGATTCCTTCTGGAGGATAGACTTCTCTATCATACGCTCCATAAAAACTATGACAAAAGACACTATTAGAAAACAAAACCGGGATTGAAAATACACGAAAACAAGATCAAACATATATTTTCTTACCTGATCGCACCACTACAGGTAAACAAAAACAAACATAAGCACCGTCTATATAGTGCCGTAGCTGTTTAAAATCTGATCTGCTCGTGCAGGCAGTGGCACTACTCATCTCTGGCAGTGGCACTTGCATCAGCCATCACATAGCGAGAGTAGAAGAGAGTGGTCCAACCGTCAGCTCCATGCTGATTGGTTCCGCCATATTCTGGCCCAACTTCCAGCCTAACATAACGTAAGAAAGTAAGTGGACAACTTGAGGTAGTAGCTGATTGGTTTGACACAACCCATAAGATTACTACAGGGATACTCCGTGCCTTTTTATCATTGGTGGTCTAAAGAATATGGCGGCTTCCGAATCATCGGACACTCTCTCCTTATACCTTCTCTACCATCGCATGATGTACGAGCACGATACTTATTTTCACTATCCCCATTCTTAATACTTTATACAAACGCTTGAACTTTGTAATTCATGTACACCTGTACTCTAACATAAATTACATGTAACTTTTGAATATACACTTACTTTCAAGTAGCTTTCAGCCTCACTTGAGCGTATATTGCATCACAATGCGCATACTAAACGTATATTACCAATTAATATACGTATCTACACTAAATTTTACATTCAGCGAAAAAAATTTCCATATTTATAGTCAATACTAAGCGATTTAAAAAACTTCCAGTATACTTGATGGATTTCTCGGGTTTTTTTTTCTGGTTATTCCTGGTTAATTTTATTTCCCGGTTTTTCTTGTTTTCCCGGTCGCTAGACACCTTGAACATGGTTACAATAATAATTATAATTATAACATAATAACTACAATAATAACAGTAATTGTTATCATTCTACAATTTTAATTATTTAAGTATAATCAAAGACTGCTCGCCCAAGAAGTAATATTGTCTTTTATTATTCTTAAAAAATATTTTGTTTACTTATCGCCAATTCTCACATGCTTGAAAATGAGTATTATTATTTTTAATATATAAAACGAGTTTCTTTATTGATTATTTACGATTTCTTCACCACATGTAGTGTTTGTGCTACTTCACAGTTAAAATCATTCGGTTAATGCTTACATATTTTTTTTTTTTTATATTCATCATCGCCCCCTAAGGGGCTCAGACATGGCTATTTTGACACTATAAAGTGTATTTAGCCATACGTTGGTTAATTAACGATAGGTGTGAAACGGTAGGAAAATCGGTAGGTTTTAATGAAGCTCAAATTCCCTCCAGAAAAAACCTCATTTATTAATGAAAATTTTTGTCCAGAGTGGGATTTGAACTCCGGCTATCAAGATCTGTAGGCAGACAAGCTACCGACAGAGCCATTATGTGGCTGATAATGCTTATATATGCTTCTTAGACCGTAAATTAATGCAATCATTAATTAATATCAAAAATAAGTTTTTACCTATATACCAGCACAGTATTTATTATTTTTGTTTGGTATTACTAACATATTTTCATAAAGTTGTAACTATAATATGTAACTCAATATAATAGCAGTCATTAATACTCAGTACTTACATGCACTTGTGCTCATGTTTTCGACACGACAGCTGTATCAAATTGAAAACACAGTTTAAAAAAAAGAAGGTAAGGAATTATATGTTGGATTCTTCATCAGAATTATGGAAACCATGTGATCAATTATTACTGATGAAACTACGAATGATTAGGAAAATAATAAAACATACACTTGCTATTTTATCTAGCGTAAATAAAATTTTAAAGCTTTTGTTTTGCGAGTAAATAGTTTTGACCTATTTAAAAGTAAATTTGGTATTAAATATAACTTTTCTAATTTTGATTGTAGAAATGAAATTTGATACTTATCGAATACTTATTTTTGTTAGTCTTTTTAATTCGTTTTTAAAGTAAAGTTCCGACCACTAATGGATTTTCATTTTTCAGTAGATCAAAATGTTTTTGAATGACAAATAAATTTATTTGCCAATTAAATGGTGGAGCTAAATAATGAAAATCAAGCATGTTAAGTAGTCCCATATTACTGCAGTACTTATGACTGTGAAGCACTGAAAATGATTTGAGCTTTAATTCAATTTAAATAAAAAAAAAAAAGAAAAATGTTCTGTTTGATCAATTAAGCTTTCTCCTTATTGTAGACATACAGAGGGCAAGAAAAAGATGCATAAGACTAAAAGAGCTTTTTCTATAATATGGAGATTGTCTAATAATATTTCGTTAAACAAATTAAGTTTATATTATCCGTCCTTATATGGAAACTTGACAAGTGTACGTACACCAAGAATGAATCTATTATTGTTTAAGGGCATTTACAAAAAATAATGTTATCTTTTTAGAGTGAAAAACATAAATAAATGCTAAATTGAATAAAAATCAGACCAAATCCAATTTTTCTTCCTGATAAAATATTAAGATGTAAATAAAGAGCCAATATAATTTGTGACAAAATTACCTGAATACATTTATAAATCTGGATTCTCGCTCATGTAAAAAACGTTTAACAACCAAAAACTCATTGTACATTGGTTACAGAGTTTTTGCCCTGGTTAAGACAAAAGTCACTCCTGGAATACACTAATAAATTCTTGCTATCCTGTACGAAGAATACTGCTGGAATATGTCATTATGTAAGAATACACTTCAACTTGGCAAACAAAGATGCTCAGTGTAAAAAATGAAATTCATATAAAGAATTGCAACATTGATTTGAGTACAGAGAAACACTTGGTAAGAAATTAAATTATTTTTGGAGAACTACCATGTCCATACGTACGTCAAAAATTTAACAAGTATAAGCATCTCCGGTGGAACCTTGTCATTCTGAATACCTAAAATTCTAATTTAACAGAAAGTAATAGGCATGATTGTTAGAAATAACATATTGAAAGTTTGAACAGTTTTATTAATTTTTATACAAAAATTAACGGCTGTAATGAATTCATAATTACATTTAATCCTTAGTAGCATTTTACATATCTGATAACGTTAATACACTTTATTCCAGGCATTTGGAAATGCTACCACATGTTTTCTTTGAATAAACTAAAAAATCCGTTAATAAACAAATTATTTCAAAATTCGTAATAATTTTAGGTATTTTACTGGACTAACCATTATCGTTTCTACTTTTCAATACTCGATGAGTTGTAATACAATCCTATGTAGTTATACGTATCCGTAATTAAATTTTTAAGATGCGAGTCAGTGAAAAAAGCTGTATTTTAATGGGTAACGTAGGCAAAAGTTAGGTATAACTAGTACGAAAGTTAGTAGATGAGCTTCATGTAATAATAATATCACAAATAACCCTAAAGAACTCAAAACAATTAGTAATAATTTTTAATGATTACCTATTCATTAACATTCGTTTAACACTGATAAAAATGATGAATTATTAGTATTATAGAGAATAGTGACATAATGCAAGAAAATGAGGCGTACGATAGAATCTATGTGCTGATAATACATACCGTATTACATAAGTTGATTCATTTCCAATCGTCATCATTATTTCTCCAATAAACAAGAATACTTTTTCGATAAGAAATTTGACGTAGAATACGATGGAAACTTTAAAAATTAGCTACAAGGGTGGAACAGTTATTAAAAATCGGTTTCAATATTTTAATTGCTTATAACAATATGAATTTGTTTATAATTACTTGAGAAACAATTTTTTTATCAAAGATGATTTTTATACCTTAAAAAAAATAAAAAGTTTCTAGCTAGAATAGAACCATGGTTATAAATTTTTTGAAGTTAGTGTGCAAGCCAAAAATCGTCTAATTTTTAAATTTTAGATCGCCTCTATTTTCCATATAATTAGAAAAAATGTAAATTACCTATCCCCTTTTTCTTATGTAGAACACGTTAAAAAAACTCGGCCGAATCTACGATGTGAAGGTCAGAAAGGTGTTCGGTTTGTAAAAGAACATTCCATATAGATATGTTTACATACGTGAATTCAAAATATATTTTTATAGAAAAACGCTTCAGAAAACAAATGAAAGAGTTATACAGAAATGTACTGTTAAAACAATGTGAATTAGAAAAAACAGTAATCGGAAACGCCCTTAATATCGCCACCATTTCACCTGATAATTTCGCTTATCAACTCATCGCATGCCCAGGGTGCATCAGCTTTTCAGCTGGGGAAGTAGCACACATTATTAAGTGTGCACAAGTAGAAGTACGCATAAGAGAAACTGATGCATGCTATCAAAAATTGCCAGTTTTTTGGAATGAAAAATCATATCTTTTAGCATCGCGCAAGCACGGACTTAAAGAATACGACACCAAAACAAGATGCATGGCAACATAATGCATGTTTCATGAATGATTATCTTTTAGAAAAACGAAATTTAACCTTCCATTAGCAGTGTTTAATTAAATTAATTGATATGATGTGATTTCCGAAATAAATCAAAGTCTTCTGAAAGGTTGGCGCGCAGAGAGCGCAGGGGACACATCCCATATATCCTATAGAGGACAGCGACGGTTTTGAGATATGGGGAGTAAAGAGTAGGAACTTTATTTAACAAGTCTGTTAAAGAATGACTTACTGTTTTTGCCTTTTCTTTATCTGTTTGTACGATGAATTTGTATCCAATCAAATAAGAATAAATCAATTTAAAAAAAGTCAAATAATGTGAAAGCGATTTAAATAATTTACCCGAAATTGCTGAAAAAAATAAAAAATCACCGGATGACGGATTGATACCAAACAATAATAATACCAAAAAAAAACGACACCTTAACTTAAACTTTACGACCAAGATGAGCAAAACCAGGTTATTTGATATACTGACACAAGCAAAATTCAAATTTCTTGTTTTAGTTTTTATAATTTAATAGCACTCAAGTAACAGTCAATACTATTGTGCATAATACAGCGCATAGGATATAAAAATATAAGCTGTTGAATTTGAAACTATAAGTTTTGTAATAAATTATAAAATTTATATGTTTTAAGCTAGAATACTGTTTAAAATATCAACAAATTAGTGCACTTTATTTGAAAATAACGTTTTAAGTATGGAGAAGAGAATTTTACAATCTATAGTGTTAACTTAATAACTTTTTTCAATTGCATTTAAATAAAGTGTTAGTTAAGTGTACAATTCAAAATGTAAGAACGTTAAAATTTTTTTGACAAAATGTAATATTTAAAGAATATGTCGATATGTCTTAAGCTACCCATATTGAAATTGGATTTTAAAAAAACACTTGAACAAAAATAAGTGAATTGTAAATAATTCTTGATCCAGACCATGAATATTACTGCGCAATTTAAAAATTATAGCAATGTTTAATCGAAATGACTCGAAGTGGTAGGTCCTCTGGTAAAAATCAGACTGTCTCAACCTGTCCTTTTTTTCGTGGTCGATTTTCAGTGAAAGAGGTTTCCTCGGAACATCTGTTAATTGAACTAGATGCAATCGGTTCCATTGAAATAGCTGGAGAATTTGGCTCTAAATCCTGTTGTTCCGTGTCCACCGAGGAGTTATTATGTCGGTGCATGTCCTCAAGGGGTATCTCTTCACCGCGTGGTCTTAAAATATTTGGCGAACCATCATGTGACCGCGTGAGAGTTAAACCTACAACTCTGATACCAACACTTAGACTGCTAGAATCAATTTTATCGTCACCCCTGGTGGTTGCACGTTTCATACAATATGATTTGTTAAGGCTCCCTCGGCGCATCTGAGCCGCAAATCCTGGTACCTTATTTACCGTGAACATACGTTGTTGATGTTGGTAGTGTTGGTAGTGCTGTTGTATTTGGTCTTTTGACTTTAGCTGATCCTGACAAGATAAACCTAAACAAAAAGATGTAATTTATTTTAGTACCTCGATGATACATAAATTTTTTTAAATACATAAACTTATTATATATACATTATACATATATTATACTTAAATTAAATACATAAATACATAAATTTTCTTTTAAAATAGTTATTCTAAAAATTTATTTTAAGTATTTTTAATCAACAACAAATTTTTTCTAAACTAATGTTAAACACCTAAACACTTGGACAACGCAAAAATTGAAAGCTCTAGTTATACTAACAAAAATTTGAGTACAAATTTATATCATCAAACGCTTTAAAACAATAAAAATAACTTATTCAGTGTTAGATTCTTTATGGTTCTTAGAATGTAAGCAAATACTTTTTGTTCGCTATTAAAATTACAATCCAACAAATTGTATCACTTCTTTATTTAAAAACCATATATATTTAATATATTGAATAAGGATACTAATAAAATACTAATACTTCCTTTACAATTGTAGAGGTATTCATAATTAAAATTTGTTAAATGATAAATAATTTAAAATGCAGCGTGTAATAAAATCAATGTGTAATCAAATCTAACCGAACCCTAAGAATTATAAAATCAATGAGTCAAAAGAACAAACCCGGTGGACTTGAAGTCTGAAATCCAATAACCATTGTAGTTCAAGCTTCTTAACTGAATTGTCAATCGTTTTTAGTCTTTTACCCTAAAGCTGCCTAAGCTAACCTGAAAATATCTTATGTCGTTAATAAATTCAATAGCACTTTTTAATTATTCTTCGAAACTCAATAACTTTATCAATTAAAGTGGTTTAAAAAAACACAACAACCTAATTATTTGGCTCTAAAGACACTTAATCTAACCTTAATAAAAAAAAATCTTATAAAGTGCATACTACTTCAAAGATTAGTGCCCAGAACTCTACAGCCAATAAGATTTAAATTTTCAAGATTTATTGTTATGTAGTTCTTCTTAATGTTTTTTTCAAGAACGATTTATAGAACCAACAGGTCCTAAAAAATTAGAAAAATAGAAATTAATCATATAATATAACACATGGTATAATCTGTTAGTAGCTAGGCTTGACTGATTCTGGCTTAAATGTAGAAGAGGTAATACGTGAAGCGCATTCCGAGTACGTGATTTTTTTTTCAGGAAAATTAAGGAAAATGTGGAAATATTTATTTCTCTCTTATCTCTGCACGCGCTGTTTGCGTTAAAGGAAGTGTGGAAATTTTTTTTTTCCCTCTCGGCAGGCGCTGCTTGCGTTGACGAATAGATAGCGCATTTTTTATTTCGTATGCGAGTCCTTTTTTTTTCTTTAGAAAATCATTTTTGCTTCACATGCGGTCGGGATACTGACCACTCCCATTTGACGAGCTATGCGGCAAATAGTCCCTCAGCGCCAATAACCAGAGTATGAAGAGGCTGTGTCATCACCGTAACATACTAGGCGTTTTCCCAGCTCTTACTAAAAATTATTTCTCTTTAAAAATATGTGGTAGCTCATATACTATGAACAGCAACAATGTTTGCTTATTTATCATCTACATGCATAACAAATAATGCATGCTGTAATGAATGATTAGAAGCTTAACAAATTTTTTCTACAGTTTTGATGCATAAAGTTTTTCTGTATTAATAGCACGTTTTCTCCATCCTCCACTAGATATATGTAATGAGACACCTATGAAAGTTCGGACGAATGTTGTAGATACATTAACAATCAGACATACAGCACATAAATTATTACGAGTTTTTCAATTTGCAAATAAATATCTCATTTACTTGTAACAACAAAAATTCAAATCATTAGAGTCGCAAATTACCCTTAGCGATTCAGTTGAATACCAAATGTTATTGCATAAAATTATAATTAAAAAACTTCATGTGAATATTTTTCACACTTTTTTTTACACAAAACTTATTTTCTTAGCTTTTTCTACCTTTCTTCTAATTGTATTGAGTGTAACGGTCAGAGAATACGCTGACTAAATAACAGGTATTTCCCAATACTTTAAGTGCATAACTAGTGGTACGACAATTCATACTTTAAAAAAATTTTTTCATGAAATTTTTTCAGATTTGCAGTGTAACCTAGTTTTTCTCTTCTTTTTTGTCTCTACCACGTCCACTACAATGCATTGCAACAGTCAAAGAACATACAGTCTGAGTCATTGATGTCCCAAAACAATTAAACTGCGTACCTAGTGCCATCTCAGCTCTTATGTTTCGAAAAATACCTCCTCACCAATCTCTTAACAAGATAGTTCGATAGTTTGTATAAATAGATTTGCCATCCCTGTACGAAATCATACTTTCCTAAGCTCTCAGTACCTTTTCACCCTCAAGATGGTTAAGAAGTAATCCGTAAATGATGCAGTGCAAGTGTCAAAGTCTAAGAAGCCAAGGAAGGTGAATCCTGAACCAAGGTCGTCAACACCCCAGACGCCCCGACCTGCGGCAGAAATATCTGTATCTCCATCAAAAAGTAATTTTTATAGTCCTATTTTTATTTTTTTCAAGCGAAGCTTCTTATGGGGCGTTCTGGGGCTGGGAGTGAACTGATAAAAAGTGACAGATTTAAAACGACCGACATGCTTCCCCCACTCTACTCAGTACCGCAATAGCGGGACGTGTGTATACATATATATAGCTGCTGTAGTGTTCGGAGTTGGTCAGACGAGCTCGGAAACAGTAATGTTTTGCCGTCTCGAAGGCCTTCTCTGATCTTTCACCGACTTCGTATTTGTATTACTACGTCGTACTGTACACTTATGCGGCTGCATGTTCCATATAAATTATTTACATGTGTGGTAGTGTGTGCACGTTTATTGTAATATATTTTTGCCGACTTTTCTTAAATATATCATTATTTATTATTTACAGAACTAACATTAATGAAATTGTTCAACTCAATTCCAATGGACCAACCGCAACATTCACCAATCGATGAAGCACCAGACTCGTTAGAGGAATTTGAGTTGATGCATTTAAAGGTGCTGCCACAAAATTTAGCAGTAGCAGAAGCCGCAACAGCAGCAACGGTAGCAGCTGCAGCAGCAACGCTACCACCATCTCCAGCAGCTCGTTACCAGCAGTAGCAGCAGCAGCAGCAGCGCTACTAACAGCAACAATGCTACTATTAACAGCAGCAGTGGCAAAACTACTACCACCAGCATCAGAACTATCAACAGCACTAGCAGCGTTACCAGCAGAAACGCTATCACCATCAGTAGCAACGCTACCAACAACAGCTGCATCAGAAGCGCTAACAGCAGCATCGCTACCAACAACAGCTGCAGAAGCGCTACCTGTTACAGCAGCAGCAGCAGCAGCATCTTATGTACCAAATGAAGCGGATATACCTTTACCTAGCAGAAGCCCTATAATACGGTGGTTGATGCAACAACTATCACCACCGCCACCCCCACTACCATCACCGCAGCTAAAAACCCCGACACCACCTTCACCACCAATTCCATCAGTATCTCAGCTCGCTCCAACACCAGCAACAGAACACACAACGTCGCCAAAGCCAACACCACGATTGAGAGTGGTAAAAGATGAAGTAATCGGCAAAGGAAGAAGATTTAAAATAACATCACTTTTTTGAAAAATAATGTGGTATATGAACAAGTGACAGGAAAAATCAAAAAAGAAAAAGAAAATAAAGACGAAAAAGAAGAAGAAAATAAAGGAGAAGAATAAATACGTAATTACAGAAAATAAGTATTAATATTAAGTGAGGAGGAGGAACGAGAAGTTGAGATTCGTACTTATCTTTAACTTAGAATCATGGAAAATAGGATAAGAGTTAAAAAAGGGAAAATAATTATAAAAGAAAAAATTAAGCAGGAAGAAAAATTAGCCTCAAAAAACGAAAAAGATCGAAAAGGAGCGTCTAAAAGAAGAAAGGCTCTGAACAAGGTCAACTCTCCTTTGAGACAACGCGAACATATGCAGCCGATTTATAATATTCAGGGTGATAAAATGTAGGATAGATGAGTGGGAGCGGGTTCTTTTATAAATAAAAACAACAATTATTCGCGGAATGACACTACTTACCTAGGCATAAAACTCTCGCGGATTAAGAGAAAGCCGAGGTAAGTGTAATATTTTTATATAATCCATCAATAAAAGGTACAGAACAATTATAATTGTAAGGAATAAGTAACCTTAATGCTACGCCTTACACGCTTCGCTCGCAACGTGACAAGATAACGCGCTACACGATTCGCGAGGATCATTTAGTACCTAAAGAGAGCTCTCTTACCTCAGTTGCGCCGTCCGTAATAAATACTCCAACACCGCACCGCAGAGGATAGGTGTCGAGGAAGTGCCGCAGGGGGCTCGGGAGCGCACAGGAGATTCGAGACCTGGCTGTCCAAAAGCGTCCCGACGTCTCGAGCTGCCAAACGCTTGGACGACGGGCAACACTCTGTTGCCGCGTTGCGCTCGCCGTAGAAGATCACGATTACCCATGGACACCTTCTCCCACCGAGTAACACCAAAAACACACACGCTTCACTCACACTACTATTCTATCCCAGCGCCTGGGCACTCGTATACATTTGTTGGTTATCCGATTAATTAGTCGCACGCTCGCTTACAATACAACACGCGGGACGCCGAAAATGCCTCTCCCGCAGTTGAGACGCTAATCACCAAGGCCCGCGCGGCTTGTTGCGCCATAGAGAAAAACAGGTGGCGCGGCGAAAACTCAGCTCTCAAAAAGGTGACGGCGTGTCAAGGGAGAGAGAAGGATAGCGCACTAATTGCTTCGGTAAAATTAAGACGCAGAGCACGCGGGTCACAAAACGCCCGAACAGGCTCTAAAGACAGCTTAACAAGACATCAACCATAAAGAAGCAAGTTACAAAGTATACAGTTGTATGTACATAAAAAAATACAAATTAAAATCGAAATCATTAAAATTTTCGATTTATCAAGCTCTTTATGTCAATAAAAAAAAAAAAAAAAAAAAAAAAAAAAAAAAAAAAAAAAAAAACACTCTTACTGTTTTGTTGACAAACGTGTTTTTTATTGTTTTGTTTGAGGGCGCTATTTGCAATTCCACACAAGACTCATAATGTTCCACCACTATGCAAAACTCTCTTATAGTAACTAATCATGTCTTTTAGTCTCCCTCCCTATACCTGTTACTATATAACTAATGCAACTGTACAAATAGTCCCTCAATCTCACGTTCCTATTACTTGACCTCCTAAGCAGTTCAAAGACAAACCTAACCATATCTACGGCGTAGTACTTTAAATATGCAGCTGAGAAAACTTGGTATTTAAAAAAAAAAATTTTAGAATTTAAAGGTAAGACGATGGTGAAAAAACTGATGCACATGGGGAACTTCTCTAACAAGCTAAAAGATTCAGTCAACTATCAGATTTAACTACGTCTGATAAACAGAAATTAAAAGCCGCAATAGTTTTGATACAAACTTCTACAACCGTAGAATAAACGAAAATGAATGAAAATAAACGTCCAAAAATAAACGAAGCACTATTGGAACAGTTCAAGGCGCAGAAATGGAAGCTACAGCATCCTATATCAAAATAAAATCTGGAATTGAAAATAAGTGAAATTTTTATGAAAATGTCTCTTTTGGTTGGAAAGAATGGGGTTGGGTCCTGCACTGTATACTAAACTTGGTTGTTAATATCAATAAATACAATCCTATAAAAGAAAAATCTTACATGCCACTTCTAGACTACATAAAAAATAAAAAAGCTTGCGTTAATGCAGAAAATAATGACCAGCAATGTTTCAAATAGATTATCCTGTCAGCATTGCATCCTGTGCAGAAAAACACATTTCATGTCTCTCATTACATTCCATATGAAAATAAGTATAATTTTGATGGTATTGAAATTTCAGCCAATAAAAAAAATATAGCCAAGTTTGAAAAACAGAATAATATCTCAATAAATATAAATTTTTTTTAAAAAAAAGGTAATAGTTCTGATGTTTTACCACGTCATTTGACACATGAAAAAAAAAGGAAAGCACGTCAATCTTATGCTTGCTGAAAGCTTTTACACATAAAAAAATGCAATGGAGATACATAACGTTAATGCAGAATATAAATTTCACTATATTTAGATAAAAAATTTATCCCATTTGGTGAGCAAACAGTTGTCTGAATGTAATTATAGAACATACATATGTAATCGCTGCCTTCACTACTTTTGCACCGAGAAAAAAATCAATGCTCACGAAGTTAACTGTAGCAATGTCAATAAATGTAAAATAATACTTCCCGATAAAATGAACAATGAGCATCTACTAGAATTTAAAAACTTTATGTACAAAAACTATGCACCTTTCGATGTGTATGCAGATTTCGAGTGTTTACTAGAACCTGTTAAAACTAAGCATGCATATCAAAATCATAAAGCATTCAGCATAAGCTATTATATTAAATGTAGCTATGATGATTTTAAGTTGATGTATAACAGCTATAACCAAAGAAAAGAAGATGATAAAACGCCTGCTACATGGTTCGTAAAAAATCTGTATTTTCTAGCTGTAGAATTGAAGAAAATTTACAAAAATCTATTCGAAATGATAAATCTCACCTTTAACGAAGAAGCTGAATTTAAAAGTGCGACTTAACGTCATATCTGTAGTAAATCTTTTAACTCAACTGATAAAAGAGTGAGAGATCACTGTCATATAACAATAAAGTATGTATGATTGCATATTTCTTACTGTGTAAGATATGGTCTATTTTACAAAAAAAAAAA
>NW_019379597.1:178119-196558 GCF_000648655.2 Copidosoma floridanum
TTAAAAAAAAAATAAGCAAAAAAAAAAAATTCAAAGAAATAAAACTACCTGACCAAGCTTTGACAAATATAGATTTAATGAAATACGCTAAAAACTTAGGAATTTCCCATTTCTGTGGAGTTTATATTTCCGGCTGATTTTTCACCAGCGGTCCTCGGTATATATATACATACCCTGCCTCGCAAAGCTCTTCGGTGACTGATATAATGTCATTGTCATGACTTATATTTCCGGCTGATTTTTCAGCTGTCAGTAATCGTAAACGGTCTACTAGTTCATTTTGATTGTCCCAGGGTATATAACCTACTTGCTACAGATTCGAGCGGTCTCATAACGAGGTAGCAGCGATCCACCCGTTTTACTAATAACGAAATTGAATATTTGAGTAATAATTTTATAAAATTTATTGCTATTATGAGTTCGTATAGCTCTATTTTTTTTAAAACCCATTTCTATGAACATTTAAAGTTTCTAATACTACATAGTAGTTTTTCAAATCATTCCGTGTTATAAGAGATTCATTGGGATATTTTTTGACGAGAGCTCCATCAATCTAATACTCATTGCACAATTTGAATTGTTTATTTTTATATGATTATTATAAAGTCTTTTAGTGAATCACTAAGCCTATACATTTATTTTTCTTTTCGTACTCCATACTTTAAGTCTATTAAATCTCTCTGTTTCTGATCAAATATTTGTAAATAAAAATCATTTGATGAATTGTTACGGACTTGAATATTTTATCTTCATCATTTTTACTATGAAAATGATTTTTAGTCACAAAATTATTACTTTTAAATTTTTGTTTTTTTGTTTCGGTAGCAATTTCCATGAGGGGATCTGTAATTCGTTCGAAAGTTTTTCTAAGCATTTTTTTTGCATCATTTTTTCCAAACTTTAACAGTATGTAGTTTCTTTTGATGTAGAACGTCTTTTTCTTGTTGATACATGATGATGCTCCAATGTCTCGTGGCAGACTGTAAATATTGTCCTAGGTGTGCCCTAAATGTACAGAAAAATTATCAAAACATTTTCTATATCGACTATTATTTAATTCTTTATTCTTTATCTTGAGTTTAAGTCTGACAAAGATAAAAGCAGTCCACATTTTTGAGTCTACCCATGCAGAAAAAGGCTTTTACATCATCTTGTTTTTCGCAAGCTACATCATCAAAAATCATCATAGAATTGGGTAAATCATCATCTGGTGAGACTTCTATTTAATGTTCGCTAAAAGGTAAGTATTTTACACCCGCTATTGGCTTCAATAATTCTTTTAAGAACTTGTACTTTAGCTGATGTAGTGACTTTGAATACGCATACACATTTTCCAACTTAACTCCATTTGGATGGACGATTAAAGCTAATGAGCTATTAGTTCTACCAAAATTAGATGGACCACAATATACAGCGCATATACTGTCGGGGAGTAGTTCGCCATGTCTATTCGATTGCTTTTCTTGTTCTACAATAGCGTCAAAATTAGGAACTTGTAATTTTGTAGCTTGCTCTTTAAACTTCATGTCTGCACTGTATGAAGAAACAATTATAACTAATATTTTAATTGAATAGTACAACGCTTATATAGTTTGAGTTCTTTATTGCAACGAATCTATGTACTATGAATGCATAATTTATTTTTCTGAGCACTTAGTCATCAGTCAACCTCTGAAGACTAATCATCATGCGTCGTAAGAGAGGACACGATCTTGGAAATAAAATCATAAATGCTTTACCAGTAGAGCTTAATTTTCTAGGGTATCAGTATTGCGGTCCAGGTACTAAGCTTAGTAAACGTCTTGCTAGACGGGATCCAGGAGTTAATGTAAATCCCAGCGTGCAAGGAGTACGATACAGCTTATTCAAAAAATCAACAAAATTTAAAGGCTCGACACGAAGCAGATAAAATTTTAGCTGAGAAGGCTTGGCAAAGAGTTAAAGCGTCAGATTCAAATATTGGCAAAAAAGCAGCAGCTGCTCTGGTGACGGACGCTATGAAGATCAAAAGATAATTTGATATGGGGCTGAAGCAGAAGCAAAAAGAGGATAATGTATAAAAGAAAAGTAAAAAGAATAGTTTAAAGAGAAAACAGCGTAAGGTAATGGACCCAATACTCGACCACTCTACTTAATTTTTAGATTGATTGACCTAAAAAAAAATAGTTATGAAAATTGATCACTGCAATTGTTGGACAGCACAAACAAACTACTTAACTTTGTAGTAATGTAAATGAGAAAAGATTGCCTTCTTAAATTTAATCACCTTAAATAATTTATAAACGTAACTTTCTTACCCCAAAAGTCGACCACCGAATTTTTTATTTCTGAGCATGTGTATATGACAAAATTTTACTCTAGCGCATTTCAGACGACATAAATACTGTGATCGAGTATTGGTACCTGGTTGAGTATTGGGTCCTTTACCTTAGTGCTTTAAGTGCAGTTTTTAAAGCTGCTGCACAGGACATGAATACTGAAAGCAAAAGTGCTCGAGAAGTTATCAGTAGTGCTTAAAAAAGGGCTCGTAGTGTAGTTAAAAAATCTGGTGATAAAAAGTATGTTAAAATTCCACGCGTCTTACGTCTTCTCGCTCAAATTGGTGGAGCTTGACCTTTGATTCTTTTGTTTTCTGGTTAAAGTACAACCAGCGCTATAGCAAATAAAATAGCAGAAATTATAAAGATTATTAATGCCACTAAATCAGCCAAAAAGCAGCTAGCAGAGAGTCAGAGACATAATCAAACTATGGAAACTATTGCCCTCGAAATCTTTATCTTAAATCGCATAAAACTGGATTGGGAGTATACTCAAAGCCTTACGATTGAGAAGGTTTAAAAAAAAAATAAGCAAAAAAAAAAAATTCAAAGAAATAAAACTACCTGACCAAGCTTTGACAAATATAGATTTAATGAAATACGCTAAAAACTTAGGAATTTCCCATTTCTGTGGAGTATTTATGAGAAACAACTTACCTGCTAACGGTCCTCGTTTATGTCAAACGCCTATAGTAAATCTTGATGGTATAAATGAACCAGGGACTCACAGGGTGGCTTATTGGAAACTCGGTAATGATGTTGTATACTTTGACAGTTTTGGAGATCTGCAATCACCTATTGAGTTAATTGAGTTAATGCTGTATTTGAAAGTTGATGGAGTAAAATATAATAATAAGCGGTATAAAAAAATCTAACTCTTACAACTGCGGATATTTATGCTTAAAGTTTCTTTCAAAACAAATTTAACTTTGTTACACTGTAAGAAATAATTACACCATGACAGTCATAAAAAAAACATTAATACTCAGATTTTATGGTACGTCTTCTGTCCCAGAAGCTCAGTATTTTCCACTAATCGAATTCTCGCCGAGATTCTAAATATTCAGCATCCAGTATCGTTTGACAAGTCCATCGCGCATTATGAGGTTCATGCTCATCAGCCATATGCATCATCAACATATGGCATATCAATTCAACATCAAAACTTATGTCTTTTACCATCGAGCAGTTTATTACACGTTTACGGAAGATTAGTCAAATCAGAAATACATTAACAAATACGGAATTGGTAAATAATGCCATCTGCCATCTGTTCGAAGAAATAAGATACAAGATAAAAGCTATAGAAGTAGATAAGTGTAAAAATGTTGGCTTAACAACCCTCATAAACAATTTGTTATCACTTAGTCCTAATAAAAAATCATTAACTATAAATGCCGGTTGGCTGGGTAATGGAGAAAAAGAAAAAGATAGTCTATCTGATAACGGCTACTTTGGTGTCATGATTCTACTTTGATGTCATGTTTGTATCTAGTTTTCGAACTTGGGAATTGTGTGAATATCCAATCTTATCTAACGCATCCAAACTTATTTGGACTGTTAAGACATCTAATTAGTTGGCAAAGCCACGTTACGTCATTTGAGCCTTGCAAACAAACCATAAAATCAAAAAGATGCTAGAGCTAGTATGTTTGATCATTACAGTACGAGAAATATAAAACTCTATTTCAATTCCCAATATTATCCTTATGGTCATCTCAATTTTAAAATGACTTATAATCTGTATGCATTGCTGTATGATATGTATGCTAGTTTTCAAAATTCGTTTTATGGTAAAGATCGCACACCTTCATTAAGTAAGTACTGCTATTTAATTCGAGTACCTTTAATCGTCATTAATTGCTCCAAGCAAAACGAATCACTAGAAAAATGCTCCAGTAGATGTGCGAGTAGAATTTGAATTACATAACACTTTTCCAGCTAATACATCAGCTTACTACTTAATATTATATGATCGTCTAGTTCAGTATTATTCTATGAGTGGGGATTTAAAAAAACTCATGTAAAGTGAGGTAATTAAACTAATTAGGCTGATGCATAGCTTTGCTAACATCATTTGTCTTTCAATCGTTACGGAAAAAATTTAGAGCAGTTCAAGCAGAGAAAAAAAAGATAATAAACAACGACAAGAAGAGTGAAAAAAATTTGAGAAGAGACACGCTGAGGAACGGAAGGGAAAAGAATATAAGAAAAAATCAAAAGTAATAAGTGTTGTGAATTACTATGAAAAATTGATTTTCTTTAAAAAGTTTTTCTTTATCAAAATGCCGCATGAACCAACCATTAGTAAGTTTACTACTAATGTTAAAACTCAAAAACTTTTAACTAAATATGATAGTGATAGAAAAAAAAAATCTTGGTTGAAAAATTATACGGAAAATTATTGAACCAATAAAGGAACCACAATTCAAATAAAAACAGTTTAAGATAACTGTACAGATAAGTGAAAAAAAGAAAAAAATGGAGTACGTGGTGGATATGCAAGGCTTAAAAAAGCCTGGCAATGGATGTGTGCTAAAAAAATTAGCTATTCTTTCTCTAAATACTAACGACACTAAAGCATAAGTATTTCTTTTCAAACCATCTTTTACCTGGCGTAAATTACTAAAAAGTATAAACATGAAAATTTACATCTCGAACTTTACTATCATGGATTAACCTGGGATTCAGGTAGTATAGAGTATACAGAAATAGGAAATATTCTGCTTGAAAACCTTAAAGACGATACTAAGATTTTTGTAATAGGGGACTTGAGACAAAAGTGGCTTGAAAGATTTAATTTTCAAGTAGCTGATATGAAAGACTATCCACCTTTTAAACTTTCAAGGTCGGTTACCATTTGTACACATCACAATGGATCCTGAAAATCTATGTGAGCTTTTCAAAATGTTAGACAGCTGAGTTTTTACTACCATTTTGAAGGGGAAGATGTCACCAGCTCTGACGAAGAAGAGTATTAAATACTGGTTGTATTTTATTATTCTCTCAGTTTTATCCATGTAGTATAAGTAGTAAGAGCAACGGTGAAAAAGAGAAAATGTTACTCTTCAAATAGAGAAGACATAAAGGAAAAAAATTGTTAACCTTAATATTATAGATGTTCATCAAACGCATCATGGATTTTATCATCAATATCCATGGCTGTCATAATGCTGATAGTTATTTTGTACAGAAAGAATTTTCAGTGGTTTCATTGCAAGGGAATGTTGTTGGACATTAAACAATTAAGTCATCATGCAGTTTCATTAACTTACTACTTGATATAAAAAAGTATAATAATCATCAGACACTAGAAGTGCATGGAATAGAATGGTTTGAGGGTAATATTACATTAAATAACTTTAAGTATCATCTCATAACTATTGTTAAGAACCTCAAAAGAATCTATACGCATAGAAGTAATAAAGCCAAGTTAGTTAGTTCAATCCTGACGCGTGAAGTTCACGATTTGTCTCAAATATGTCAATCCTTCAACCATCTCGAGAATGAACTCTCTTCTCCCGTATGTCTTGCACATGGGCAATAATATTGTTTGGAAAAGAAAAAGCTATTTCGTGCCCTACATAAAATGCACTTATTAAAACAATGGTTTATTCAGAGCGCATCATTCAAGTCATCAAAGCAAGACAGCGATTCTTTTTACGCAGCATACGAACGCCTAAGACGTAAAAGCAACAGCCTACGTAGATGAGTGGTCACAACGTGGTTGATTAAGTGTCACATATGATAAANAGCTTGTAAATCATGAGTACCTGAAGACGGTGGAGGGGTTCAGTTGAGATTTCACAAAGGAAGCTGGCTACGTTACAAATCACCAGCTCGGAAAATCTCTCAACGAACTCGTGGGCACAGCCGATGTACCGGAAATAAAAAATAATGTTCAGGTTAAGTGACTTGATAGAAAATATAGAGTAGCAGAAGATAAAGTCGGCAACGCTATACCATATTGATAACACGTGTGTAATCGAGTAAAGTTGTCATTAGTTATCTTGTTAGTGATCCAAGAACGATGATCACTACATAGGGTGGAAATACAAATAAACTCAATTTTCAATCTATATTTGAGACTAAATCAATTGATGAAATCCATTTGATATAGAGTCAGTGGCTATAAAAAGCAACGCAAAACAGCTACGTTACGTCAAATCTAACCAAAACATTTGATTTCAGTAAAAACAAAAATTTGTTTCGAATATGGTTTATCCTACAATAAATTTAACAGCACCAATAAAAACCTTGTCAAATTTTACCTACTAGATGCAACTCTCGAACCGTTACACAGCTTAGGACGAGAAAAAAATAGGTGAATAATTATAAATTGTCACTAAAATATTTTATCATAGTTTACCGCATGGTAAACTTAGACAATGATCTGCCGAATCGAGCTTGTAAATAAATCTACTTGCGTCTGCATAATTTCTTGTTTCTATCATTTTTTCCCATGACATACAGCGGTGTTGCTTACAAAAATTGCTTTATAAAAGTTGACCGCATGGTAAACTTAGATAATGATCTGCCGAATCGAGATTGTAAATAAATCTACTTGCGTCTGCATAATTTCTTGTTTCTATCATTTTTTCCTCAAAACACACAGCGGTGTTGCTTACAAAAATTGCTTTATCAAAGTTTACCGCGTGGTAAACTTAGATAATGGTCTGCCGATTCGAGATTGTCAAAGAAATATTTAGTTCAATCCTGACGCGTGAAGTTCACGATTTGTCTCAAATATGTCAATCCTTCAACCATCTCGAGAATGAACTCTCTTCTCCCGTATGTCTTGCACATGGGCAATAATATTGTTTGGAAAAGAAAAAGCTATTTCGTGCCCTACATAAAATGCACTTATTAAAACAATGGTTTATTCAGAGCGCATCATTCAAGTCATCAAAGCAAGACAGCGATTCTTTTTACGCAGCATACGAACGCCTAAGACGTAAAAGCAACAGCCTACGTAGATGAGTGGTCACAACGTGGTTGATTAAGTGTCACATATGATAAAATAAAATAATAACATTTTTTACTATATACTCTTAAAAACAGTTATAAAATAAATTTCTTGAACTGATACATGCTGTTAATTTTTATTTAAATCACCTTCCTACAATTTCCCCTCATTTACTGTTAGAAAAATATATAAACTTATTAATTAAATTAAAATTATTGTCGCAACGATTGTAGAATATGGTCTGTTGTATTTTCTACTTTCTATTTTAATTCTTAATTATAATTTGAATTTTGGAAAACTATTTTATTATGTTGTCTAAACTCAGCCTTTTATACTGGACTAGTAAAAAACTCGTCATGATTCGAGTGAATTAAAAAAAATTTTTTTCAAACGAAAAATTTGGCGAGCTTCTTGTATACTGTACAAATTTATTGTACTATAAGTACTTCCATTTTTTCTTTCATTTTTCGAAAAAAAAAAGATCACGTGCCCATATGCGCTCCACATTCGTCAATGCAAGCAGCGTCCGCAGACAGAGAGAAAGAAATATATTTCCACATTTTCTCTAATTTTTCTGAAGAATATATATATATATATGTGTGTGTGTGTGTGTGTGTGTGTGTGTGTGTGTGTGTGTGTGTGTGTGTGTGTGTGTGTGTGTGTGTGTGTGTGTGTATACAAAGAGACAATTTACAATTTTTGACCCATTTTCTTCTCGTCCTAAGCTGTGTAACGTTCGAGAGTTGCATCTAGTAGGTAAAATTTAACAAGGTTTTTATTGGTGCTGTTAAATTTATTGTCGGATGAACCGTATTCAAGATAAATTTTTGTTATTACCGAAATCAAATTTTTTTCATTAGATTTGACGTAACGTAGCTGTTTTGCGTTACTTTTTATAGCCACTGACACTATATCAAATCGATTTCATCAATAGATTTAGTCTCAAATATTGATTGAAAATTGAAGTTATTAGTATTTACACCCAGTGCAGTGATCATCGTTCTTGGATCACTAACAAGATAACTAATGACAACTTCACTCAATTACACACGTGTTATCAATATGGTATAGCGTTGCCGATTTTATCTTTTGCTACTCTATATTTTTTATCAAGTCACTTAACCTAAACATTATTTTTTATTTCCGGTGCATCGGCTGTGCCCACGAGTTTGTTGAAAGATTTTCCGAGCTGGTGATTTATAACGTAGCCAGCTCCCTTTGTGAAATCTCTACTTGCGTGTTGAAGACTCGTTATACTCGTCAATTTTGTGCTACACTTTTAGCAGTAATGCTCACATAGATATTTTATCAATGATTACCGCATGGTAAACGTTGATATTGGTCTGCCAAATCATGCTTGTGAATAAATCTATTAGCGTGTACATGATTTGTTATCCTCGTCACTTTTTCTCAAGACATACAGCGGTGTTGCTTACAAAAATTGTTTTATCAAAGTTTACCGCGTGGTAAACTTAGATAATAGGCTGCCGATTCGAGCTTGTGAGGAAATTCCCTAGCGTTATAATAAAAAAAAAATATTTTATCATAGTTTACCGTGTGGTAAACTTAAATAATGATCTGCCGAATCGAGATTGTAAATAAATCTACTTGCGTCTGCATAATTTCTTGTTTCTATCATTTTTTCCTCAAAACACACAGCGGTGTTGCTTACAAAAATTGCTTCATCAAAGTTTACCGCGTGGTAAACTTAGATAATGGTCTGCTGATTCGAGATTGTGAAGAAATATTCTCGCATGTTTATTATCTCTTATGTTGTTCATTCATTTGCGCAGGACTTTTAGAAGAGTTGCTCACCATGAATATTTTATCATAGTTTACCACGTGATAAACTTAGATAATAGGCTGCCGATTCGAGCTTGTGAGGAAATTCACTCGCGTTTTCATAATTTTTTTTCCTTGACATTCTTTTGCCAAATACATTTATGAGTGTTGTTTATAATAAAAAAAAAATATTTTATTATAGTTTACCGTGTGGTAAAGTTAGATAATGATCTGCCAAATCGAGCTTGTAAATAAATCTACTTGCGCCTGCATAATTTCTTGTTCCTATCATTTTTTTCTCAAAACATACAGCAGTGTTGCTTACAAAAATTGCTTTATCAAAGTTTACCGCGTGGTAAACTTAGATAATGGTCAGCTGATTAAAGCCTGTGAAGAATTATTCTCCTGTGTTTATGAACTCTTATGTTGGTTATTTTCTTGCACAAGACTTTTAGATGAGTTACTCACCATAAATTTTTTATCATAGTTTACCGCGTGGTAAGCTTAGATAATGGTCCGCCGAATCAAGCTTGTGAATAAATTTCCTTGCGTGCTTATGATTTCTTATCCAAGTCATTTTATTTCCCAATGACATGCTAGAGTGTTGCTCACAAAAATTGATTTATCAAAGTTTACCGCGTGGTAAACTTAGATAATAGGCTGCCGATTCGAGCTTGTGAGGAAATTCTCTTGAGTTTTTATAATTTTTTGTTCTTGACATACTTTCACCAAATACATTGATGGGTGTTGTTTATGATAAAAAAAAATATTTTATCATAGGTAAACTTAGATATTGGTCAGCCGTTTCAAGATTGTAAAGAAATATTCTCACGTGTTTATTAACTCTTACTTATGTTGGTCATTCATTTGCGCAAGACTTTTAGAAGAGTTGCTCACCATAAATATTTTATCATAGTTCACCGCATTGTATACTTAGATAATGCTCCGTTGGATGGAGCTTGTGAATAAATCTAAGGTCAATGTCTCTATTTTCGATCGCTCAAGTCCTATTTTCGTTCGTCTTTTTTTGTGCTAAAATAGCGGAATATGTTATTTTTTGTATACATGCAAAATATTTGAATACATTTTAAGATTACATTTATTTGTTTTTTTTTAAAGTTGGATATATTTTAAAGTTATTAAACCTAGTAAAATATGAAGCGAACGAATATAGGGACTCTAACGAAAATAGGGACACTGACATTACTTGCGTCTGCATAATTTCTTATCCCTATCATTTTTTTTCCTAGACATACAGCGGTGTTGCTAACAAAATTTATTTTATCAATGTTTACCGCGTGGTAATCTTGGATTATGGTCTGCCGAATCGAGTTTGTCAAAGAAATATACTCACGTGTTTATTAAGTCTTATGCTGGTAATTCTTTTGCTTAAGACTTTAAGAAGAGTTACTCACCATAAATATTTTATCATAGTTTACCGCTTGGTAAACTTAGATAAAAGGCTGCCGATTTGAGCTTGTGAAGAAATTTACTTGCGTTTTTATAATTTTTTCTCATAGACATAATTTCGCTAATTACATTGATCGGTGTTATTTATGATGAAAAAAAGATATTTCATTAAATATAACCACATAATAAACTATGATGTTAGCTTGCAAAACGAGTCCGTAAAGAACACCACTTGGGTGCCTATGATTTTGTATACTTTTGATTTTTTGTACAAGAAAACGGTGTTGCTTACGAGAATTGTTTTATCAATGTTTACCACGTGGTAAACTTAGGTAATTATCTGCTGAATCGAGCTTGTGAATAAATTTACTTGCGTGTTCATGATTCCTTATCCATGTCATTTTTAAAGTGAAAACTTCTTATGGCGCGTTGGGCACTTTTGTGGGTGAGCATTTTCAGCCGTTCTCACGACCGATGAGATTTTACACAGATATACTCCGCGTGTATTCTTGTAATATTTGTATGCTATACGCGCTTTTTGCATGGGCATTCGTTCGTGCTCTCGCGACAGACGAGATTACATACCTAGATGTATACTCAGAGTGTATAGGTATGCGAGAGCGCTGCATGCTATACGCAGCAGCGTTGGTCTGAGCATTATTCCACGCTCACAGTTCATGCTTGATCGCACATAGCACCGCTGCCTGGATCTCACCGCGAATTACTTGGCGCGAGAATTCAAATTCAAAATCATATGATTTTTTCAGCAGACAGTAGGCGCAGAAATTCAAATTCGAAAGAAATCTTTGTATGTATTGGCTAATTAATGCCTAAAAATATTTGATAATGTTGTATGATTACATACGTAAATAGTATACCAAGAATTCTTTCGAATTTGAATTTCCACGCCTACTGTCTGTTGAAAAAATCATACGATTTTAAATTCGAGTTCTCGCGCGAAGTAGTTTTCGGAGGGATCCAGTCAGCGGCGCTATGTGCGATCAAGCATGAACTGTGAGCGTGGAATAATGCTCAGACCAACGCTGATACGCAGTCTTTGCATGGGCATTCGTTCATGCCCTCGCGACAGACGAAATTGAGAGTTTT
The DNA here is from genome assembly GCF_000648655.2 of Copidosoma floridanum. Next base: position 189,703 of record NW_019379597.1, read on the forward strand.
TTATATTTATTTTTTTTTTGTACAATTTCTCATGTCGCGAGCGCACCTAAAAATGCTCACCCAAAAAAGTGCCCAACGCGCCATGAGTTCAAGTTTTCACTTCTGCCTGCACTCCCGGAGTGCTTATTTTTTTTCCAAGGACATGCTGCGTTTTTCCTTACAAAGAATGGTCAGCTAATTCGAGCTTGTGAAAAAAAATTCTCGCGTGTTTATTAACTCTTATGTTGGTCATTTTTTTGCGCAAGACTTTTAGATGAGTTACTCACCATAAATATTTTATCATTGTTTACCGTGTGGTAAACTTAGATNACTTTTAGCAGTAATGCTCACATAGATATTTTATCAATGATTACCGCATGGTAAACGTTGATAATGGTCTGCTAAATCATGCTTGTGAATAAATCTATTGGCGTGTACATGATTTATTATCCTTGTCACTTTTTCCCAAGGCATACAGCGGCGTTGCTTACAAAAATTGTCTTATTAAAGTTTACCGCATGGTAAATTGAGATAATAGGCTGCCGATTCGAGCTTGTAAGGAAATTTCCTTGCGTTTTTATGATTTGTTGTACTAGATATTCTTTTGCCAAATACATGGATGGATGTTGTTTATGAAAAAAAAAATATTTTATTATAGTTTACCGCGTGGTAACCTATAATGAAATTATGAAATTTTGGCATATACTTTTATAGGTGTTGTTCCTGATAAAAAAAATAATTTATCAAAAATTACCGCATGATAAACTATGATGTTAGCTTGCCAAATGAGTATGTAAAGAACTCTACTTGGGTGCCTATAAATTGTTATACTTTTGATTTTTACTACAAGACTTTAGGCGGTGTTGCTCACCATAAATATTTTATCAATGTTTACCGCAAGGTAAACTTAGATAATGGTTTGCCGAATCGAGCTTGTGAATCATGAGTACTTGAAGACGGTGAAGGGGTTCAGTTGAGATTTCACAAAGGGAGCTGCCTACGTTATAAATCACCACGTGGAAAACTATAATAAAATGTTTTTTTTTATCATAAACAACACCCATCAATGTATTTGGCGAAAGTATGTCAAGGACAAAAAAATGCAAAGGAATTTCCACACAAGCTCGAATCAGCAGCCTATTATCTAAGTTTACCACGCGGTAAACTTTGATAAAACAATTTTTGTGAGCAACACTCCAGCATGTCCTTGGGGAAAAAAATGACTAGGATAAGAAATCATAAGCACGCAAGTAAATTTATTCACAAGCTCGAATCGGCAGCCTATTATCTAAGTTTATCACGTGGTAAACTATGATAAAATATTTATGGTGAGCATGTCTTCTAAAAGTCTTGCGCAAATGAATGAACAACATGAGAGATAATAAACATTCGAGAATATTTCTTCACAATCTCGAATCGGCAGACCATTATCTAAGTTTACCACGCGGTAAACTTTGATGAAGCAATTTTTGTAAGCAACACCGCTGTGTGTTTTGAGAAAAAAATGATAGAAACAAGAAATTATGCAGACGCAAGTAGATTTATTTACAATCTCGATTCGGCAGATCATTATCTAAGTTTACCACACGGTAAACTATAATAAAATATTTTTTTTTTTATAAAAACGCTAGGGAATTTCGTCACAAGCTCGAATCGTCAGCCTATTATTCAAGTTTACCACGAAGTAAACTTTGATAAAACAATTTTTGTAAGCAACACCGCTGTATGTCTTGGGAAAAAGTGACAAGGATAATAAATCATGTACACGCCAATAGATTTATTCACAAGCATGATTTGGAAGACCAATATCAACGTTTACCATGCGGTAATCATTGATAAAATGTCTATGTGAGCATTACTGCTAAAAGTCTAGCACAAAATTGACGAGTATAACGAGTCTACAACACGCAAGTAGAGATTTCACAAAGGGAGCTGGCTACTTTATAAATCACCAGCTCGGAAAATCTTTCAACAAACTCGTGGGCACAGCCGATGCACCGGAAATAAAAAATAATGTTTAGGTTAAGTGACTTGATAAAAAAAAAAAAGAGTAGCAAAAGATAAAATCGGCAACGCTATACCATATTGATAACACATGTGTAATCGAGTGAAGTTGTCATTAGTTATCTTGTTAGTGATCCAAGAACGATGATCACTGCACAGGGTGGAAATACAAATAACTTCAATTTTCAATCGATATTTGAGACTAAATCTATTGATGAAATCGATTTGATATAGTGTCAGTGGCTATAAAAAGTAACGCAAAACAGCTACGTTACGTCAAATCTAATGAAAAAAATTTGATTTCGGTAATAACAAAAATTTATCTTGAATACGGTTCATCCGACAATAAATTTAACAGCACCAATAAAAACCTTGTTAAATTTTACCTACTAGATGCAACTCTCGAACGTTACACAGCTTAGGACGAGAAGAAAATGGGTCAAAAATTGTAAATTGTCTCTTTGTATACACACACACACACACACACACACACACACACACACACACACACACACACACACACACACACACACACACACACACACACACACACACACACACACACACACACACACACACACACACACACACACACACACACACACACACACACACACACACACACACACACACACACACACACACACACACACACACACACACACACACACACACACACACACACACACACACACACACACACACACACACACACACACACACACACACACACACACACACACACACACACACACACACACACACACACACACACACACACACACACACACACACACACACACACACACACACACACACACACACACACACACACACACACACACACACACACACACACACACACACACACACACACACACACACACACACACACACACACACACACACACACACACACACACACACACACACACACACACACACACACACACACACACACACACACACACACACACACACACACACACACACACACACACACACACACACACACACACACACACACACACACACACACACACACACACACACACACACACACACACACACACACACACACACACACACACACACACACACACACACACACACACACACACACACACACACACACACACACACACACACACACACACACACACACACACACACACACACACACACACACACACACACACACACACACACACACACACACACACACACACACACACACACACACACACACACACACACACACACACACACACACACACACACACACACACACACACACACACACACACACACACACACACACACACACACACACACACACACACACACACACACACACACACACACACACACACACACACACACACACACACACACACACACACACACACACACACACACACACACACACACACACACACACACACACACACACACACACACACACACACACACACACACACACACACACACACACACACACACACACACACACACACACACACACACACACACACACACACACACACACACACACACACACACACACACACACACACACACACACACACACACACACACACACACACACACACACACACACACACACACACACACACACACACACACACACACACACACACACACACACACACACACACACACACACACACACACACACACACACACACACACACACACACACACACACACACACACACACACACACACACACACACACACACACACACACACACACACACACACACACACACACACACACACACACACACACACACACACACACACACACACACACACACACACACACACACACACACACACACACACACACACACACACACACACACACACACACACACACACACACACACACACACACACACACACACACACACACACACACACACACACACACACACACACACACACACACACACACACACACACACACACACACACACACACACACACACACACACACACACACACACACACACACACACACACACACACACACACACACACACACACACACACACACACACACACACACACACACACACACACACACACACACACACACACACACACACACACACACACACACACACACACACACACACACACACACACACACACACACACACACACACACACACACACACACACACACACACACACACACACACACACACACACACACACACACACACACACACACACACACACACACACACACACACACACACACACACACACACACACACACACACACACACACACACACACACACACACACACACACACACACACACACACACACACACACACACACACACACACACACACACACACACACACACACACACACACACACACACACACACACACACACACACACACACACACACACACACACACACACACACACACACACACACACACACACACACACACACACACACACACACACACACACACACACACACACACACACACACACACACACACACACACACACACACACACACACACACACACACACACACACACACACACACACACACACACACACACACACACACACACACACACACACACACACACACACACACACACACACACACACACACACACACACACACACACACACACACACACACACACACACACACACACACACACACACACACACACACACACACACACACACACACACACACACACACACACACACACACACACACACACACACACACACACACACACACACACACACACACACACACACACACACACACACACACACACACACACACACACACACACACACACACACACACACACACACACACACACACACACACACACACACACACACACACACACACACACACACACACACACACACACACACACACACACACACACACACACACACACACACACACACACACACACACACACACACACACACACACACACACACACACACACACACACACACACACACACACACACACACACACACACACACACACACACACACACACACACACACACACACACACACACACACACACACACACACACACACACACACACACACACACACACACACACACACACACACACACACACACACACACACACACACACACACACACACACACACACACACACACACACACACACACACACACACACACACACACACACACACACACACACACACACACACACACACACACACACACACACACACACACACACACACACACACACACACACACACACACACACACACACACACACACACACACACACACACACACACACACACACACACACACACACACACACACACACACACACACACACACACACACACACACACACACACACACACACACACACACACACACACACACACACACACACACACACACACACACACACACACACACACACACACACACACACACACACACACACACACACACACACACACACACACACACACACACACACACACACACACACACACACACACACACACACACACACACACACACACACACACACACACACACACACACACACACACACACACACACACACACACACACACACACACACACACACACACACACACACACACACACACACACACACACACACACACACACACACACACACACACACACACACACACACACACACACACACACACACACACACACACACACACACACACACACACACACACACACACACACACACACACACACACACACACACACACACACACACACACACACACACACACACACACACACACACACACACACACACACACACACACACACACACACACACACACACACACACACACACACACACACACACACACACACACACACACACACACACACACACACACACACACACACACACACACACACACACACACACACACACACACACACACACACACACACACACACACACACACACACACACACACACACACACACACACACACACACACACACACACACACACACACACACACACACACACACACACACACACACACACACACACACACACACACACACACACACACACACACACACACACACACACACACACACACACACACACACACACACACACACACACACACACACACACACACACACACACACACACACACACACACACACACACACACACACACACACACACACACACACACACACACACACACACACACACACACACACACACACACACACACACACACACACACACACACACACACACACACACACACACACACACACACACACACACACACACACACACACACACACACACACACACACACACACACACACACACACACACACACACACACACACACACACACACACACACACACACACACACACATACACACACACACACACACACACACACACACACACACACACACACACACACACACACACACACACACACACACACACACACACACACACACACACACACACACACACACACACACACACACACACACACACACACACACACACACACACACACACACACACACACACACACACACACACACACACACACACACACACACACACACACACACACACACACACACACACACACACACACACACACACACACACACACACACACACACACACACACACACACACACACACACACACACACACACACACACACACACACACACACACACACACACACACACACACACACACACACACACACACACACACACACACAT